>CM046875.1:641222760-641778736 GCA_025667525.1 Glebionis coronaria | reverse complement strand
TTGCCATAAATTCAGTCATAGATGCGGTAACTTGCTCCGTAATAATCCTACGTACATCATCCTCAGTCACAGCCTTCTTGGGCGGCATAGTTCTATAATTTCACAATTTCAAAGTATTAAGCATTCACCCAACAAAGGATTCATATAATATGGATTGAATTCATAATCAAGATACAAATAAGGCACAATATGGAATTCAAGACAAGATACATATTTCATTCGATTTGAAACAAAATTATTGTCTTAGTACATCCCATATCAAAGTTCTAGCACTATATACACTCAAAATTCGTGCCAAGTCTACTACTAACAAGTCGGTTCAGTCAAAGCTAAAAAAGCACAAAAGATACAAAGGTCACTACTAAATACAGACTGGTCTACTGAGAACCGCCAGATGGTCCATCATCCATCGTCTTCTGTATCTTCGTCGGACGATCACTAGACACATCTTCAGCTGGGCGCTTACGGATCACTCCTCTTTCAACCATGTCAGCATAAAATCTACTGTTCCATCCCACGGATATATTCAACTCCTTTTCAGCTTTCTCATGCATCGCACGAGCTACATTCAACTGAATTTCCTTAGAATCCACCTTTTTCTTCATTTCAGCAAACTCACCACTTTCTAACACCGATAACCTCCTAAAAGTCTCATTCAAACCACGCTCTACATCAGTCAAATCCAAACTAAGCAATTCTCGCTCTTTCTCGCCAACCTTAGTCTTCGACTCCAAATAAGCAACTTGAGTCTGAACAACACCTAATCCAATCTCTGTCATACTACTCTTAACACGGGAAGCATCTGGATCACGTCTCAAGGCCCATGGTGCAAGACCATCAATATGAGTAGCCTCTCGAGTACTAGACGACTCTCCTATCTCACGTCTACGAGTAGCAATACCATCAGTACCATCATGTGCATCATCATCCTCATCCTCTTCTGATTCAGAATCAGATTCAAACATTTCATCCCCAGGTAGCTCAACCTCAGAATCAGACAAATCAACTGGTGGGGGCAAAGGCTCGCCCTCTGGAACATCATAAGGGTAAATAAGCTCGACTTCCTCATCATCATCGACCTCAACATCTATACCTACATTCTCCTCGACATCCTCGTCGTCAATTTCATCATCTAAATTATCTAACCCAATCTCATCGTCATTCTCTACATCAACATTCTCAATCTCATTCTCTACCAAGTTAACCTGAGGGGCAATCTGATCTCCTAGTCCTAACTCGGGCTCGGGATCCTCAAATGGTTCCTCCTCATCATCCATATCATAATCTACTAAGTCTAAATAAGGATCATCATCTACATTAGGTTCGGGAATAGCATGGTTTTCTACAGGAATATTACGGTCAGCCATGACAATCTGCATTTATATATATATCTCGTATTAGGATAACATACTAGTTAAACGATTACATACTGAAATCACGATATATAGACCTTGCTTTTTGACAGTTTGTACAAGTTGTGCATTTTGCTCTTGCAAGCTAATGCACATATTCGTCAATTCTAAGATGGATAATGGTTGCATTCTGCTCTCAACCCTAGAAGGGGATTGCTCCCCTCTTTGGGTATCACTGAGTGAGGGAGAGGACTTACTTATGGTATCACTATCCTGCTCATCCCTTGAGGATGAGAAAGTAGTGGCAGCCAAACCCTCAGTGTGCTCCAACCTTTTGGAGGCTCTCCTCTCTGCTACTTTTGAAGATTCACCAGGCAAGGGAGACCTGGCAAACCTGGTTTTGGTTCTCTTTTCATGTTGTGGATCAGTAGGGGTAGAGAGCTGGCAGGGGCGCCATCAGTCTTGGCAGGATCAGATGGTTTGTGAGTGGCTACTTTTGTTTTAGCTGCTTCTTGTCTTATTTGTTTCATCATAATAGGAGTGAGTGGAACAACCCTGCCAGAAAATTGGGGAGATGGTGCAGCAAGTGTGGTAAACAGTTTGGTAGAATGCTTGGTGGCTGAAAAATGGCGTTTTTGTTTGATAGGACCATGTTCACTCATATTCAGCAAAAGTTGTGTAAACCTTGGGTACATACAAAATTTAGAATTGCTTGTAACTTCTTTTACCATTCCTTTGAAAATCATTTGAGAAAAACAGTACTTTCTCCCTGTTGCTAAGCATATCAGGGCAGAAGCAACTTCACTTCCAAATTCATTAAAAGCAGTGGTTTTAGGTGACAAACATTGTAAAATTGTATGAATCAAATATTTCCAATGTGGGGCAAACTGACCTTTAGCAAACATACATTTTTGATCATTAGAAAGAGTGTACCCCAATTTTTCAAGACCCTCAAAAATTTCAGCATCAGGTAGGTTGACAATCCCATCCTCATCATCCAAAACAAGCTTGTCTCTAATGGAGGCAAGTGTAATCACCTTGGGATGGTGTAACACTCTCAATTTTCGTATCGGTACAGCGGAAGGGTCTTTCAGAGTGTTACGGGATAGCAAAATAACTCCAATCATAGACAACACATAAAAATGGTTGTACAAGGTTCAACATACATTCATTCGATAAAAAGTTTTAAAGTGTACAACAGGTCCAAATTATACAGGTCATTAAGTTTACAAAACATAGATCGAATGAACATTTTTAATATTATGTGGGCCATCAGAGTCGATCTCCATCCGGATTACCTTCAAGCACCTGAGATAAAAACATGCAAAAATCATATCAGCGAATGCCGAGTGAATTCATAGAGTTTAATAAAAACCGTTATATAAAACAATCGTTAAAATAAGAACACAAGTATAATATCGGAAGTAAGTCCACGTATTGCTAGTCAGGCAATATATATATCGAGCATACATCTTAAACCGTCCATGAGACCGTAGTCTCAATATTACCATAATAGGTAATATATTCATCGTTATTAGCGTCGTTATCGTTTTGTATATAGGTTTTAGGATTATTATTAGCCGCATGACATTGTTACCTTACTATGAAAACAGCGGGCCACGAACCCGACAAACAATTTGCCCATCTAAGTTAGCGTGTCGTCACAAAAATCACGCTAGGGAATCTTCTCATACATAAATTCGCTTACCAATCAATGTGGTACGACGGGGATCAACCGTCAAGGCGCGAACTGGGGTGATCGTCCCCAAATAGTACTATCAAATGCATAAGCGTCTACCAAATCCCGGTAGTTCACAATTCATGCTAATGGGACTTTAAGTGACATAACCTAACTACTAATAATCCTTTTAGTCTCGTTTATAGGGTCATAGCATCATTCGGGTCCATATCATTAAGCATACCATCGGGACTACTTGTGTTCTATTTTTATAAAATCTAGCATGTTATCTCCCTCGCGGGTTTACAAATAATTTTATAAAACATTTAAAAGAGTGTGAGGCTATGAACTCACGTTGATAATGAAAGGCGGATTATTGGCTACGGGCGTGCTTCGGTCACGGAAACCTATATAAATAATAATCGGTCTTAGACTTTTGTCCAATGACTTTTATCAAAATAACAATATACATATGATGATTTTGTACATATGATGATGATCAAGTGGGTTTATATATCCTTGTTTACTCATTTTAGTGTTTACGTTTTGGTAACTTTTTACAGGTTTACTAGTTTTACCTATTTACCTATTTTAAGTCCAATAAGCTTAGTATAAGTTCTTTAACTTGTTTTAATTCATTTTATACTTATATTATCAGTATCTATACTTTCCATGTTGGGCCCAAATGGGTTAAGCCCAATAAGTTCTTTTTATAAGTGTTTATCTTATTTAGTCCAATTATTAGTCCAATATGCTTAGTTAGCTCGTTAATGTCCGTATGTCCTATAGTTCGGGTCTTATCGGTTTTTACTTGTATTAGATACTTATATATCAGTATATGAATTTTAAAAACTTTACATTAGACGGGTTTGATCGTCTAAGTTTTAATTGGCGAAAAACGTTAATTTTACGGTAATAGCCGAAAAAGTCGTAAAAATCAAGTTTATAATTTTTATTACTTATAAGTATTATTCCACTACCATTTATATAATTTATCCATTTATTTAACCTTTTACATATTTATATAAATAAGTTTCATAAGTTAGTGGGTTTTTATTTTACATTTTATACAATAAAATTTGAGTGCTTATATAATAATAATAAACATTAATTCTCAAAATCTGATTTTTGTTTTCATGTTCACCATTTTTATCATATCTAGAGTTCTATAATGAATTAGAAGCTCATTTTTGGATGGCATGATCTTCATATTATTTGCTACATTTAACTTGGTTATAGCTACTGCTCATTTTAAGTTTATCTATGCTTAACAGTCCCTACAAAACAGCTTATTCAGATTAGCACACTCATCTTGTTTGATCATATCTCACTCATTATAATGATTCCATTGCATGGCCAACTCTCACATGTGTATAAAATCTTGTACTTAATGTAAATGGATTATACCATGCAAGTTTATCAGTTCGTGTTTTAGTTATATACTATTTTTATACAGCCAACTAAATAAGCATGATTTTAGCCTTATTTCTTATAGTTATTAACCTTTTTAAGCATATTTATCAACACTTGATCCCCACACAACATTTTTATCATCATATATTCATCATATACATATCAATAAGAAAGAAAATACATTTGTTCTTTACAAAAATAACAAGAGAAAATGGAGAGGATGATCTTCTTTACCAACCAAGTGTATTTCTTGTTTTTGGAAGACAAGAACTTGATGAACACCAAAAGTAACTCCAAGATCATCAAACACCAAGAACAATAGTTGAGAAATCAGCCCTAGGACACAAGCAAATCACCTCCTTTTTTGTTAAAATGGCCACCAAATGATCAAGGCTTCAAGATAACTCCATGATAGAGCTAGATAACATATATTTCATGGCTAGAAAAGATCAAAAGGGGTGTTTGTTCTTCAAAGTGGACGGCAAGGGGTGGAGGTTTTGAGAGAGTTTGAGGTTGTTTGCATGTATGGAAATGGTATGTGTGAAGTGTAGCTAGTGGTTTTGTGTTAGTGGAAAGATGTAAGCTTAAGTGTTAAGCTAAGGCTTACACTTGTTACTACTTAGCTAACATGATGCCACATCCTTAGATGTGGTGTCATGTGTGCCGTCCCATGCTTGCTAGTGGGGTGGGATAATGTATTTTGTCCCACCTCACTAATTTACGGGTATCCCTCGATTCTAGTTTTCTCGATTTGCGTGCCCTCGGGTCGTTTCACGAAAAACGTTTTTATAAATTATGAATCAACATCACAAAACGAATCCAATAAAAATTATCTCATCAAAAACGGAGTTCAAAAACGTAAATACGTAATCCTAAGGTTTCCGGTTTAATCGTAAAGGACGCTAAATTATGCACGTAAGCCCAAATTTAAATCTGTAAATTGTGAGTTCGTCAACCAACACAAAAATAAGTTTCAAAATATTATGTGAGAAAATAATTCACTACCTGAAAATGTTAGATTGTCACAGATGGCCATCTACTATGCTCTGAATTGTTACCTCTCCATCCACTGTTTTGGTCATTGATTTAGACCAAAACTCTTGGATGTGTGAGGTGTAAATCCTAGGATTTATAAAAAGGGCTAGTCTAAAATATGATGATTTTAGAAAAGCCACGGCATCAGTAAATTCTGCTGGTTCATCATGTAAAAGAGCAATTTGATTGTGATTAGCAGCAATTTTGAGAGACATGATAAATGTTGAAAACGTTTGAAGGCTTATAGTTGTGAAAGTTTAGTGGGATTTGATCGAAGGAGTTAGGTAGGCCTGCTGGTTAAAGGAATTGAGTTTATATAGGCGAATTGAAGAGTTGTGATTGGACCAAATTTTCAAATTGTAAAAATATAAGAGATAAATCTTGATAAGAAAGTAACTTATTTGAAATAATAAAGAAAAGATTACCAATCAGCGAAGGAAGCACCTTAAACATCTTTTGAAAAGAATAAAATATTCCCTAACCAAAAATTTAGCTAGCAGGCCCAACGCCTATAAGCAGGGTAACGGCATTGTCGGTCAACGGTCAAACAAGGGGATGTTGAACAAGCAGGGGTATCAAAATTAAAAGTAGGGGGAACTTTCCTAGGGGTATTAGACTAATCATGAAGAGATCAATGCTAAATAGCTCTGCTCTAATGCACACCCTTGTAGGCACAAGGAAGATACACAGAAACTCAAGAGTCCTTCATTCAACAAAGTTCTAAACAAAAAGAGTTAACACATAAGTAACCCTGCACCTGGTCAACCCAAGAAAATAAGCATACCCTAGTCACCATCCCTACCATTCCCTTACTAATGGTCAGTTGGTCTTGGCAATGTTTACTAAACATCTGAATTTAGACAGCAACCTGGTGAATAAAGAAGTTTAAGTACACATTATAGTGCCTCAAGGTTTCAGAATTCTAACAAGTTTTACAGTAAGTCTTCATTATTCTGAACCCCTACTCACCAGTGGATATGATCTAGAATCATATATGAGTATCCTAAGGATACCCTAAATCCTAAAGGTGTGACCTAGCCTCCCTCAAAACATAGAGTATATACCTGATCCTCCCATTAGTGTAGTATGCACCATTTGGATCTCTGCATTGTTAGTCTAAAACCACATATAACCACTTTAAAAAGAACAAACCCGACTTAAGAGAAAACCTCTTAGTAGAGGAAAATGCCTTAGCAGAGGGATGAACCCCAGCAAAGGAATCTTTGTTCAAAAGCAGTGGAATGAAGAATAATGGAAAAAGTGACTAACATATGTACAACAACAGCAATAAAGCAATCCTGAGTATACAAGACAAATTAGACATCAATTTTTAGGGAGAAACCATTCCAATACTTGCAACCAAGTACTGAAACCTCCCCACATCAAAAGCTTTTGTCAAAAGATAAACAACATTAATTTCTATATCAATTGCCTCTAGGACAATCAACACCTTTTCAAAACAATCTCTAATAAAATGATGTCTTATTTTAATATGTTTGGTCTTGCTATGAAAAACAGAATTTTAATAATGCAAATGGTGTTGTTATTGTCAATAAATATCTTGGTTTTAAGAAAATTATACCCATAGTCAAGCAGCTGGTTCTGAACCCAAAAAACTTGTCCACAGCATGCAGCAGCTGCTACATACTCAGCTTCAGTTATGGATGTGGCCAGAATAGTCTGCTTTTTACACTGCCAAGATATGAGCCTGCTTCCCAAAAATTGACATCCACCTGTTGTAGACTTTCTATCATTGTTGTCACCAGCATAATCACTATCTGAATAGGATACCAGCTCAAATGGTGACTCCTTAGGATACCAAAGTCCTAAAGTTGGATGGCACTTTAGATACCTAAAAATTCTCTTCACAGCAAACAGATGGCACTCTGTGGGTGCCACTTGGTATCTTGCACATAAGCAAACTGCAAACATGATGTCAGGTCTTGAAGCTGTAAGGTACATGAGAGATCCAATCATGTACCTATAATTCCTGACATCAATAAGCTTCCAGGGCCATCTTTGCCCCAAGGATGCTCCTTATCCATTGGAGTGGAGTCTTTCTTTCCTTCACACATTCCAAACTTCTTCATAATTTCAGCCACATGCTTGTCTTGTGAGATGAAGATCCCATCTTTCCTCTACTGAACTTGTAACCCAAAAAAGAAGTTAAGTTCACCCATAGCACTCATTTGGAATTTGTCTTGCATCAACTTGGCAAACTCTTTGCTAAGCACATAGTTTGTGGATCCAAAGATGATGTCATCCACATATACTTGTACTAAAAGAAAGTCACCCTTTTGATTCTTGATAAATAGGGTCTGGTCAATTTTCCCACTGTTGAAGCCATTATCCAACAGGTATTTAGAAAGAGTTCCATACCATGCCCTAGGAGCTTGGTGAAGTCCATACAAAGCCTTCTTCACCTTGTACACTTTGTCTGGGTGTTCTAGGTCTTCATACCCTGGAGGTTGCATAACATAGACTTCTTCATCAATGGCGCCATATAGGAAGGCACTCTTAACATCCATTTGGTATACTGTGAAGTCCATGAATGAAGCATAAGCCAGAAACAAGCTAATGGCTTCAATCCTGGCTACTGGAGCAAAGACTTCCTCATAATCAATACCTTCTTCCTGAGTATATCCCTGTGCCACCAGTCTTGCTTTGTTTCTGACTACTATACCCCTCTCATCCTTTTTGTTCCTGAGCACCCACTTTGTTCCAATAGGCCTTGCCCATTTTGGACAATCTACTAGAATCTACACTTCTTGAATGTCAAACTATAAGAGTTCTTCTTGCATAGCTTCAACACAACTTGGATCATTTAAAGCCTGAAAAATCTTCTTTGGCTCTTCTTGTGACAAAAATGCAGTAAACAGACAACATTGCATGTTGTCATGATTAAACTTCATAGTGATGTTTGCAATGAAACTTTGTTCCTTTGCTGAATACCTTGTATGTCTAGGAGCTTCAGGATCACCTATGATTTTTGATAGGCGTGATCTTTATTGATTCTGTAGGTAGGTTGTATGCTCATGATTACTTCTGTTTCATCCTATTCCAAATCAGGATTGATGGGGCTATCTTGATTGGGAAAGAACTCCTCAAAGGAACTTCCAAATGATACAACATGACTAAGGGATGGATGCTGATGAGTTGAATGCAGCTCTGAATAACTTGGACCTCCATTCCTTATTATTCTGCTTCCACTCCTGGATATGAGTGGACCACCAGAGATAGGTGAAGATGAGGAAATGAGTGGGGATTCTCTTTCTTCATCATTAACATCATTGACATCTGGATCTTTGTTTGTAGGGGAAGCAGTTGATCTAGCAGGGGAATCCTGGATTCCACTGCTTTCAGTTATTCCACTGCTTTCAGAAGTTTACTTAGCAGGGGAAGAGATTGGCTGCTCCTTCCTTTGAGATGTATCATCTTCTTCACCTGTTTTTGTAACAGCATCATCAATGGGAAACAGTGAGGGTACAATCATGTACCTCAATGGTGGCTTCCCCACAGTAGTTGGTTCTTTTGTACCTAAAATGTTAGTATTCTGTAAAGCAACAGGTACATAATTCATGGATTTTGAAAGAACTTCAGTGTCAAAGAACCAATCAGGACCTGTTTGTACATCTTCAGGCTTGTCTTCAAGAAAATCTACATGAATATTTTCTGTCACTTTGCTTGTCTTCTTGTTGAAAACCCTATATCCATTGTTGTTTAATGAATAATCAACAAAGTACCCATCATCCCCTTTTTCATTGAACTTGCCTAGATTGTCAATTATGTTCAAAATGATCACATGACATCCAAATGGTCTAAAGAAGTCAATCAAAGGGGGTCTTCCTGGGAATAGCTGATAAGGGGTCTTGTTGTGTGCCTTAACCACCAAGGCCCTGTTTTGAACATAACAAGCAGTGGCTACAGCCTCAGCCCAAAAGATAACTGGAAGCTTGGAATCAGATAGCATAGCAGCTTCAATAAGTGTCCTATTTCTTCTTTCTACAACTCCATTTTGTTGAGGTGTTCTTGCTATACTGTATTCCCTCTTGATTCCTTTGTTTGTGCAAAATGTGTCCAGTTTCTTATTTCTGAATTCACCACCATTGTCTGATCTCATGGTTACTACCCTCATACTTTTGGAAAGTCCAATCTGATTGATGAACCCTATTAGTACATCTGTTGTGTCACTCTTTTCAAACAGAAAGAATGTCCATGTGAACCTTGAAAAATCATCAGCAATCACCAGGCAGTACTATTTCTTCATTATGCTTGCCACAAAAGTAGGAACAAAAAGATCCATATGTAGTAATTCCAATGGCTTGGTAGTGGACAGACTTATTTTTGACTTGCAAGAGGCTCTATGTTGCTTCCCTTTCAGGCAAGCAGCACAAGTGTGATTATTGGCAAAGGACATAGAAGGAAGACCATGAACCATATTATATTTGACCAGTTTGTTCATGTTCTTGAAATTAAGATGACCAAGTCTTCTATGCCATTTCTTGCATTCATCTACTGAGGCTTTGGCAATGAAACAGGTTTTATTGTCTTGAAGAGAGATATCCTTGAGATAAATTGTGTACATATTCTTTTGTCTTGGTGTTCTGAGCACAATAGGAGTGTTTGGTGGTAAGACAAACTCCTTCCCTAACACCAGACATTCAGTATCAGTAAACAAGACAAAGTTCTTGTTATCAGTCATTTGGGACACACTGAAGAGATTGTACTTATTCTCTTTTACCAAGTAAACATTGTCAAAGGTCATCCCATTGGTGAAAATAGTTCCTTTTCCTGTGATTGTTCCATGCCCATCTCCAAAAGAAACACCATCATTGTCATGTAGGGGAACAAAGTTAGACAGATAGGATTTATGTCTAGTCATGCTCCTTGAACATCCATTATCCCAATAGGCTTTATCATTCCTGGTCTTCTTTGTCACCTGCAAAAAGAAAAACAATTTAGTTTCTCTTGGGGACCCAAGCCATTACAGACTTGGATCTACCTCGTGTATCAATATAGATAACTTGTCAAAGACTAGAGATACACCATTGGATTAAGTACCCCTTTTGGGTACCCAAACCCAACGAGCTGAGGCTTTCATAGCTTTTCCCCATCTACCCATGTTTCTAGAGGGCAAAACTTTGCTAGCAGAGGAAACCCTAGACTTAGCAAGGGAATCCCTATGCTTAGCAGAGGAAATCCATCTTTTGTTTTGGCCTATATTGTTGTGTTGGTATGGTCTATAGACAGATTTATATGTAGTATGAGGTGCTGGTTTGGTCATGGAAGGGCTAGACTTGGGACATGCATCATTCACATTTCTTAGAGCAGGAACTACATACTTATCAGATACCTTGTTTCTCAAAGCAGGGGCAACATACTTGGCAGGAGAAAAAGATTTTGCCCCTGCATTCAGAAGAATGGCTTTTGGTTGCATGTCTTTTAAAGGATTTGCAGCCACCACTTCCATTGGTGCCTGACAGTCTTGATAAGTGTGATCAAAACTGCCACAGGTGAAACAAGGTTTGGTGTTTATCACAAAGTCCTCTCCTAATTGATGAGACTTTTGGTCATTCGAATTTCTCTGATTACCTCTAACAGACCTATACATACCAACATATTTAACAGTAGACTTAGAAGACTTTGATCCTGATTTAGATTTGGGTGAACTACTCTTAGAACTTGAATCACTTCCAAAAAGTCCTTCTCTTGAAAAGAGAACATGGTTATCTATTTTCCACTGTTTTAAAGCAATTTGTTCCTTTTCAAAGTCCCTAACAGCACTGGTTTTCACTAGTGGTTCTTCTGTTTCTAGATTATTAGGTATGTATGCATTTAAGTCAAATTCAATATCTTCCTGCTTCTTAAAACAAGAAAGACCAGTCCAAGACAGATCTTTTCTAGGAAATGGTGCATGTATATTGGCAGGTGGTGGTGGTATAGTAGCATGCTTATTTTTGACACCAAAACCTATTTTGTCCCTAGGAGACTGTCCAATTTCAACTGCTTTAGTTAAATCTTTAGAAGCTTTTCCAAATTTTTTAACAATTTCTTCATCTATCTTCTTATTAGATCTAAAGACTTCTAGTTCAGCGTTTAATTTCTTAATGGAATCATTATTTTCTTTAGCATCTCTCTCTAAAACCATAATATGATCTCTGTAATCATTTTCTTTTTGTTTATACTCTCTTATGGTGGAATCTAGCTGTTCTAAGGCACGTTTGTAGTTACCAAGGTCATTATCACAATTAATATAATCAACTTTTATCCTTCTTATTTGATCATTCAATGATTCAGTATTTTTTCTACAAGCTTTAGTACAATATAAATCATAATATACCTCATTGTCTGAACTAGATCTTGACATGGCCATAAGAGCAAAATCTTCTTCTTTTTCCTCAGCAACCAATGCTTGATTTCTTTCAACACTCTCTGTCATAGCACTCCAGTCCTATCCACCTGCTCCATCTATCCCTTGCATGGCTACCATAGCCTTAACACCAGAATCATCATCCCTGCTTTCCTTCCTATAGCTGCTTCCATTCTTTGGCCCTCTGCATTCCCTAGCAAAATGACCTTTCTTGCCACAGTTGTAGCATTCTACCTTTGTTTTGTCAAATCCAGCTACATCAGAAGGATTGATGGAGATCTTCTTCTCATACTTCTTGTAAAATCTGTTGGTCTCATGCTAAGTAGAGCCATGTTCCACTTGATTTCCATCTCCTCCAGTCCTTGCTTACTGATTTGACTCAGATCTTCATGTAACACAGTAGATCCTTGTGATCCTTGGGATGCTATAAAAGCACAAGCAGTGTCAAGGCTGAATGTTGTAGGCCTTTCTTCATCATAAGATGATCCAGATCTAGCAGCAGGGGAATGGGTAGCAGGGCCAACTTTGATTCCACTGCCTTTGGAGATTCCACTGCTGTGAGATATGAAGGCCATGTTAGCATGGGAATCAACAGATCCACTTGAATTAGTAGGGATGGTTCCTAATGACTTCATCTCATTGACCACTGGCTCAAAAACTTTCAAGTTATTGTATATGTCATCAATGTTCTTGTCGTTTATGCCATCCCTATTCTGCCAAATAGCTTTGTAGACAAACCATTCTTTCTGAAGACTGTTGAGAAACCTGGTATTCACCTGTTCTCTTGTCACTTCTATTTCAAAGAACTCTAACTGAGCAACCAGATCTTAAAGCCTATTGTAGATAGCACCAATTGCTTCATCACCAATTGCTTTGAAAGAAGCAAATTAATCAAGCATTTGATTCTTTTTCTTCTTCTTTGTAGCCTCATTCCCTCCAAATGTTTTTCCTATTGCTTCCCAGAGTTCCTTAGTTGTCTTATACTTTCTGAACCTTAGTTGATGTCTATCAGGTAGAGCCAACAGCAAAGAACTGTGAGCCCTGACATCATGCCTTCTTGCTAGTATCTCCTTGTCAGCAAGATCAGCAGACTTCTTCTTGTCACCTTTGGAGCTTTCACCTTTTTCTTCTCCCTTATCCTTATCTTCAACTTGTATAGTCTTTGTAAATTGATCACCAAACTCTATGATCTCCCATAGAACATAGTGTTCCATCTTGAGGTACTGTTGAATTCTGAACTCCCATAGTTCAAAGTTTTCAGGATCACTACTACAAAAAATCTCATGAAGACTGGTAAAAACGGCTCATAGAGAGTGGTTTATGAACCAATCTAGGCGGGGGGGGGGGGGGGGTATTTCTATACCCAAAACATATAGAAACCGGTTTCACAACCGGTGTTTATTATGAGCACCATAACCGGTTTGCTAGTAAAAACCGGTGTCTAAAAAGATGTCTGCAAGTCTCTATTATAGAGTAAAAATACCTGTTATTATATAAGAACCAGTCTTGTTCATAATTTTTTTATTAAAAAAAATTGATTTTTGCTTTTGCAAAAAATATAAAAAACATCATAACGCCTGAATATACAACTTAAATAAAGTGAAAAAATCTTATAAATGCCAATATAACCAAATACAACTACAATATATCACATCTCTAAACTTAACTCTAAAACATGTTCAATTTGTTGTAATACTGAAGCTAGAAACAAATGTAGTAGCACTGAGCTCGCCCTTTCAAGGCTCCAACAAAAGCTTCACCATTTTCGATTGCAATTTCTTCCTACACAAATGTTTAAATATGACATAAGTGAATATGTGATGAGAAATTATGGGCGGATGAGGATGTGTCAAATACATATCAATTGACAAAATACAGAACAGAAGAAAATGGATAAATGAATGGTTTCACTCGCAAAACAACAAAGAAGGTAAGGAAGAAGTTATCTTACCAAAAAACAGCACAAGATCGTAACTTTATATAGTCTTGTACCATCAATTAACCACATTTCTACATTTTGTCACCTGAAAAATTAGTAAGCCCTGAAACAACAAGGCAGATCAAGCAGGGTTTGTTGGATAATGCAACAAATTAACCATAACTAAGGGCTTGTGCACACATTTATAAGAGTAGTATGAGACCATATTCTACCACATTATGACTCAACAAAGATGCTTTCATCTATTTGAATATAATTAGCGAGCAACGTTTTAGGTCAAGGACAAGCAAGAGCCAAGCAGCCAATATGTCTATACTACATCTGAGAATATATTAGTGTACTGCTATAGGCTTATGGTCCTCACTGGCCATCTGACAACACATACGAATATCATCATTATACATTATACGTCAACACTATATAAAACCATGTAAAAGATGGTATTAGAGGACTTACTCTAGCTTTGTAAATGTACGCACACAAAGCATCTCAGATCCTAAAGGCTGACTAATGAATCAGCACTTCCGACAGAAAAGTATCTGTCACAACAAAAAAATGGGACCCCATGAGTTAACAGATCTTGAAAGGTATAGAATTTTTAATCGAAACGACGAGGTAGGTTAATCATACCTTCTCCAAGGTTCAATTGCTATGCAATAACAACCAGAAATATGAGCGATGTCAAGGTATCAACTGCTCGAAGAGATGGATATGACAGTACTTCAACAGTACCTGAAGAAATATACCAACAAACTACGTTGTCACATACTCACATATGACACCTGATCCTAGATATTAGTAGTTCTTTTCAAATTTAAACAAAACTTCAAAAACTATAAGTTACTCAAAAGTCTACCATTTCCAGTAGTTAGGAAAAAAATGTCTCCCTTCATTTTCCATGCAATCTCATTCACCTAGCCAAACAAACAGCAAGAACATTAAAATATACGATCATTCATGGCACTGTACTAATTTTTTTTCTTAACATGATAACCACACAACTCGATTATCCCTAAAACTTGGTAAAGTTATATAACTTATCTAGTGAACCTGAAACCTAAAATACAAGTTTGCAGTATGCAACAATTATTAGTCAATGTAGCATAATTATAATGAATAACGATGCACTAGATAGATTCGATACTGGAATAGTATGAAGCATAAAAGAAGGTAATAATAAAGTTCAGAACCAATGGAGCAACATTCTAGCAAACATAATGAATAGTTAATGTGTGGCCTTCATTCCAATTGGCATCATACATTAATACATGATTTAACTTCAGTTGTTAACATGGTTAATAACTTAATATTACTAAAACGATCATACATGAAATATACTTGCTTAAATGTAATGTTACCTCGTAGTTGAATTTGCGTTTCTGAATGGACTTGAACTTTCGAACATCTAGTATCGTCAGTTCATCATCCTATAACATACAGTAGAACTAAACAACTGCCACTCCCGATAATAACTAAAATAGAGCAAACTAGAATGTAAAATATGCACCTTGTTCCCGAAAGCTTCATGAGTACAGTCTGGTTTATAAGTGATATTAATGTTCTCCCCACTAAGTTCTGCTTGCTGTGAGCATATTCCACCTGCAGTATTAATACTTGTCAACAATAATTTCCTGAAGAAATCCTTCAAAATGTATAAAGAAAAGAAAACTTAGTGACCATCAAACATATTTGGCATTTGCAAGTATAGCATCACTTACTGCGAACATCCCACAGACAAACAATCTTATCACCTGATGCAGTGGTAATTAAATCAAAATGTTTAGGATCCCAACACAGCTGATCTACACTATCTGTATGTCCTTTTAGCTCAAGATCTTTAACCTTGCTCTACAACAAACAACGTCCAGCTCAGATTGATTGTTTGCCATTGTGTTTTGAAAGTGATTACGTGATGCAAAATAATCAGAATTGGAAATATAGACGTAACAAAGCGCCTTTTTTTTCTTTTCATAAAGTTTTTTCTTTTCATAAGATGAGGTGATAATAGTGCCCGGTTTTGTACAAGGGGTCATTTTTCGAATTAATATATGGAATTCAAGAAAGCAACTTTCTATGCTCATCTTTCTTTATAAAAGGGTTTAAGGCGACAGAGGGATCCCCGACCTGGTGCACCCCTTTTGGGTAACCGAGGATCAGATCGTAATATGTTCATTCCAGTTTCTCGAGTCAGGGTCTATAATGTCAGCCATGCTACTAGACGCTCTAACATTATAACTTTTTGAAGTTATTTAAAATTATATATTGCAACAACCCGTGTATTACACGGGTCTTAAGCTAGTATTTTCAATTATTTTCAAGATTATAATGATGTGAAGTTGCTTAATAGCATGAAGTGTTGGACAGTGGACACATTTGTGTACTTTTGAGATGAATGCGATGCTACTTTTACACCTTATAATTGCTGATTTTTACAGCTTTTTTACAGCTTCTAAATCCTGATTTTTAACATCATTTAAGTGCTGCACTTTAACAGCAGAGAAAGGAATGTTTGGATATAATTTTTATAGCTTTGTAAGCTATTTATAACATCTTTTATTTGCTGATTTTAACAGCTTTTATATGCTGGTTTTAACAGCTTTGTAAGCTGTTTATGACAACTTTTAAATGCTGCTTTTAACAGCTCTATTATGTTGATTTTGAGAGCTTTAATATGCTTACATGTAGTGTTTTTATCTGATTGATATCGGTTTTAGAAAACATGATGCTACATAATAGCAGAGGAATAAGAAACATTACAGAATTTTATTATAAACATTACCCCTAAACCCAAAACTTACACATATTTCAAATATACCCACCTAATATTTTTTAAACATTAACAACACATAATCAAACACATAAGCATACAACATTGTTTGATAAACCTAAATCCATCCCTAATCAAAATTAATAACGCTTATTAACACAAATTAACCTTAAAAATAAGTAACAATTGCATATCAAAATTAAATTAAGAAGAGAAAAATACCATTTGATGTGCTCAAACGTAGATGAATGCCCCAAATTGAGCTTTGTTGTGCTCAAACGCAGGTGGATGGTAGTTTAAGATTTTTATTATTAAAAATAATGCAAACAACAACATATATGAAGGGGAGTGGCGGTTAGGGCTAGATTGGCGGGAGATTGAGAGTGGAGATGGATATCGTGGGGCGGTTATGCTCAGATTGGCGATAAATATTGGGGGAAGAAGAACTGGAGAAGAGGTAGAGAGAGATGGATATCGTGTGTTTGATTTTTTTTATAATGTTTTTTTTTTTGCTTTTTTTTACCAAAAGTACAGTGTTTTTATGTCATTTATTTATTTGAGTGTAAACCTAAAAAAAAATAAAAGTTATATTAGTAGGTAAATTATATAGTAAAGTAACTAAAATTTAAATACGATTACTTAAATTAGAGCATATATGATTTTTTATAATGTTTTTCTTGGATTTTTCTATCTTTTATTTAGAGCATATATGATTTGTTTAAGTTTTTCTGAAAGCATCAATGGTGATCTCTAGCTACTTAAAGGGTAATTCAAAAACAAAAGATCACAAAGACCGGATTTTTCATTAATAACCGGTTTCTATATGCGAAATAAAATAGAACCGGGCCTTTTTTAAAAACCAATGTCTTTACACAAGTTTTGAGACTGGTTGTTTTTAAGGTACCGGTTTTTGTTCATTTTTACATTATAGGGACCGGTTATTATATGCGAACCAGTTCTTTATCCACAATGAAGACTGGTTATTATATAACCAGTTTCTATTTGAAGGTGTTTATGTGTTTTTTTGTATCCAGAATGGGTAGTTTGAGAGAGTTGTTGTTGGTTGAGGATGAATGAGAATCTGAAGACATGGTTGATGTTGGTTGTGAGAGATGTTATGTTCTTGGTTTAATCAAAGTTTCTCAACAAGCTCTAATACCACTTGTTGATCCCAAACTCAGATCTTAAACCTTAGCTTGTTTAAGGGTTGTGATAGAAAGAATAGATTCAATCTAGTCACTAAAGAAACTTTGCAATAGAAAGTAACTAAACATGATGCGGAATGTAGTGTTTAGCACAAGAACAAATGTTTAAATCAAACGTTGAACTTTAATATATCATAGATATACGAATACCCAATAGTGTTATTAGGGTTACAAAACCTTAAAGTATGAAATGAAAACTAACAGAGAAAAGACACACTTTGCATGATAACCTAGTGAGTCCTTTTATAGTGTAAGAACTCACGTACAAGATCACTACTAACAAACTAGGAAAGTATCTCGGAGTAGTAACTGAAACGCGTTATAATCTCTTCCAAGTTTATCATTAGCATCAGGGTCTTTGACTTCAGCAGGGGAACCAATCCCCATGCCTTTGTTATTAAGCAGGAGGAACTTACCCTAGCAACGGAAACTATGACCAACTAGCAGGGGAAACTAACACTCTTATATTTATTCCCAACATTAGCTACTGATGTAAACTTAATTTAGGTCTTAGACATTGTATCTTAAGTGTCCAAAGATTTCTCACAATTGGTTTAAGGGTTTAGTTTAGTAAACATGTCTAAAGAGTGAAAATACCTATTTTACCTAATTTACAAGTCATGCATTGAAATCTTGTACCTTGTGCATTATGGTACTTGTACATTGTCTTAATATAATCTTATAATTTTAATGAAGTCCTATGAGTATTTTTAGACTTGTCCTTAAAGAACTATGCGATGATTCCATGTAGATTTCTTAATATAAGGGTTTTTATATCATTAAGCCTAATGACTTTCTATCTTGGGTAATTAAGGTTTATATCTTAATGTACAATTATTCTAAGTCTTATATAGTATGTATAAGACTTCTATGGGTTCTATATTCTTATTTTAAGGGTTTATATGAGTCGATCATATTCTAGGTTTATTTAAATAAGATTAAGGTTCTATGCTTTGAAAACTTGTACTTTATGATTTAATAATTTGTAACTTGGTTCAAGATAAATGTATGATCATATTATGATACTTAGTTGAGTTTTATGTTTTGTTGCAAAAGAATAGAGTCTAATTCATTATAGGTTGCATTTTATATGCTAATCTTGGCTTTAGGTTATTTTCTTGTGATTAGTGAATATTAGTGTTTTATGATTATTTGCCTTTTCTTTATATGGTGGATTAGAATTAGTGTAAAGTGTTTAATAATAGTATATAGTCATTTTGTGGTTACATTGCTTGAAATATTAGTTTATAAGGGATTTCTAGAGTTTCTATGGGAATTTAGGGTATCTTTGTTATATTTGAGTTGTTCTTATTCATTGTTTATTCATATGATAACTTTTAGAACCCATGCTTGATATATACATAGTGTTTACAACATATAGGCATATGTTGATGTGGCAATTGTGATAGTGAGATCCATAAGTCAGTCATGTAGTATATAGTGAAATTGCAAAAAATTCTGAGTAAAATCACCTCTTTATTTATAAACATGGATATTACATTAACCAAAACTACTGGATGTTATAGTCTCTCCCCTTATTTAAAATCTCGTCCCGAGATTTTACTAGAACTAGGTTTAACATAAAAGAATAGATGTGGATATTTAGCTCGGAAATAATCTTCATGTTCCCAAGTATACTCAGGTCCTCTTTTCGAGTTCCATCGTACCTTAATTATTGGGATATGGCTCTGCTTCAAGCGTTTCACTTCTCTATCCATTGTTTCCACCAGCTCTTCTATAAAATTTAACTTATCATCGAGTTGAAGTTCTTTCATCGGTATGATAAGAGATTCATCAGATAAGCACTTCTTAAGATTCGAAACATGAAAAATATTGTGAACATTACTAAGCTCTTCAGGAAGCTCTAGTTTATATGCCACATGGCCAATTCTTTTGGTTATTTTGAACGGTCCTATATACCTTGGATTCAGTTTCTTCTTCTTTCCGAATTGAATAACTCCTTGATGAGGCGAAACTTTCAACATAACACGATCTCCTACTACAAATTCCAAAGGTTTATGTCCAGTATTAGCGTAACTTTTTTGTCTATCTTGTGCAGCTTGTAATCGCTGTCGAATTTGAACAATCTTTTCAGTAGTTTCATGTATTATTTTTGGTCCTATCAGTTGAATATCTCCAACTTCAGCCCAGCAAACAGGCGATCGACACTTTCTTCCATAAAGTATTTCGAAAGGCGCTGCTTTAATACTAGCATGATAACTATTGTTATAAGAGAATTCTACTAAAGGTGGATGTTTCTCCCATCCTTTTCCAAAATCTATCACACAAGCTCTAAGCATATCCTCGAGATTTTGAATTGTTCTTTCACTTTGTCCATATGTTTTTTTTGGGTAAAGGGGACTTCACCCCGGTAAGATATATTAATTCCCAAAAAACCAATAAAGTACAATGAAATGTGACTGAAGTGTCACATTAACCTCAAGCCAAAACTTTAACTTCCTCTAATTCATATGACAAACCATATGAATACTTATACTAATTACATAACCAATGACACCAATAGGAAAAACCACCTAATGGCACAAACGCTAGTAAACCAATACATAGACATTTAAATAAGAAATGACTTCGGCAAACTCAAAAGCTGAGCAAATCGAACCCCATCTCTAGACTTCTTGATACGACATGTAAGCAGCTTCAGTCTGATAGTAGAAAGAATGCACTCCACAACTTGATCATATGTTTGTGGATGATATGTCGTACTCATATCCAATTGAGTACCTAAGGCACTTTGCATTGATCTCCAAAATACAGATGTAAAACGACTATCACGATATGAGATAATAGATACAGGCACTCCGTGCTGTGAGATTATTTCCTTAATGTACAATCTCAAAAGAGTTTCCATACTATCAGTCTCTTTAATAGGAAGAAATCGTGTAGATTTTGTAAGACGATCGACAATAACCAAGATGGTGTCATGTCCATTTGATGTCTTAGGTAATTTAGTCACAAAATCCATCGTAATTCTTTCCCACTTCCATATTGGAATCTCTGGTTGTATCATTAGACCGGATGATTTTTGATAGTCTGTTTCAACTCTTGCACTCGTTAAACACTTGCCAACGTATTCTGCTATGATTGCCTTCATGTTAGGCCACCAATAGAGTTTCTTTAGATCTTGATACATCTTGTCGGAACCAGGATGTATAGAATACTTTGATTTATGAGACTCGTGCATAATCAAATCTCGTAAATTACCATAGGCAGGTAACCAACTATGAGTTTTAATACAACGAATTTCATCTTGACGAACTTCAAATTCTCTATCCATTCCTCTTAATTTCTCAGCTCCAACATTCTCTACTTTAAGTGCTTCTTCTTGTGCTTCGACAATTTGGGTAGGTAACTTCGGTAAAAGAGTTATCATTAATGATTTAACTTGTAATGTCTTAACTCGTTCCTTTCGACTTAAAGCATCATCTACTACATTGGCTTTACCCGGGTGATAACGAATTTCACAATCGTAATCAGCAAGTAATTCTAACCAACGTCGCTATCTCATATTCAATTCTTTCTGATGAAGAATATATTGAAGACTCTTGTGATCGGTAAATACTACACACTACGTACCATAGAGGTAATGTCTCCAGATCTTAAGAGAAAATATTACCGCTCCTAATTCTAGATCATGAGTAGTATAATTCTTCTCATTCGGTTTAAGTTGTCTTGATGCATAAGCAATAACTTTATTCCTTTGCATAAGAACTACTCCCATTCCTTGAATAGATGCATCACAGTAAACGATAAAGTCATCGTTACCTTCTGGTAATGCTAGGATAGGTGCTTCACACAACTTCTGATTTAATAATTGAAAAGCTATCTCTTGACTATCTCCCCAGACAAACGGTTTGTTCTTCTGACTTAAATCTGTCAAAGATTTAGCAATCTTTGAAAAACCTTCGATAAATCTTTGATAATACCCAGCAAGTCCTAAAAATTGTCTAATTTCCGTAGGCGTACTAGGCTTACTCCAATTTTTCACCGCTTCAATCTTCGCAGGATCCACACGAATACCTTGACTATCATTGACATGTCTTAGGAATTGAACAACATTGATCCAAAATTCGCATTTCGAGAACTTTGCATACAAATCCTTCTTCTTAAGTAACTAGAGAATAATACCAAGATGCTTGGCATGTTCTTCTCTGTTACGAGAGTAAATAAGAATATCATCGATAAACACGATTACAAATAAGTAAGGCTTACACACACTGTTCATGAGGTCCATGAAAATAGCAGGTGCATTGGTTAAACCAAAAGGCATAACTTGAAATTCATAATGTCTGTATCGTGTCCTGAAAGCAGTTTTAGGAATATCGTCTTCCTTAACTCATAATTGACGATAACCTGACCGTAAATCAATTTTCGAATACACGCTTGATCTTTGAAGTTGATCAAATAAATCGTCGATTCTGGGTAATGGGTAACGATTCTTTATAGTAAGTTTGTTTAACTCACGATAATCGATACACATTCTAAAAGATCCATCTTTCTTTTTCACAAATAAGATTGGAGCTCCCCACGGCGATATGCTTGGTCTAATAAATCCTCGATAAGTTAGTTCTTGGATTTGACTTAACAATTCTTTCATTTCCGAAGGTGCTAATCGTTAAGGCGCTTTAGCAATTGGTGTTGCTCCTGGTATCAAATCGATTTGGAATTCAACTTGACGTTCAGGTGGCAAACCTGGTAATTCTTCAGGAAATGCTTCGGGAAAATCTCTAACTATCAGAATATCTTCTAGTCGCTTCGCTTCTTGCAGTTTCTCCGTCACTTGAACTAAGAAAACTTGACTACCTCGGGATAAATACTTGTTTATCTTTAAGCATGGTATGAGATTTAGTCGAGTCTTACTTCGCTCACCATGGACAACCAAAACTTCACCGTTAATAGGAATATGAACGTATTTCTCGTCACATACGATTTTAGCATAGTATTTAGATAACCAATCCATCCCTATGACTACGTCAACGCTACCGAGCTTAATTGGCATAAGGTCGATTTCAAAGGATTGACGTAATAAAGTAATGATACATCCTTGAATAACGGTATTAGTGCTAACTATTTTTCCATCGGCCATTTCTACATCATACTTAGTATTCATGGAAACAGTCGGTATACCTAACTTAGCAGCAATTTTAACAGATATGAAACTTCTATCAGCCCCTGAGTCAAATATTACTTTAACCATATGTTGATTTAGATGAAACATAACTGTAACCGTATTTTGATCTTGATGAGTATCTTTCAGCAAATAAGCTTTTCCTCTGCTATTGCTCTCTTTACGGCACTCATTTACCATATGCCCTTTTATCCACAGTTATGGCAAACCTTAGTTACCGGAATTTGATTACTCCTAGTAGTTGGTCCTTTACCTCTATAGAATCTTGTCTGATGTCCTGTTTTTCGACAGTTCTGACACTTGATAGTGCAAAACCATGTGTGATGTAGAGAACATTTCTGACAAAAGGGTTGTCTTCCATTATAATCATTGTTCGTAGTTACGACATAAACTTTAGAAACATCATTTCTTTTTGTTCTGATGCTGACGATTATTGCCTTGATTATAATTACGAAAACCATTCTTCTAGAAATTAAGATTAATAGGAAAATTCCTCCTATCATCAAACTTCCTCTTGTTATTGATTGCCATTGGTGCAGGATTATACCTTATCACTTGATCCATTAACATTTGAGTAATAGTGATAACTTCCTCTAAAGTTTGGGGTTTAGAGGCGGTAACATTCCCTTCAATGCTTCTAGGCAATCCTCCAATAAAAGCTTCCATTAACTTTTCAGTATTAGGCACCATATTAGGACATAATGATGCTAATTCCTGAAATCTTCGGATATAAGATTTAAGATTATTCTCCTTCGCTACTAAATTATATAATTCTTCCTCCATTTTCCTAATGTCATTGCGAGGACAATACTTCTTAGTTAGCATATTTTTGAATTCATTCCATGGAGTACGATAAGCTTGTTCTATCCCAATTGGTTGTGCATAAGCAATCCACCAAGATAAAGCTTCTTCTACTAACGTACCCGTAGAAAACTTCACTTTACAATCTTCAGAAAAGACACTGCGAACAAATACTGATTTAGTTCTCTCAAACCAGCGGATAAGTCCAACAGCTCCTTTAGATCGTTTATAATTAAAAGGCTGACAGTTTATGAAATATTTGTAAGTACATCTTCTTTCCACATGAACTTCTCTCCTAGCAGCATTTCCATTACTTGCACCGGCTACATTGGTGGCTTGTGCTTGCAAAGCTACAGTCACACTCTCAGGAACCAATTGCCTTATTTCTTCAGGTGTCATATTTATTGTCGCAAATGTTGATGCTCTTTTAGAAGCCATCCTACCACATAATAACACTTGATATTATCTAAATTTTCATACTTGGAGTATGGAATAAATTTAATATATCATTGTTGAGTTCTCATTCTTTTGACAATTTCATATATGAGGATTCATAATATGAATGACAAATTTATTAACAAATTCATATATGAGGATTCATAATACGAATTATAAAATTAAGACAAAATGACAAGAGTTTTTAAGAACAAAATCACACTTCTTTATTTATTAACAACTTATCGTTCATATTTACACGATAAGCATCGCTGTAACATAAAGAAAATTGTACATATTTACAAACTGAGACCAGATTTCTAAGCTTAGTTTCTCATTTTGATCTCCTCAATTCTATCCAAAATATATCCAGAGTCAGATTGTTGAGTAGTTTTGAGATCTTCGATGAGTGTTTCTAAATTAAGCCCAGTTCTCATAAGTCCTTCTTTCAGTTCATTGTTCTCATTATCAAGTCTTGCCATTGTTACTTCATAATGATGCATTCTTCTACTCAGTTTAATATTATGGTGTCGGGTAACGTCCATTTTATATTCCAACTGCGGAAAATGCTCTTCAATTTCTTTTCTTCCCCTTATTAAATTTCTGATATTACTTTCTACTCTTCTAAAAGCTTCTAAGTATATTTCATCGAGATGACTTGCAATTGCATATAACTGTCGGTCGTGCTTTTCCACAATCCGTGCTCTAGATACCTCTTTAGTTTCATAAGGCTCTTCGCGACTTCCATTGGGAGACGAATAAAGATCCCCAGGCAACAGAAAATGAGATGTAGGTGAAGGTGTACTATTCATCACTTCATTTTGATGTGAGAAATATTCTTGTACTTCAGGGGTATCGTAAAAAGACAAATTCGGAACACGCACATATGTGGAAGATGGAGTGAACATCGGGATTTCTCTTTCATCATCGTCGGAGATGAGAATATAGGTGGAAGTAGACATCCTTGTAGTTTTTATAACATAATAACATAAGATATGCTTCTAAAGGGATAAAAATCTTACGCTGGCGCTGCTGATGGCTGATAGTCTTGAATTTTTAAAATCTCAGTTATAGTTTAGGAAAAACCTTATTCTCTATAACTGCAAGATCTGATGCCAATCTGTAACACCCCCATTTTTACCATATAGCAACGGAAGCTACTCTGGGGTATTACTTCATAGTACCATAGTCACAATAATAGAAAATGCCAAAAAGAAATTTTTATAAAACAAATGTTATCATTCATTTATTTAAATAAGAGTTAATAAACAACTGTACATACGCTGTACAAACACAGATTTCCCAAAGATCTAGTTTTATTGATAGAATGATAACTTACAAGACACCACCCTTAGCGGCACGCCAGTCTTCATTCACCTGAGATATATGCTTAAAGTCAATACAAAGGTTGAGTGAATTTATAGGTTTTAAACATCATTTGAATACAAGTATGAATCTCGGGCTACAGTGTTATACATCCAGTTTTTAAATTCATATATTCTTATTTCACTAGGTCATGACCCGCGACTAGATATTATCAGAAAAATCCAACAAATTGCCCTTAAGCAGGAAGATTGTCAAACTATCCTGAATTTTAGCAAAATAAAGCATATCTGTTTAGCCTATGAATGGACCATTAGCTGCTAGCAAGTACGACTTGCGCATATAGGAGATGTCAGTCTCCAACAGTACTATTCACGATATTAGCGTTCATTAAATGATTAGCGCTTCACGATTAAAAAGGGACTTTTGATGGCAACAAGTAAACATAGTGTCAATAATCATATAGTCAGCATACAAAAACACTTGTATTCCAGTTTTGCATATATCCCCTTCATGGGTTTTCAAATCATTTGTTAACTTTTAAAAGTGAGGCTATAAACGCACCTTAGCCTATAGAGTCTTTTTAACTATCCAACCACAACCTTCTCACGGAATCTGGACTGACACACAATATGCATATATATCAAGTGTTAGTCTCTGAGTTCATTCTTTTTATATAACATTGTTTGATTGAATTATTTTGGAGTAATAGTATCATTGTTCGGGCCATCATACTCAGAAGCCATTCTATAAACGTTTGAGGAGCGAGGGCACTTTAAATCGTAAACACAACCACTCAGTCAGAACGTAATATCGAGATGGAACATCTTTTTATAAAGCTCCCTACTAACATGACAAAACATATTTTATTACATTTTGAGTTTCAATATTGGAAAAATAGCCCTTGTTGTTATAGTTTGGTGTATTTACACTTTTTACCCTTTAAGTATATAGTTTCATAAATTGTAATTTCAACCTTCAATATTTAACCTTAAGGTCCCAAACTTTACAAAATTTATTCTTATAGATTTTACTTTCATAAAATGACACTTTTGGCCCAAAATGATAAATAATTTCAGAATTGATAGTTTTAGTCCCTGAACTTGTAAAAATCACATAACAAGCTCAAAAATGATCCAAATGATCTAGGATTTGAAAAAAAAGTTTATGAATACACTTATAATCATAATAAAAACATTTCTTAAGAATTATAGCTTTTAAAATTGGTTTTTTCTCATTATTTTATGTAAAATATAAAATTAGGGTTTTAAGACATCTTTAACTTATAACTTTCATTTAAAGTGATAAAATGACTTAGTTTATTTTAGATTATCTTTCTAACATAATTTTGAATTATAACAAGTCTAAATAAACATTATTAGAAGATCAAAGCCTTGGTTAACATAGATTTACCTAGGTAGCTCCAAAATGGCCCCTTATGGCTTCTTATGAACAAAACTTGCTATCAAAGCTTCAAGAGCTTCAATGGCTAGCTTCTAGACCTGGTTTTTGTTCTTTTGTTATGTCCTAAGACGTATATAGATGTGTAAATGGAGAATGGGTAGGAGATAGAAAGAAAACGGGGTGCAAGTTCTAACAATGGGGGTTCGTCCCTATTTATAGTGTTTTCAACACTTAGGCTCCAAGTTAAGTCTTAGGACGTGTAAGATAGATAAAGTAATGAATAAAGGAGGCTAGTGAAGGTCTACACAAGTTTATCGGTCCTAGCTTAGTTCTAATCCTTCCTAGTAGCTCAAAATTAGTCACGACATACATAAGATAAGAATGGTTATGTGTAGCAAGCAAGGAGGTGACACACCTACTTGTCACACTCCTAAAATATCTTAGGATTCATAAATATCAGGTTTTCAAACTTGGAATGGAGGTAAATGGTTTGAAAATGTGTTTTAGAGGGAAAATACAAAACCGGATTCAAAAACTAGGGCTTGTAACTTATGTTTTTTTTTGGTGATTAGGGACTTAGGAAAGTAATTAGTGAATTAGTAAGGCTTAATTTGGGTTTAGAAATTCTATTTAAGAGATTTAGATCCTTGGTTTGAAGTTTAACAAAGGTTTGATGTGAAAATGGGAAGTATACATTTGTAGATTAGGGTTTTCTAATGATCTAGGGTTTAATCTTAGTAAATGTGATTATCCTCCTCTTAGCTAAATAATATTTTCCCAAACACCATCTTTGTGCCCATAACTACTAGATGTGTCAAAACCGCCGTCAGGACCATGAATTTTGCTAAGGACCTTCCTCCATAACGAACTCGTCTCATTAAGAAACCGCCATCTCAATTTACCAAGAAGACTCAAATTTTTAGATTTAATGCTCTCGACATATAAGCCGGCATCTTTCATGTCTGCCAATTTTTTTTGCCAATGAAATGAGATAATCTTTTTATCTTTTTCTTTGGAAACTTAAAAATATTATTCTTAAAGGTTACATCTTTGTAATAATCTTAGTTGGAGCTCTATACAGAGAAAGATAGTAGAGGGAAAGACTGCCTAACACCGATTTGACAAGTGTTAACCTTCCTCCATTCGAGAGGAGATTGATTTTCCACGTCGCGAGCCTTTCTGAAAGTTTGCCCACCACATCATTCCAAGCTTCGACTTTGTTCAATATTTTACCAAAAGGAAGCCCCCGAGATAGGTGAAAGGAAGGGAACCATAAGAGCAATTAATTGCTCTAGCGACATTTTCTACATCACCCATAAAAATCCCAATACCATATAAACGGCTCTTTGATAAGTTAATCTTGAGACCTGAAACATCATGAAAAAGTCTAATATATGTACTAGATTTCTGACATTTTCAACTAACCGTTTACAAAAAAATATCGCATCGTCGACGTATTGAAAGAGGGAGATGTTCGAGTCGCCTTCATCAAGAGACCGCCCTTTGAAAAGGCCTTTGTTCCACGCTTCTATTGTCATGACTTGTAATGCTTTTGTCGTTGTAAGAACTAGAAATAGAGAAAAATGATCACCCTGTCTCAAGCCACACTCCATTCTAAATTCTTTTGAGGGAGACCCATTGTTAAGAATAGAAACAGAAGCAGAGTTAAGACACGAGAAGATCCATATACACCATTTTGCCCCAAAATTCATCTAGGCCATAGTATCCATAAGGCAGTTCCAATTTACGCTATCCAAAGCTTTTTTAAAATCGACTTTGAAAAGAAGAAGATTAATCCCTTCCTTCTTAGTGAAGTTGATAATTTCGTTAGCAACTAGACTTCCATCCAAAATTTGCCTCCCCCTCAAAAATGTTGTTTGGTTTGGACTATTGAGCTTGTGAACAACCTTCTTTCACCGACATGCAAGCAATTTTGAAAGCACTTTGTACATGCATCCAATCAAACTAACAGGGTTGTAATCGCTTAAATAAAGAGGATCTGATACTTTGGGAATAAGAACTATAAAGGAAGCATTAAAACCCCTTGCAAGGTTGCCTCGAGACTCAAAGTCTTTGACAAAGTTGAGAAACTCAAACTTGATCCAATCCCAATACTCCTTTACGAATTTAAAATTTATTTTGTCTATACTTTGAGATTAGAGCTAGAACAGTCCCATACTGCGGCTTTGACCTCATCCATAGAAAATGATGATTCAAGTAATGCAACATCTTCTTGTTATAATCTTTTGAAAAGAGGACTATGGAATTTTGGCCTTAAAGGAATGCACGAAACCTGTTGGCAAAGTGATCATAGGTTGCCACGAAGATAGATTTAGGGTCCGCCACCCAACATCCATTAATTTTAAGCCCATTAATATTTTACCGCCTCGTTTTCTTTTTAACTATAGAGTGGAAAAATTTACTATTGTCATCTTCCTCACTCGCCCACTTTATTCTACTTTTTGATTAAGTGAATCTCTCACTTTTTGCTCTATAAATTGCAAGTCCACCAGGTCTTCATCGCACTTTAAAATATCTAAAGATGTGAGGGTACCCGATTCTGCTTTAACGTCACAATCAACAATCCTAGACAAAATATCATTTTTCTTGCTTTCTATATCAGCTACAAAGCTGTGCCACCAAGAGTTGATATATGCTTTGAGCATCTTAATTTTATTCTTTAAAACAATATCAATCGACGCCGAGCCTATAAAATCACCGTACTTCCAAGAGTTCACAACAAGATTGCTAAAATTTTCATTCTCCATCCAATGATTAAAAAACTTAAATCTTTTAGGTCCGAATTTAATTGAAACATCGAACAACACAATTAGAGAGTGACATGAGACCACACAAACCAATGTTTTAGCCTTAGCATCTCTCCATGTGTTGAAAAACCGATTGGAAACAAGAAAACAATCCAATTTACTCAATTCGGTACCTTCTCTGTTAATACAAGTAAAACAACGCCCCCCCCCCCCAAGGGAAGGTCATGAAGACCCTACAAGTAATGAACTCGTTAAAGGCCTTAGCATGTCTTTCCACAAATAAAGTACCCAGCCTTTCATCTTGCGAGCAGACAACGTTAAAATATCTAAACAAAATCTCGATAGCTTCAACAGAGTTCATAATATATTGGAGCTTGTTCGATAGCCCTTTGTTTGCCTACTACCTTGAGGGCCATAAATATTGACTAAAGCAATGTTATCTTTAACTCTTTTCCATTTACCAATAACAAAAATAAAATGAGAACCTGCTAATTGATCAACTCTGGTAAAAATAAGCGAGTCCCACACCAATAAAGTACCGTCCGATGCACCTACGACACTTCCGCCCGATGCACCTAATGCGTGTTTTTAATGCTACGGTGAATTTTAATATCATGAGAAAAAGTAATGAGATAAAACCGATTTAATTTTCAAAATCATACCATAGCATCAAATATACCCGGCGCTCTTAGGCTAAACGAAGTGGTAGTGAGCTTGTGCGGTGAGGGTGAAACTCACGCATGAGTTGCCATTCCATCCATAAAACTCACGCATGATTTGCGTCTCACCAGGTGAAGATTTCACCTAGGTGAGTTATGATTTTGTGGGCCCATTTTTTTTAACTTAATTAATGTATTTTATAAGTTTGTGAGGGTATTGGGTATTTAGTGGGGGTGTGGTGGTGAGTTTCTCACCGCCAATAAGGTTGCAAAGTGGGTTAGGTGAGTTGAAAGAGAAAGCTGATGTGACGCTAAGGTGGTGGTGAGTTTTTCACTCACCACTCCCTTTAGCCTTAGGCTAGACGGAGTGGTGGCGGGTTTGCTCGGTGAGTGGCAAACCCACGCGTGGGTTACTACCCCTACTGAAAAGTCACGTGTGAGTTAGGACTCACTATTGTGAAGAACTTACCTAGGTAAGTAACATACATGTGGGCCTATTTATTTTTCCTTTAATTTAATTTAATTTATTTTAATAGTTTGTTAGTGTATTGGGTATTTAGTGAGGTATGACGTGGCGGTGAGTTTCTCACCGCCAGTAAGACTGGAGGAGTTGTGTAAAACCTACTCACCTCCACGTCAGCGCCACATAAACTTTTAACAAACTCACTACAACTCACTTTTGGAGGGTAATGACACTCAATACAACTTACTACAACTCATTACACCTCACTCCCACTTTTTTATTGTATATATTTTTTATTCATAAAATAAAAACTTCTATTCATACATTTTATTTAAACACGGTACACGCGGGTAAATAAAAACATTACAAGGATATTACAAACAACACGTGGATAAATAAAATGATACACATATAATTAAGTAAAAAATTACGGATGAGTTTTCAAAATCTCCCAACAATGAAGATACTTAAACCGACACTTATAATGAGCTTCAGAGTCACGCACGACGTTATTCATTACATCCTCTTCAGTTGCTCCAGTTATCCGTGTACGATTTGCGTCGTGGTAACGTTCACCAAACCTACCCACGATAATCTTTAGGGACTTCCATTTCCCATTTATGCTATCGTACGCTCGTTTCCTCGGATCATCTAATCGTTCATTCATTATTTGCAAAACCTCAGCCCAAAAATTACGAGAATTTCTTGTGTTACCTGCCACGGTGTTTTCAGCAACAAAGTTACAAGTGCGACACAATGCTATTTCTTCTTCGGGTGTTCATAGTAGCGACACCATTAGAGATGTTAAAGAAGATGATATTTTGGTGTTTGTGGAAGAAGATGTGAAGAAATTGGAAGTAAAAAGGGGATTTTATAGGAAAAAAATAAGAATACAAATTAAGTAAAATAATTTTATAAGAAAAACAGTCTGGCGCTGGTGACTTTGCCCTTAGGTTTTGATCAAAGCGACCAAGTCACGCGTGAGTGGGTTGTCGAGAGGATAGAAGTCGCGTGAGACTTTGTCCAACCCATGGGTGTGTTTTAACCCACTCCCCTCAGCCTAAGTTTGTAAAGTGAGTTGATTTAGTTGATTGAGAAAGCTGATATGACAGTGATGTGACGGTGAATTTTTCGCTCACCGCTTAGTTTGATAGAAAATCAAGAATAAATGTGCCAATGCAATTAAGTCAAGCAAGTATTTGACCATGGGTACCGCTGTTGCTATCCTTCTTGACTCACCTTTTTTTTATCATAAAAGGTATAAAAGATTTTTATTCGTTTATGTTCCATATTTTATGACTTTTCATAATTTTGACTTATTAAACTTTACTTTCATGTTTAGTAATTTTTAGTTTCTTAGTTTTATAACATAAATAAAATTATAAAAATAAAAATAATAAAAAGAATGAAAAACGAGGAGAGGTACATTGGCTTTTTAGACTAGGGGGAGTGGTGTCACCCAAACTCACAACCACCTTAGCTTTTTAACAAACTCACTTAAACTTCTCACAGAAGCTAATGACACTCACCAAAACTCACTACAACTCACTACACATCACCTCCACTTTTTATTAAATATTTTTTATTCATACATATTATTAAAACACGAGTACATAGAAAATTAAATCACAGTACGGAAATAAAAATAAAAACATAGAAAATTTAAAACCAACATTTAAAAAAAACTAAAAAGGGATATTATAGGCCTCCTTGATCTGAGCTCAACGCCACTCCGCGACTGCGAGTTCACGTCCCGACAAATGATCTATCGGTTGCATATAATAGTCCAAGTCCTCGTTTTGTTGCATTTTTTCGGCCTAATTCCACTTCTTTTTCCCGGATTTCCATCTATTTCTTCTTCATCTCAAAATATGCGGCATGTTGTTCACCCTGCACAACAAAGGCCCGTTCTTGTTGTTCACCCAACCCTGACAACATCAACCTAGCCAAAGCCTCGTTGTTTGAACTAGACTCCACCGAACCTTTGCTCCCTTTAGACCTTGCCTTAGCTTTGTCCCTGCCCATTGGACGTGGGATCGATCGCACCTCATCATTATCAGTGCCATCAACTTCCACACTGTTACTTGCATCCACATAATTTGTATTAAACGAACTTGACCCAGATGACTTGTATCTCTTGCTTATTTGAGAAGTCCTGGCTAATTCTTTAGGCAACTCAACCTCCTTCCATTTCTCGCTGTCTTTCACAACCTCCCACATATGACGTAATTTGAACGCTATCCCAACTTCAACTTCATAATCCACCAACGCCCTGTTAAAAGTATCACTATCCGTTGCACCACTTTCTGGCGCCCGACGCATCACGTTAGCATAAACCCCACAAAAACGAGCTATAGCCGGTCGAACTGTCTTCCACTTCCCGTTCAAAGAATCATAAGTACGAGACCCTTTATCTCCCGTTTTGCTCTCAAAGTACTCAAGGATTTTTGTCCAAAATCCCTCCTTAGTCATTTCGTTTCCATTAATGTTGTCATTAGACACGGATACCCAACCTTTTGCCAAATAAATTTCTTCCGTTGTTGTCCAATGTTGTTGTCGTTTTACAGGTTCTTCGACAGCCTTCTTCTTTTGACGGGCCCTAGATACTGTCTTCTTCGGTTTAGGTCTTTGGACTGTTTCTTGGGTTTCTGGAACCGTTTCTTGCTCGGGAGACCCGGTTTGTTGATACGAAGCAAACCCTTGAAACTCTTCCGAATATTGCGGGATGTAACACTCTTGAGTTTCATAGCCGGGTTGAGACGAGGAACCACTCATGTGTGTGGGTGACACATAGTTCGGTTGTGATGATGAACCACCCATATGTGTTTGTGACAAAAAGTCGGGTGGCGGGTTTTGAGGCCATTGGTATTGGGTTGGGTATTGGGTTGGATATTGGCTTTGGTATTGGCTTGGGTCCGGGCAACGGTAAGGTAGGTTTTGGTAAGGTTGTTGTTGATAAATTGATGGTGGTCGCATGGTTTTCATTTGTTGGGATGACGGGTTTTCTAGGTCGAAGGTACCTCGCGGTGTGGGTGGTGAGTTTTGGGTATTTTGATTATCTCGACGTTTGTTGCCAGATTGGGGTGTGTTTTCTTGACACATTATTTGAAAAAATGGAGATGAGAGGTTTAGTGTTTGTGTGTGAAAAATGTGTGTGAAAAATGAAGAAGATGGTAGTGTTTATAAGTAAATTTAGGGTAAGAATTTTTTAATTTTTTTTACTAATATTAAACGTTTAGAAAAAACACATGGGGCCTACCATTAGGCAACTCACGCTGGGTGAGTCCGCCCTTTTTTTTGTTGCCTGCGACAAACTCACGCGCGAGTTCTGATGACTTCAATGGAAGTCGCGCGCGACTATAAGAAACCCGCGAGTGACATTGACACCACTCCCTTCAGCCTTAGGGATATAGATAACTTCGCCCTTTGATCATTTGTACATGTACTTTCTTTTGAACAAATTCGTACATGTAGTTTACCAGTTCAAAATTTTCGTCAATTTAAGTTGGGAGACAGTTGAAGTTATGATTAACTGTTCAATTAACTATCCATGTATATCGTCTAAAAGTCAAATCCATTTATTGAATATGTAACTATTTACATATTTTCAAAAAGAAATGTTTTCTTTCAAATTGACCATTTAAGTTGGGAGAAAGTTAAATTGACCATAAGTTTTGTTAGATTCTTTCAACATCATATACTTAATACTTGAACCTAAACCAAACTTTTTTGTGTGGATAGTAGTAGATCACTCCAAACAAATTAGTTGTTAACCATACGTCTAAGATTTGTTAATTTCATGCAAATGTGGAGGTCACAAAATTCGACCAAATGCCACCTATAGTTGCCACTTGCCCAATTTTACAAGTAGTTCCAAAACCAAACCACAAATTGACCTTTTACCACAATATCATTTGAATTATTTCTAGTACTTACAAGGTAAAAATATATCATTTACATGTAGTCCAAAAGTAAAATACAGCTTGACCTTTTCTATACGTCATATACCACTCCCTTGCTTAAAGTAGTTCCACTACAAAACCACACATTGACCTTTCTACCCCTGTTGTCACAAACGAATCCACAACAATTCTTTTAATTTTATATAACGAGAGATTTGAAAGTTATCGGAAAAGTGCAAAAGAAAAAATAACTAGTCAATTATAAATATTTGAAGTGCATAAATTCCTCACTTGCAAAATAATCGTTCACCCTCCTAAATTGAGAAACTAAAGTGTATTAGCTTTGTATTTTTACCCATTAAACATAACTCTGAAACTTACAAATAAAATAATTCTTATAGTTATAAATTATATCACAACTAATACTTCATTTGCATCGAATAAATATATACTACACCAGACCATGGTGAACTCATATCCTTTAGAATTGTTTTTAACGATTATCAACTTTTGTGTATAACATGTTGGTCGTCTTACTATGTCAAGCAAGGTGCGTGTTGGTCGAAAGAGATAAAGTTAAAATCCGCACAACGTAAAAACTTGTTTTTTTCATCGAATCTTTGGGAAAAAAAAGCTTTATTTATTTTGAGTCTCTATTGCCATGAATTCAAACTTCATGAATTAATCGTTTAAAAGTTATACAGTATTTAATAAAACCAGCTATAAATTGTACGCTGTTTACTAAAACATGGTTAACATAAACTGCAAGTTTTTTTTTTTTTTAATAAAAGTATTTGATATATTAGCTATTAACTGTAAAATTTAGTTGTAAAATAACTTACAAAAACATATTCAAATAAATTATAATATGGTTAGAGGATAGATCCGTAATTTTATAATTTTAACAACTTTTGACAATTTAAAAAATTTAATAAATCAGTTTTTTATTAAAAAGCTACTTTTACAAAAATAAAATTAACAACTTCAAAAGAATTGTTGCCAAACAAAACTATTAAATTATATTCTTTTAAAAAAAATTGACAACTAAAAAAACTTTAAAACAACTCTTACCAAACATAAAAACTGGAAAATTTATGTGAGTATTAAAAATCCAAATTTGAAAGGTAGATGGGCAAAAGAGTAAATTTAGCAGAGGGGCTAAACAGACGGGTGATTTAGAAGCACCACCCCCTCATCTCCCCAATGAAGTCGCTGAACTAAAACGCAGTCAAATAAACTAACTGTCCATCATCTTTTTCAACTACTCTCACTTTCTTCTTTTCAATTTCCCATAAATTTTTCTTCACAACCCATTCCTTCTTTATAAACCCAACACTTTTCTTTTTTCTTACAAAATATAAAAAGTCTTTGATCATCATTTTGTCAAAAAAAAAAAAAAAAAAAAAAAAAAAATTTATGATGGATAATTACTACTATCATCAGCTTGCTTCATCTCCTTCTTACAAGGACTCACTTAAGGTTCTTGAAGTTGATATTCAGTTTGCTAATATGCTGTAAGTCTTTTTTTTTTTTTTTTTTTTTTTACAGTTTTTTAAGTGAAATGAGAACATGCTATTGTTAATTACTGTCTTATGTAGTTAATTTAAGGTTAATGTTTGTTACTTTGTGTTTTGACTTTTTTGGTCAAAGTTTCTAACTTTTGCTGATATTATGAACTGGATATAATTTAAGTAAAATATGTAGTACATTTTATGTTATAGGTGTTTAATTTGTAGTACTAAAATGGATGTTAATTTTGTACTTGCATTAGTACTTTGTTTGACTTGTTTTTTAATGATGAATTCTGTACATGCAATATGGATAGTGTTTTTAACTGTTTTTAAAATTACTGGTAATAGTTGCAAAAACAGCTTATAAACTGGATATAATGTTGAGAAATTGTTAGGGGTTCCAAAGTTTGACTTAGTGGTCAAACCTTAGAGATTTGATATAGAAATTTAGCATCAATTTAGCTAGATTTTGAGGGTTTAATGCTTTTCAATTTGATGAATGTTTTGGTAACATTGAAATTTAACCATTTTTTTTGGTCTTCTAATTTTGGTAAGTTTGTGTAATGCCATCAATTTTGAATTAAATGTTTGACCAAAAGTCAACATTTGTTTACATTTTGAAATGAGAATATGGGTATTGTTAATTACTGTCTTAAGTACTATTATTTTGAGGTGTAAGTTTCTTAATTTCTTTATATATTCTATTTTTTTTTTGTAACTTTGGATTGTTAGTTGTTGTGTATGACTTGTTAATTGTGTATAAAGACCGGGGGTGTTTGACTTTGAAGGTCAAAGTTTTGAACTTATATAGTTTTACAGAAATTGTCGATACTAGACTGATACTGTACAAGTAAAATCTTGAGTGTTTAGTTTATGGTCATTCTAATTTGTAATGGGAATTACGTAGTAGTGTGTTTGACCTATCTTTTGTAATGATCAATTTAGGGATCTGTGTTTGTGTTTTACATGATAGGTTCCTTTTTCAGTATTGGTATGACTGTAAGAAAAGTTTATAAACTCGATACAGTCTGTAGAAAATTGTTGCCCTACATTTGTTTCTAAAGTTGAGCTTTAATGGCCAATACCGAGAAATTGAAATACAAAATTGACACGAGTTTACCCAGGCGCTTTTGATTTAGTTGACGTTTTAGTCACCGTATTAATAGAATATTTGTTATTTCCAATAATGTCCGAGTAATTTACTGTAGTTAAGTATAGAAGTGTTCTGTTTTTTCTTTATTTTTTTTAAAACTACTCGTACATATGAAAAAGATGTTTAGGTCATAAGGACAATCACTAATTTGAATTTCTTTGTCCCATCCCAGCAAGAAAACTTAAAAAAAGTAAAGATGTGACTTTTTGTCAATAAAGGGATACAACATTTTTAGTAACTAAATTATTGATTGTTAATCACTGTTTAACCAATTGTCAATATCTTACTGAGATGAGACACCAAAGGTGGTTGAATTTTCTGTTGTTCAATTATTGTGTTACGGAGTACATGCTCAACGTGGAGTATATCTGTAGTAATAATGTCCCAAGTTTTGAGTTAGTTGTGTTTTTTTATCTATTGTTTGCAGGGCAACTTCTATTCCGAGAGATAAAGGTGGTGCATGTATCCGATTGGAGCTGCGTTACAATGACTTGGCTTACATTTTGTCATTTTTACTCCAATGGATTAACTCCCCATGTTCATGCCTGCTTCAAACCTGTCTGAATTTCTGCTATGTTGTTGTACACAAGGTTTGTGTTGTCTAAAATTTGAATTTACAATCTTGACCTATTTACTTATAAACGTGCCAATGTTGTAGTTTATCTCAAATGGGTAGAAGTAAAAGTAAAATGTGGTTAAACGGGTTGATAACGGATCATAACATTGGTTTTTTTCAGGCTTTGCCAGATGGAAGGCCAAAGCCTAATTCCCTTGGTAGGAAGGCATCCGTAAGACAGTTCTACGGTATGCAAACATCCAACTATATATAATTATATAGTTATTATTTTTTGAGAAACACTCTTTTTTGCTAGTTTTCATGTTTTTTTAATAGCCATAAGTAAATTTCAGATGTGATACTACCATCCCTTAAACGTCTACGCACGATTCCAGTTGAGGTAGATATGAATGAAGATGATTTGCATCCATTCGGCATAGATCCCATAAATAAATTAGAAAAAAAGATTAAAAGTTCAGATCTTGATATGGAAAGGGAAGATGAGTGTGGTATTTGTTTAGAGCCTTGCACCAAGATGGTTTTGCCCAACTGTTGTCATGCAATGTGCATCAATTGCTACCATGACTGGTGAGTTTTATAAATTGTCATCTATGTTTAGGTGCGTATTTCTTGATTTATAGGCTAAATTTCATGATTTTTACAGGAATACGAGGTCGGTATCCTGCCCTTTCTGTCGTGGTAGCTTGAAGAGAGTAAACTCAGCGGATTTATGGGTTCTCCCGTGTACAGGAGACGTGATTGACCAAAAAACTGTGTCGAAGGAGGACAAGAAACGCTTCTACAATTACTTAAACAGGCTTCCTAAAGATATCCCAGATGCTATTTTCTTGGTATACAATGACTACTTAATCTAATCTGAGTTAGTTAATGTAAACTTGTACATTCGAAGATATTAGTCTACTGATTTTGTAGTCTATTCCTGCAAAATAATGCACATGCCGAGTTAGAACTTTATCATCTTTTTACAATCGAAAATGTGTTTTGGAAATGCCTTTCTTATACTTAAATTGGCAAACTTTAACACTTTTTAAATTCCTGTTAGCCGTTAAACAATTCACATTTTGAACACTATAATTTTCACCGGCCGATTACTTCTTATGCAGTTGAATGAAACACAATTTATTCTTCAAAAACCGTATGATCATATCAGTTCTCATTCTCAGAAGTAGCTTGTTTGACCTTGTCAATTGAACGCTTTAGGTTTCTCTTGACAGTACAGAAGAGTTTGTGTGCTGTTCTGATTTGAATCATTCGTTACTGATAATCGTTCTTTATGGTGTTTACTAAGCTGAAGAATCAAACCGAGTTATTCTTCTGAACACATTAATAGATGACTCATACATTTGTAAGATCTGACTCGAAAAAACGTACACTGAGCAGTAAAACCCAGGTTCTCTTTATTAGAAAACCAAAGCTGACAATAAAACTAGGAAACACATTCATACTAATCTAACCCAAGTATTCTAAGCTGCTCATTAGTGATGCGAACGGAGGATGAGTTAACCCACCCTTAAGGAACTCCTCAGAAACCGCCTTATTCATGGCCTCAGTTAGGTGAACCCCATCCCAGTTGATATAATGGGCAGGATCTTTGCATGAGGTCGAAGACTCTGACCCACAAGTAGCAAGGACATCAAAGTTATATGGTGCACCTTCTGACCCACAACACACTTTGAAAACCTCTTTAAACCCGAGTTTCGGTGCATTTTTAACAACAGAACGGTATGCATTCCAGTAGTCAGCATAAATGATAACAGTTTGAGGGTATTTTCTTCTGAGGTTTGTGATCTTGGTTTGGAGGATGGTGTTGTGGTCATAGCTTTGCTTGTTTTGACTTGCAACGCACCCCATGTCGTCACGGTCAGACTCAGGTGCTAGGGACACGGCAAGTGTTAGGCAACCGGTTGTTGGAAGGCCTTGAACTACCATGTACTTTGCGCCTTTGCTCAGCAATGTCTATCAAAACAAATAGTTCAGAATAATGCAGTTACTTTAGTTGGACGCATAAACAAAGTTCCTATGTATAGATAAACCAACAAGATGCTACGACCACTAGAGCTAAACTTGCAAGACCAACAAACAGACCCTGCGCCAACTACTAATTTTAGGAACAAACACGAATAGTGAAGATCTGACAATTTTAAGATCAAACCCCATCCCACCGAACGCAATAGCAAGTACAAACTCATGATACAGAATGTGAAAGCCATGGTAACAAGATTTTTTGGAGTTTCGACGCCCTAGTTACTTCTTAATGAAGATATATATTCAGCGTTAGAAGTAGGTGAATCAGACGAGTCAAGTGACAAACCAAACATGTAAACTCATAAGTAACTAATATGCAGATATATGCTTATAATCAGATTGATCAGATACCTCAAGGAACCCGTTAACAACACGGATCGAAAGATCTTGAATGGTTTTGCTTTGAACATTAGATCCAACAGTGTATGCATAATCATTAGCACCAATTTCACCAACCCAAATCAATGCATCATCAAAAACAGCCTTACATTCATTAGGTGTTGTTTTCGCGCTTTTACACTTTTTGTCATTCAGCATTTTGTTAAACCAACTAAGCTGAGTTTGTAAAGATTGACTTTGGATATCTAGAGTAAGGTTATTTTTGGCGAAAAACTCATATGGTATGGCAGTGGACCCTGCAACAGCAAAGTTGACACCATTTGACGTGTCAGCTTTGCTGTTGCGATAGGGTGGCAAGTAGGGTAAGGACAATGATTCGGTAACAAAATCAATGACTAGACGACCGTCTGAGTAACGATTAGTGGGGTGGTGAAAAAATGTACTACCATATGGTAAGTTAGATACGTAAGTAAAGGCGTTTTCCCCACCGACCGAAGCAGTGTTGCCCGTGTCGGTGTACGAGTCTCCGAATGCATATATTTTCTTGAACGGCCGAGTTTGGGCCGCGAAAGTGGTGGTGGCAAGGAGGAGGATTGTAGCTAAGGTGGTGGTGAAATATGCCATGGCTAAGTTTAGTTGTGGAGGTAATATTGGATGTGTTACTTTCGAGTGTTGTGATCTTATATATATATAGTTTGAAAACATGTAAATTGACTATAGGATCCTTCTAGGTAATAAGTTAATAAATACTAAGTGAAATTATTTATTTATTTATTTATTTATTATTATTATTATTATTTCTTTTAAAATGACATCACACTTGAAATTAGGGGTGTACACGATTTGATTTGAGTCGTTTTTTTTTTGGCTAACACTGAAATTGAACCAAAATTTTCGGTTTTTATAAAATTAAAAATCGAAACCGTTCGATTTTAAGCGGTTCGATTTATTCGATTTTTAAAAGGGTTTCAGTTCGATTTTCGATTTTTCTGGTTTTAAAAACCGTTTATATATAATACGATCAATTTATATTAACAAACTTGTTTTACGTAAAAAAATATTATTTTTTATGATTTTCATTCTAGGCCTAAGATAAATATATTACTCTTATTTCACTTATAAAATAAATGTTAATTTGAAATTTATATTTGTAACTTATTTTTTATATTATATATATATATTTTTTATAGATAATAAATGACCTGGTTCGGTTCGATTTTACGGTTCAGTTTTTAGATAAAAACCGAAACTGAAACGAAAGTTTTCGGTTTTTTAAAAAGTAACAACGGAACCATCGGTTCTAGTTTCGGTCTTTTTTTTTTCGATTTTCGATACGGTTTCGATTTTTTTTCTCACCCCTCCTTGAAATCTGCCTTTCGAGTTAAAATGATTCAAAAAGACACATTTTAGGACCCGAACTATTAAAAGTGACTCATGAAAAGAATTTGAAACTCACGATTTCACATCTAAAATTTTATTTCTTGCTTGAACCTTGAACAAAAAACATAATGGCCAACCGAGGTAAGTCAAGTCATTAAAAGTTAGTATTTCTTATAATGGAAAGAGTGGTGGAGAGTATGGGGTAATAAATATAGGAGATAGTAGTTGAATTCGGTTACAAAGCTTTGAATGTTATTTTGATGAATCATAGATTTCACATTGTACTCTACCAACAACTTTTGCGGTGAAGATTAAATCATATTGTAGTATATCAATTATCATGGTTTAAGGTTTTTAAATTTAGAAAGTGTGTACGTGTAACTTTCTTTAGCCACAAAGGTTCATACACGTATCACTAACAATTTAATACTAGTGGGTCATTTTTGTATACCGTTTAGTCAAAGTTTTGCATGTAGTTTATGTGAAGCTTATGTTTTACATAACTTTTTGTTATGGATTCTTGGATGTGAATCGTTCACAATGGTATATTTTAAGGATTGAAAATTTGAAATAAAAGGTTTCTTAAACATCACTTTTCTTGTTTTAGTTGTAACCAACATGATAGCATCATGCATGTTTAACCATGAAATAGAGTATTTAAGTCTCCCGAATATTTCAGTTTACATTATACTCCCTTTATAGTAGCAATTGCGTTTCTAAAGTTGTATAGTCTATCACGACCACCACGTTTACTTAAAACATGGTAGTGAGCCTCATGTTAGAAATTCAACAAGGTAAAAACTCTTTACTGAATCACGTACAATTGTTTGTTAATTGTTATAAAAGATCAAATAATTCGTCAATGATCGATTTGCACCACATCTATACACCCTTCAATCGCACCGCATCATTGAATGTACAAAAAACTCTTACATATATATACATAAATAAATAAGTTACAGTAATTAAAAAGGATTAAGTTATAGAATAGTAATGTATTTTTCGAAATTTACCGATTTGGTACGTGTACTTTTAAAAAGTTGTACAATAGTAACGAATTTTCATAAAGTGTTCTGATCTGCACATTTGGGTGACGTGTCACGTTATTAATGGTGACACGTGTTAGCCTTTTCGGGATGACACGTCATCAAAATGTGCATAAGGGAACACTTATGAAAGTTCGTTGTTATTGTAAACTTTTTAAGAGTACACATACCAAATCGGTACATTTCGAAAAGTACATTGCTATTCTATGACTTAATCCCTAATTAAAAAACACTTGTATATACTACCAGATATTGACGGAGTGGGGGCAAAAAGTTTTTTTTGGACAAAAGTCGTTGTATACACTAAAATAAATATACAAATATAAGGTTTTTATATTGTTTTTTTTGTTTTAGGGGGCAATTTAAAGGTTTTTACATTATTTTATTTCCGAGTGAGGGCAATTCGAGTTTACAATGGGGGCATTTTAATAAAATAGTTCTAAATTTTTATTTTACACTAAAATTTGATTTTTTTTTTTAGCGAGCCATGAAAGGCGCCGTCCCCCAGACATTACAAATAGTTCCGCCCCTGTATACTACTGCAGCTGTTTAATGATTAATCAATGATTATGTTATAGAACATGTATATAGCAAAAGAAATCATGTAATGGTAACTTAGACATGCATGTCCTATGTACGAATCGTCAAGACCGTCTCGTAGATTTTGATGGCCTGTGTCGTAACTAAAAATAGGCCCTATTAATCTCAAAAACTTTTGATAACCAAGATGTTCATTAGCGACACACAATGCACAGATAGTTACCTCTGAGATTATTACTTATTGATCTACGAAAAAAAAATGAGTTGTGCATTTGATATCTAGTTTCATTTTTATGGACATAATATATTACCTTATAAATTGAAGAGTGTTTATTAATAAAAGACATGCACATTATTATACATAGTCTCTTCAAGCAAAAAGTCTCATGGATAATATATAGACATCATTATATGGCCCTCAATATATCTATACGTATATTTATATTATGGGTTTTTCTAATATGTGCCCATGGGCATATGATAACAACCAATAATTGTTAAAAGATTCTCTTTGAAATAATAAATTGTCTATTATCATCCAACTTATTAATACATACCAACTATACCCTTTGTATCACAGTTATCTATTTCAATTAAAAAAAACAATACAGATGATCAATCATCCACGTCATTTCCCTCCTAAATGTAACCATCCTCTTCATTTCCCTCTCAAATGTAATTTCCCTCCATTTTTAAGTTCCCTCTAGTTAACTTCTCAGTTCCCTCCAAATTTTCTCATATCCTTCCAAAATTTAGACTACTCATTTACATTAAATATAATATCATATTTCTTGCTTAGTGTAAACTCCATTTATACCAATTATGTATTAGTGAATATTATGTGCTTTAGTTTGATGAGGAAAAAAGTAACTTTTGATCTAAACTAAATCCCTAATGAAGGAGAAGTTGAAATCCATAAAGAAACTTTCGATACGCCTTTTATTGGGAAATGTTTTCTTAGTGAAGATGAAGCCTTTCTTTTCTATCAAAAGTATGCAAAAATGAATGGTTTTTCGGTTCGACATGGAAGGTTCGAGAATAAAAAGAAAACCGGAGAGAAGAAAAGGCGTGACTTTTTTTGTCACTGTGAAGGTTTTGCGGAAGCAAAAGTGGTAGACTACTCTAAAAATCAAAGAAATAGAGGTTCTTCAAGACGTGGGTGCAAGGCACGCATGCGTATTAAACTGAAAAGAACTAATGAAATATTTTTGGAAGAATGGCAAGTTATTCAATTCGTTGCGGAGCATAATCATGTATTGTTGTCCACACATGAGGTTCGTTTTCTTCCATCATATCGATGTATTACAATAGAAGATCAGAATCGTATACTTATGTTGAAAGAAAGAGGATTATCCGTTAGACAAATTATGAGTGTTATCGAACTTGAAAGAAATGTGAGGCATGGAGAACTTTCTTTCCTCATAAAAGAAGTTCATAATCTCCTTAACAAGTTTCATAGAATGCACTCAAAAAATGATGCTAGAGACCTCCTTAAGTATTGTGAACAAACTAAAAGTGAAAATCCTAGTTTTCAATACACATATACAGTTGATGAGGAAAGTAGGTTAGAACATATATATTTGTCTCATTCCCACAGTTTTGATTGGTATCAAAAATATGAAGATGTAGTCGTATTTGATACAACATATAAGGTGAACTCGTATGACATGCCTTTTGGGATTTTTGTGGGTATCGACAATCATGGAAGGATAATATTACTTGGTTGTGCACTTTTACGTAACGAGACAACAAATACATTTCGATGGCTTTTCAAGGTATTCTTAAAGGGCAAGGTTATACAGACCCCCCCCTAAAACCTTATATATACCCCCTGAATTTTGAATTTTTTTTATTTTTTTTATTATTTTTTTTATTTTTATAATTTTGGTTTTGTTATAAAACTGTGAAACAAAAAATACGGAATGAAAAAAAAGGGTAAAAGCTATAAAATACCATCTTACTTATTGATTTGTGCCGACTTTAAACACTTACTATTTAATCTCGTGACTTTACCATTCTACTTGTTTGTTTTGTAATAATATTACCATTATGACCGGTTACATTTACACATCAGCAAAATTAATTATTAAAAAAATATTTTCGAAAAAAAAAATTTATTTTCGAAATAAAAGTTTTATTTTTGAAAAAAAAAGTTTTATTTTCGCAAAAAAAGTTTTATTTTCGAAAAAAAGTGTTTTATTTTCGAAAAAAAATGTTTTATTTTCGAAAAAAAAAGTTTTATTTTCGAGAAAAAGTTTAAAAAGATATAAGATCTTTTTTTCGAAAAAAAAATCATATTTCCTTTTTCGAAACAAATTTTTTTTAAACAAAATGTCTAATTTTTTTTCGAAACAAACTTTGTTTAGAAAATTAAACTTTTTTTTTATTAGAAAAAATGGTTTTTATTTTTTTCGAGAAAGATAAAACATATTTTTTTCGAAAATAAAACTTTTTTAAAAAAATATTTTTTTTATTTTTTTTTGAAACAAATTATTTTTTTTAAAAAGTTTATTTTTTTTTTTCAAAACAAACATTTTTTCAAAAAGTTAAACTTTTTTTTAGAAACAAAAGGTTTTATTATTTCGAAAAAAAATTAAATTCTTTTTTTAAAAAAAAATTCGAAACAAGTTATTTCAAAAATAAAACTTTTTTTCGAAAATAAAACTTTTTTTTCGAAAATAAAACTTTTTTTCGAGAATAAACTTTTTTTTTTCAAAAATGAAACTTTTTTTTCGAAAATAATTTGAAAGTACAATGGTAAAGTCACGAGATTAATTAGTAAGTGTTTAAAGTCGAAACATTTTAATAAGTACGAAGGTATTGTATAGCTTTTACCCAAAATACTAAAATCGGACGTGGCCATATTAAACGTAATAAAATAATGACGTGGAAATTACCGTGCCACGCTGTCGGTAACAAGTTACCAAATTGGTATCTTCGAAACGATTTTGAAAGTAGAATGGTAAAGTCACGAGATTAAATAGTAAGTGTTTAAAGTTGGCACAAATCAATAAGTAAGATGGTATTTTATAGTTTTTACCCAAAAAAAAAAGTTTAACAGGTTAAAACTGCTAAACTGACAAAAATACGGAACAAAAACAGATAAAAACACTGTCCAGAAAATGACCAGGAGACAAAACGTACACAAATAGTGTACTTTTTTGTCCTTTTTAGTGGGACAAGGGGGGTATCTATAGTATGACCCATTCTTAAATCCAATATTAGTTTTTGTAGAAAGTACACCAGACTATTATTTACTATCATGTGTAAATTGCAGAATTTTTGTTTACTTATGGGTAAGCCGCCACAAACAATATTCACCGACCAAGATCCATGGATGAGCGCGGAAATTGCACAAGAGATGTCTACAACAAAACACGCATTTTGCATATGGCATATCACCGCTAAGTTTAGTGGTTGGTTTAATTCGCTTTTAAGAAGTGAGTATTCAAGTTGGTGTTCGGACTTTTAAAACTTATACAAGTTAGATACGGTCGAAAAATTTGAGCAACAATGGCCATCCGTTATCGCAAAGTATAATTTAAAGTATAATTTAAAATAAGTAAGAAAAGTTTAAAGGAGGTTTACACTTACTTGCTTTCAAGGAAAATGGGATGGTGACAATGGTGTGATGATTCTAGCCGACGGTTTCTTCTTGAAAGGGTCTTGGATTCGTCTTAAATTCCAAGTATCTTGGATGAGGAGCTCTAAATGCTTGAGAGGACTAATAACAAGTAGAAGTAAATGCTTGAGATATCTAGGTCTTTTGTTTGAGTGTGATAACCGAATGGGGTAAGAGAGGAGTGAATGAGGCTTGCTAAATATCTTGGTTTATACACTTGTGTTGTGGCTTGGGGTTATACACGTCCAAGTGAGAGGAAGGCTAGATATGGAGATTTTTGGTAGTGTACTATGTTAGTCTATGTTTTAATGACACAATGTGTACACTTGACCCTTCCTACTCTTTTGTCGTTGCATGTTGTGCTCCCAAAGGGGACATGTAAGGATTGCATAGTGTTTCACATAATTAGCATGTTTGTACAAGTGCAAGGTTGTGTGGAGGAGCCCTAACACACGTCTAAGGGTGTAAGGGGTGTGCTAGGTGTCTTAGACTTGTGGTATATGCATAGTAGTGTTAGTACATGCCTTAATTGCTCAATGTTGTACATAGACACACTGTTTAAGTTAATACCGTCGGTTTTGCTAGCCAAGGAAAAGAAAGAATGTGTCTAGTATAGTATAAGACTTAAATGAAGTAATTGTACAAGTCTAAAAAGTCAATGTTTGAATGGTAATGGTTTTTGGTATTTAAATGTTGTGTGTAGGTATATATTTTTGGCTAGTATTTAGTCTATGGGGTTTTTATGTTTAATTTTGTGTCTAGGTAATGTCACTAGGAGTATAGGTGTTATATTGGGTGAAAATGTATAAGTCTAGGTTAGTTTTTGGTTAAGTTTGGGATCCTTGGTGAAAGTATGATCATTTTTATATGAGAAAAGATTTTATTACATCAAAAGTATGTTCATTTAGTTTAAAAAGGTAAAAATGGTCAAAGGAAATGTTTAAGTATAAAATAGTTTGTGTCGTAGCGTAAAGTCAATTATAGTGTAAGAAAAAATATATATTCACTACTATATTTAAAGCTTTAGAATTTATACTCAAATAATTGTGTATTAATTGTGATCATGAGTTTGAATGTATGAACAAATGGGATGAATGCTTATGAGTGTATGTTCAAGTGACTTAAATGTTCAGAAAGGAGTGACTGGTTAGAGTCCTTCAAGTTTATCAAATGTAGTCATCCAAGTGTGACTGTTCTGGTGCTTAAGTGATGAGAATCATAATACATGCTATGAGATTTAAATGTTCTCATGTTTTGGGTGATTAAAATAATGTATGTTGTGTATAATGCATATGATTGCTCAAGAGATCTCATGCAAAGGTGACACTATTTATTCAGATATCATAAAGTGACGTATACAATGATGACTTAGTCAAAACCTGAAAGCTTTATCAGACCTGGTGGACTCTATGTTCATCAATATTGGGACCTGTAATAACGAGACGATGTGGAATAATCTTGTTCCTAAAAAACTGGATATTTTCGCGTGGAGGGCGGATCGTGGTAGACTTCCTGTTCGAGTGGAATTAGACAAAAAAGGCATCGATCTCCACACGGTTTTATGCCCAAACAGTGATGAGATGTGTGAGACGATTGATCATAGCCTTGTTTTCTGTAATGAGGTAATGAAGTTATGGGAAAAAGTCTTTGAGTGGTGGAATCTACATGACGTAAATATACTGTCCACGAAAGAGATGTTAAGGTACAATGGTGATGATACAATCTCAGCCAAATATAAAAAATTATGGCAATATGTGGTTTGGACAACAGGCTACTACATATGGAAAAATCGCAACTGTCGTGTGTTTGGGAAAAAAGGTGGAAACAACTACAAATATATTTCATGAAATCCGCTTAAGAGCATATGAATGGATAGTTAGAAGGTCGGGTAAATACAAAATAAATTGAGAGAATTGGATCGCACATCCTGGCACTTGTTTGGAAAGTGGTGGCGGTCTTACGTGATCTTGCGTCATCGATGGCTGGTGTGTTGTGTTGATGCATATCAACATAGGGGACATCTCATAACTACTTTGCTTTGTGGTAGCAAGTGGAGTGTCGTGGCTTCATTGATTCATTATGGGTGTGTTTCATGTGGGCTTTACTCTAATCATCTTGCTGGAGGATAGTCTACTTTTGTTCTTTTTGCTTGTAAGCTATTTAGGGTCTTGATTTTAGGTCCTCCTTCGATGCGTTTTTGTGGTTGGGCCCTCGTGTTTTTGTGTTGTGCGACTTCAGTCCCAATGTGTGTTTTGTTGTGTTAATGTAACACTTTGATTTTGATTGTGAATGAAACTTTGCCTTTTTCGAAAAAATAGAATATTTTGGAAAGCATATGGATTTTAATTATTTGTTTATCATAAAAAGTAAAATGATAATAATCAAGTTAGTATTTCAAGGAGAGTCTTTTTGGTATATCATAAAAAGTAAAATGATAATAACCAAGTTAGTATTTCAAGGAGAGTCTTTTAATAATTATTGGTTGTTATCCTATGCCCATGGGGCACATATTAGAAAAACCCTTATATTATTGGTTAGCAAACAAAATGTGGCCTTTCATATTTGGACGCCCTGTGCACCTGCACGAGCTGCACTGCCTTCGGGCCAGCCCTGCGAACGGTAAACATCACCATTGAGCATTATAAATTTAGTCTACCTAGCCGTAGACCGAAAATGAGCCGAGCCCAAGTATATCGAAGCTTGAGCTCAACTTAAATCGTTTAAGTTGCATACAGATTGAGTTTGACTCATGTTAGGTTCGGGCTCAACTCGCTTTTACAATGCACAAATGAAAAGTTAAAGTTTGAATCGAACTTAGCTCGTGATATATTTGTTTTGAACTCGTTAATAAGCTTGTTATTAAATTTGTTAGTAACTCATGGGTAAGCATATTCACGCACATACATTACCTATCTCATACTAACTCGGTGCTCGCACATGTTTTCTACGAGAACCCGACCCCTTAATTTGGTGAACAGCTGATACATCACTAGCTAGACCAAATACTTGGGATACCACGTTTACTAGTTCTTACTAAACACATCATTTAAGCTGTATACACTGGCTACTTACCAACATATATGTTAGGATGATGTATGCTGGAAGTGAATGCATATATATTACTGCAATTCGTGTATGATGTATGTTGGAATAATAACAGGCTAACATACTTGACGACTGGACGACCGTATATGTAATTATTCAGATTCTGTAGCCATTCATACATAAAAAGATAGACCAACACATATACATTGGATTCAAAAAGAACAACCATGAAAATTATACTATAGCTAACATCTTAGTATGAATCAAGGAGACATGTAAAAGCCAAAATACTTGTATAAATAATAAAATCTATAATGATGAAAGGGAGACTATATGATGAAATCTTATTTTATTTTCGAAGTAATAGAAGAACATGGATCGGAGAGGCAATCTTATTTAGAGAATCTCAAATGTTTACAGCACATTAACAAGTTCTAACCAGTTTAGTTTGAACTCAACCTTGTCGCCGAAAAGAGATGGTATGGGAAGACAATTTTTCCAAGAATTGTTAAAGGTTTCCCAATTTCCGCCAGTCCGGTAATTTTTTATTTCAACTTCTTTCAAGTAATCAGGCCAGAAACCCTTTCTGGTGTTCTTTTTCAGAACCTCCTTTAACATCAGCTTGCAAAAATAGTGACTGTAATTGTACCGTGTGTCTCGAAATGCATCGACGTGCTTTGGATGGCAAATAGAAAAGAATGCATCAAAAAATGGTGAATGCTCCCACTCCCAAAAGTCATTATCTGAATATGTTTGAACCGATAGATGTTTCACATTTGTAGCTGGGATCGCGGACCTTGTTCTGAGCTCATCCATGACAATCTTCGATGGCTCTACCAAATCAAATCTCTCTGTAGTTATTTTGATGTCAAACTCACTTGATAACTTGAGTGCTTCGGCAATATTAACTAAAAACAAATGTTCAGAAGGCTTTAAAAGTATTTCAAGCTTGATTTTCGCGGGAACAATGGCTGGAAACACAAGACTGGGCGTTCCTCTGCCTTCATAATGGAAAAAATGCAACTTTGGAGCATAAACTTTTATGAACGAACACGACCTAGTAATGTGCAATTTTTTCAGTGGAGGACATGTGATATCCAAGCTTTTCGAGTTCCACCAAAACTTGATTCCAAGCGTCAAACGCTCCAGAGAATGAAACTCTGATTTAAGCAAATCAAGAAATGAATCATCATCCATGTCCAAACCATCTAATGATAATTCTGTCACACATCTTAATGAGTCAAGATTCAGGGTAACAGGGTTCCGTTGAGAACTAACACTGTAAGTGAAAGAACGAATATTTGGGACATCATGTATTTCCACAATTTTGCCTTGTTTGCATTCAATGATTTTCAATTCGCAAAGATAACGAAGATTTCTAACCTTGATGTTTTTCAAGCCTCTGCAATCTTCAAGTCTAATCTTCTCGAGCAAAATACAACTAGACAATAACTTTTCGAATACCTCTGATCACTTATAGTCACATCGCGTAACTCCAATACTCGTAGGACACAGTTGATCACTGGATTCCTGTTGATCAGAAGAAACTTTTCCCCTGGTTTATATCCTTTCATCATTAGGTTGGTTGTTTTTCGACCAGAGATTGACATCTTGTATAACTTGTTATTAGAGAATATCTCATCACCTGGCAGTGTAAATGAGTCAATATACCTCATAGAGAGGCAAAGCTTCTTGAGACAACTTTTAGTCGTTATGAGAGACAACCATTTTTCAGCAAACGAAGCCAACTCGTGGTTCTCAATGTCGATGGACAGATCAATCTCTTCGAATGGAATGTCATCCCGAATATACCTTAGGATAGTGCGTTCGACCAGTTCCAAGTAATCTCTTTCTCTGCTAGCAAACATAACAGATTGGTCAAACCTAAGGTTTGGGATCGTAGACCATGCGTGCAGCCATGACTTTGATAAGACACACGTGCGAGCAGCATCTTTGAGGTCCAACAACGATTGTATACGATGAAGCAAGTCAGGAACATGTTCTAGTTCCTGTTTGTGTATCAATCTGATTCTTTTTGCTTCCTCCATCGATCTATGTCTACAAAAGAAAAGAAGCAACTATTCTTATGTATATATAAGATGTCCTATTTTGATTGGAAAATCTATTTTTGGAATAAAATCACAATATTATAATTGCCTAATAATTGCATGCGGTAATTATTAAAATTTATTTTACATGCTTGCCATATAAATAGAAGATGATTAACTAAAATTATTTATTTCCTTTATAAACAAGGAACAACATATACATGAAGGAAAAGTTCAATTAAAAAGTAGGTAATAACATCGTAGTTAGTAAAATATATCGATTTTAAACACTTACAGTTTAATTGTTAGAAATTATCAATTACTTTTAAATTAGTTATAAACTTTACAACACATTCTTATATATTCTTCTAAATAGAAATATTTAGAACAATTATAATGAGAGTTTTTAAAATAACTTTTTGGGTTTTTCTTATTTTAAAAAGTATTTAAAGTAACTTTTTGCATTGGAGACAAATCTTTTTTACGATGGCTTTTAGCAGTGACTTACCATTTACCAAAACTTTTCCTAAAAGCTTTATGCATTAACTCTCTCGCAACCTTGGATCATTAATTACACCTAAAAACTTTAAGAAAGCTTTTTATCATTGTAGTAAAAAAATTGAAAAGCTTGATGATAATTAAAAAATAATAAAATTGATAACATTAAAGTCTAAAAAGCTTTTGAAAAGCTTGAGAATTGGAGATACTCTAAGTAGGAAAGACACGTAAGATACACCTTTTCCCGTAAGTAAAAATATAGTCGTATCAATCTCACAATTATAAAAACATTGTACAAAAACAAATCTTTATGTCTTTATATTAATTCAAATTTTACGTACCGTAAGTCAACTTTAGTACTAATAATCCAAAAAGAAATTGTGCAACACCCTAATACAAATTTTAGGTCTGCCTCTACCCATAGGCAACCTCATCCGTACGTCCAGATGCTTATGCTAATGAGAAAAAACCAGATCCAAATCATCAGGTACATCGAGATCTCAAGATCGCAGAGAGACGAAAAAGAGATGAGAGAAGACGAAAAATATCAATCTAACATTGATGCAGGAGTATTATTGAGATTATTATTTTATTTAGTTTCCTTATTTTATTTTCCTAGAATATTTTGTTAACTTTTTTCTCCAAGTTTAGTTTTCCTATAAAATTAGGACGTGGGTTTATTGTATGGAATTATTATGAAGCTATGAATAAATAAAAAACACAGACTTGTAGTCTTTTGTTAATCGACTTAAATCCGAGTTAGGGTTTATTGTTTGATTTCATCCAAATAATCGGGTATTCGTTGAATCAACGATTGTTGGAGTTTACCTGATTATCGGTATTCTTTTTGAATCAACGATAGTTGGAAGGATTGTGTCTGACATTCTTTGGAATCAACAAATTCAATTATCTATCTTCGTTGCTTTGTTATTTACGCTACATCAGTTGGTATCAAGAGCCGAAGTTCCTGATTAAGATGTTAGAATATCCGTTTTTTGAGGTTGATGGTTCATCTTCTGATGAATGGGAAGATGAACGGGAAGATTATGGTGCGACTAGTGATGATTATGATGGACCTCCCATATTTGATGAATACGAAGAAGAATCGATGCTAGTTTATGATAGAAATATTGAAGATGTTATTGAGGAAGAAGAAGGATTTATCGGGAAAGAAGGATTTGGTGGGGAAGAAGACAACATTCAAGACGTCGTAGTTGTGGCTAATAATATTTATTTTTCAATGATCCAAAATATCATGATCGATAAGTTGGGTTTTAAGACGATCAAGGTTCGTGGTCGAGTCATTTTAAAGAAAGGAAACTTGATGCAAGAGATGCAAACTTGGATGCTACGAATACAAGGGACGAGTGAGGCAAACTCGAGGACGAGTTTTTCAAAAAAGGGGAGAATGATGCAGGAGTATTATTGAGATTATTATTTTATTTAGTTTCCTTATTTTTTTTTCCTAGAATATTTTGTTAACTTTTTCTTCAAGTTTAGTTTTCCTATAAAATTAGGACGTGGGTTTATTGTATGGAATTATTATGAAGCTATGAATAAATAAAAAACACAGACTTGTAGTCTTTTGTTAATCGACTTAAATCCGAGTTAGGGTTTATTGTTTGATTTCATCCAAATAATCGGGTATTCGTTGAATCAACGATTGTTGGAGTTTACCTGATTATCGGTATTCTTTTTGAATCAACGATAGTTGGAAGGATTGTGTCTGGCATTCTTTGGAATCAACAGATTCAATTATCTATCTTTGTTGCTTTGTTATTTCCGCTGCATCAAACATCATTTGTCATAGTATTTCTTTGAACAACTTATCAATTTTTTCATATACTTGAACAACTTATTTGTTTTTTATCAAGTATCTATTGACATGTCGTATTGGATAAAAAAGAATGATAACTTGTAAGTGAAAGTTTTTTATTCAATAATCTCAAATTAATTAGACTGTATTTTCGAGTATAAAATAAAGAGAAGAAGAAAATTTAAGAGGAGAAATAAAAAAAAGATATAAGAAAAAAAAATTAAAATCAATTTTACTTCATTTTATCCTAATTTGGAAAGAAAAAAAATTAATGGAGTAAATTTAGAGCACACGGTACGGTTGAGCCGTCAAACTCGTGTCGTGGGCAAAAAGTGATGCCACGTCATCTTTTACTCCCACGACACCAAAACTCCCCACGATGGCTCAACCCCCTCCCTGGTTAACACGAGAATTCTCGTGTCGTCGTCACCCAACAACTTTTTTTTTCAACAATTTATTTTAAACTAAAAACACATTTCATTCATAAATAAAAATACAAATACAAATTTTAAAAAAACAATAAACGAAAAAAAAAATAAAAAAAAATTACATCTTAAAAAAAATAACTATAATAAAAAAACATCAATGATTAAGGTTACATAAATGCTCAACGAGATCACGTCGAAGTGCATCGTGAACTTTCCTATCCCGAAGTTCCTTATTTTTCCTTCTAAATGTCTCACATCGTTCGACCCAAGTACGTTCGAGATTGGCTTCAGGCGGAGCATACATATGGTCATATTCACTAATGTCAAACTTTTGGTCTTCCAATATCATGTTATGTAGTGTAATGACACAATACATGATTCTTTTAAGCGTGCTGACTTGGTAACTTCGTGCTGGTTGCTGAATAATCCCCCACCGACATTGTAATCCCCCGAACGCTCTCTCAATATCTTTTCTAGCGCTTTCTTGAACCCTTTTAAATTTCATTTTATTTTCGTCCGTTGCAATCGTGTACGACTTAACAAAAGAAGCCCATTGAGGGTAAATTCCATCTGCTAAATAATACCCTTGCTTGTATGTTTTACCGTTAACAACAAATTCAGTATTTGGAGCCTCGTCCAAAATAATGTTATCAAATAACGGTGAACCATATAAAACATTAAGGTCGTTATTAGCCCCCGACACCCCAAAACAAGAATGCCATATCCATAACTAGGGCTGAGCACGACAGACCCAAAACCGACCCGGACCAGAAAACCCGACCGGACCGGACCGAACCGCACCGGATCGAACAATTTCGGTCCGGGGGTTTTAGGATAATTCGGTCCTCGGTCCGGTCGGTCCGGTCCGGTCCGGTTCGGTCTTACAAAAATTTCTTTAATTATGCCTAATAGGACCGAACCGAACCGAGGACCGAACCGGACCAGACCAACCCGGACCAGACCGGACCATTACCATTTCGCTCCTTGGTTCGGTCCGGTCCTGGACCGATGCTCAGCCCTATCCATAACTGTTGATCAGCAACAACCTCGAGCATAAGTGTTGGGTATTTTTTATCACGCCTTTTAAATTGACCATGTAAGGCTTTAGGACAATTTATCCATTCCCAATGCATACAATCTATGCTACCGAGCATACCCGGGAGCTTATATTTCCTATTGTGCAAATAATAAATATGCTCTACATCCTCAGGAGTAGGTGTTCTAAGATACTTTTCAACATACAATACATAAATGCATTTGGTAAAGTTCCATAAGCATTCACATGAACAACGCTCGGCTACTTGCAAATATTCATCTAGTAAATCGGGTGTTGTACCATACGTCAATTGGCGTATTGCCGATGTACATTTCATAGTGGGGCTAAAACCTAAACGACCCGTTGCATCCTTACGTTGTTTAAAGAAATAGAAGTAGAGTGGTAGTGGATGAACGTTTTAACTAGTTATATCATGAACTATTCTTCTAAAAGGGTAGAACTCATACGATACCTTCGTCGGAATCGGTCCTCCGGATACTTTGACGGAGTTTCATGGTCACCAAAATAATCGGCCATAAGTTTTCTTTCTGCATCTTCTCGTTCACGTGGGATGTATGTTCTAACGCGAGGACCGGCATTACTCCTAGTTTCTTGTTCTTCCTCATCTAACATCTCCATTTGTTCCCAATATTCAAGATATCGGGCATAATCTTCCATATCTTCTTGATCGTAGTTTTCGTAAATGGAGGACAAATCGGAACTTCCGGGATTCATATTGAAATAGTGTGTGAATTTTAGAAAATAGTATGTGTTTGTGTGATATATAGTGAAAGTATATGAAAAAAGGGTATTTAACCCTAGAAAACGGTTAAAAATAAGAAAAAAAAAACTAGCCGTTCCCCAGCGGTCGTATTTTTCAAATTAAAAAAAAAAAAGTTAAAAAAAACACATGGCGCGAGCCAAGGTGTGGTTGGCTGCGCCATGGGGTCACGCCGTGGCCCATGACGTCGGCTGGTTATAGCCAGCCCAAACTCGACGACGCGAGCCACGGTACGGTTAGCGCCGCCGTGACCTCGCGCCGTCGTGACCAGCCGAGCGGCTAGCCACCGTACCCAGCCCTCTTAGTATAACTTATTACTATCGTTTACTTCATTTTCCTCTTCTAAAAATCTTAAAAACATAATTTTTTTCATTACCATCCTAAATTTTTTTATTTCACCTTAGTGTTAGACTTAGCAAATTTTCGATGAAAAAGAATTATATCTTGCAAGTACAAATTAACTTTAAATGAAATAATTCAGCTATAGTATTTATTTTTTATTTTTACACTATTTTCTCGAGTCATCATCCTAGGATGTGAGAAAGTACCGATGTTAGTAATATAATTTAAGGGATGTCTGAGATTGCTTATTTAAAATTGATTATGCGTTTTGTAAATGAATAATCAGATAATCAAATTTTACAAAAACTGATTTTGAAATATAATGTTTGAATTTGATTATATTGTTTTGTAAATGAGATCTTTTATAATATATTAGCAAATGACCAAAATAGACATGTGCACTAAAGAATAAAGAATAGGTGGTCGGGTAATGTGGTAATATTTCTATTAGTTAAAGTTGCGTTTTAGAAAAAGCATGGGCCTACCTGCTGCCATAAAATGGCGTTATGGAGTATTACAACCGCAAAAAATCAATTATCACTATAGCTTTGCCAAACACTTTAAATGAATTATTTACGTTTTCAAAACGAAATAATCAAGTAATTTGCATCAAAACTCAATTCCAAACACCCTCTTAACCATAATGAGTGAATCTGTGTTTTACTCATGTTGAGATTGTCACCGTATAGGAAAATACGTAACGTAAACCATACGGTTCATAAGATTTGTATAGCTGAACGAGAGGTCGTATAACACAATCTAACATGGTAATTTTCATAGCGTTTAACGAGTATAAAATATAAAATTCGCGTGTGACAATCTGATAACTACTGATTACTGGATAAAAATTAAAAAAAAATGATAAGTGAGTAGTTACTAGTAGTAATTTTCAAGGTTGTCAAGGTCCTGATCTTGATCTTAGGATCTTACGATTTTACGATAGTGTAAAGCAAAAACGATCCGGATCTTACGTAGGATCTTTGCGTGCTTAAGATCTTATAGGATCCCGATATTGATCATAGGATCTTAGAATCTACGACGATCCGATCTTACTTTTGCTCGAACGACAAACTAAAAAACTACAAATTTATAAATTCTATTTTCTATAATCTAAAAACAACATGTAAATTTTCTTATACATTTCATAATCATGATTTAGGACAACATTTTTATGAAGTATTCGTATAATTTTGTGTTTACGATGTATATTACTTTGTAAAGTTGTAAAATATTGCAAAACTACTAAGAAATTACATTATACTAGGATCTTACGATCTCGATCCTACTTACAATCTCAATCTTACAAAAACGAATACGATAATAAATAAGATCTCGATCTTGAAAACCTTGATAATTTTCATATGATACATATGACGAGAAGGTGGGACAAAAGAGGTATTTTTGTCATTTGATTCTATTTTTTCATTTCATGCCCAAATTTTAAACGTGTATAATTTTGTCACGGAATACTTTTTCAAAAATTTGACTTTGGAATTTATCAATCTATTTTTTTTTTTTATTATTTTTTTTTTGGTAACCGTGATTTCCGACTCATTGGCCGACTAATCCACGGGATTTGAGCCCACCGCCACACAAACTCAAACCAGGTAAAGCTCTCCCTTTTCAGGAGGTTGGCGTGGCCACTACAAGGTTGTTTGCACCTAGTGGAAATTTATCAATCTAACAACATATTTATTGATGAAAAACATTTTTATTAATGAATAATTATTTTTATTGATAAACAATATTAACTAATCTATTATCTATCTATTATATCTAATAAGCCACAGTTTTGTACAACTTTTTAAAACAGCTATTGTACAAGTCTTAAAGCACGCATATAATTAATTTTTTCCTAAAATAACGTTGATTGTCAGCTTGACACGTGTATTCACAACCATATATTATACGAGGTTATTGAAACAGCCTATTTAAAGCCTATTATTAAGTTACATTAGGAAAGGCAGCTTGACTAAGTGTAAAAATGTGCTAATATTATGACCAACACCTTTACATAGGCTGCAAGCACGTGATTTTTTCGCCAATTCAATTCCTCCTCTCATTCTTTGTTTAGGATGTCCTTTAGGTTTTGATGGTGGTGGACGTTAAACCAAATTTATCACCTCCGTTGGAACTTCATTATTGTTCATAGATATCGAATTATCAAAAAGTACTTCTGGTGATAAAATAACTCCTTTACGGCTCCACCGAGAAAGAAAATACGTGAGAGGAATGTCAAAACAATCCTTGTGAAGGAAAACACTTAAGATATGACGACATAGTATGCCTACAAATTCAAAATTTTTGCAGCTACACTTAGCAACCTTACCATCCCATAACACCTCATGCTTGTTGCATTGTATATATTTGTGATGCTTAACAAAAAAGACGTTACACGTCTTTTCTACAACTGTGTAGTGAATTGCTCGCCCAAACTCCTCTTGAAACTTTTTAAATGCAAAGTGAGTAAAAAAATTATAGCCTTGCTGCTCCAGTGGTGATTGTGAGACCAAATAAGGTCCTTTGTATTTTACCAACATAGTATCATGGATTTGTTTTTGTTAAATATCCTCGATCGAAAGATCAACCTAAATATAAAATAAATCATCGATTAAATAAATGAAAAAATAGGTGTATATTATAACTAATATAAAAAATTATTCAGACTGACGACTTACTTGTCTAATAAATTAAGTTAGACGTGTGTTGGATGATATAAACATTTTTATAAATGCATTAATACTCTCGTATCTTCCCGTTGTCGTCATGCCACCAAAAAAGAATTCACGGAGATAAGCTGGCACCCAAAACTCTTTGATACGGTATAACCCATTTATATGTTTATTTTCACTCAAATCGTATTTTGCTATCACTAATGGCCATTCCTTTTCGAACTCTTCTATAGTGTCTAGCTTGTATAACCTATAAAAATCTGAGCACCAACTTGAATAATTACCCTTTAATATGAATATGAACCAACCACTAAATTTAGATGTGACGTGCCATATACAAAATGCATGTTTTGTAGAAGGTTGTCACAAAGGAAAATTTGTTTGTGATTTATATATGGATATAAAACTTATTTTAGGCAAACTATTTTTTATTGGCAATTTACAATCAATTCTATGAAGTTGTTATAGTCTCATCAGTTTAAATCAACCGCAATGGAGCTCATTTTCCTTCTTGAACATGTATAGCTATTAGTAACATTTTAATTTCTGATGCTTCGAGAATAATATATCGAGCAACTTTTTTCTCATAGTTGAATATAAAAACAATGGGGAGGCCAAAGTTCTTCTTGAGCCGATTCTTCTGCACAAACTGGTAGATATATTTGTTGCTAGCTTTGACATTATGTTTTAGGATTAGTTCTCTATGTTTAATTCTGTTGTGTAAAAGGTAGGTTGTCAAAGCCATAGAGTTAGTTAAACGCCACTTACATGTAACCTTTCAAAGGCCAAAAAGTTATTTGATACCACATAAGCCGTTTAGATAAGCTTTTCAGGCGCCCCAATAAGTTGTTTCTGATCATCTGTGTCGTGTCGACACTTTTTTCCATAAGATGCTTGCTTACACATAATGTATATGCTGACCGCAAAAAGGAGAAGCTGTTTTTAATAGAAATTCTGAAGCGGTACTTTATTCGCTTAAAGGGCTGTTTACAAACTTTTAAATTCGTTTTTGTTCTTTTTACTTTGTCATTTATCTTTTTTATGCGATGTTTGCAAATGCAGGAAAGATAAGATTGTATCAGAAGCTGGACAAGTGCATAAATCTAAGCAACGGTTAGTTATCTTGCGAATAGTTTTATTTAGTCTTCGTATACTATTACATAGCTATTCTTCATGTCTTTTAGTAGGTAGATACACATGTCTTCGGAAATAGTAGCGAAGTCTGTTTATGCACCATAATTGTGGAATACTTTATTTTCTGCGTATAGGATAATTTTTTTACACAGTTTTGTACAACTCCTTAAAGCAGTCATTGCACAACTCTTAAAGGAGTAATCTAATTAATTTTTTCTAAAAATAACTATGATCATGATAATGACATGTGTACTATCATAACTTTCTAAAATCATTTTCGTTAAGTGCAGCTAAAACTTTGCTAAAAAATACCAGCTAGAATACAAAATCAAATAAAAGAGATAAAAAATGCATCACTCTTTTTTCTTCACCCTTTCCAAAACATAAGATCAAATCGCATTCTTCTCTTTCCAAAATCTTCAAATAGAAAAAGTACGCTCATTTTTTAAGACTTCAAATTTACGTTGGTTTGTTTATTTTTGTGTTTCGATTGTGACAAAGCAGATTGTTAGGTTATTAAATTATTATTTTTATTCGATTTCAATAAACATTACATTCTTTGTAATGGCATTAGATAATCTCTTCACTTTCGATTTCAATAATTTTTTTGTTAGATTTTTGGCTAACATAATTTTTAGGGACCATTACGATTATTTTTCGTTCGATTGTAATTAATTGTAATAAGGAAAATTTTGTCAATGATTATATGTGAAAACTAAGCTAATTTTGTCATGTTTGAAATAATTTATATTATTAAATCAGTGTTGTTATTGGTTGTCACAAAGAAAAATTTGTTTGTGATTTATATATGGATATAATACTTATTTTAGGCAAACTGTTTTTTATTGGCAATTTACAATCAATTCTATGAAGTTGCTAAGTCTCATCAGTTTAAATCAACCGCCATGGAGATCATTTTTCTTCTTGAACATGTATAGCTATTAGTAACATTTTAATTTCTGATGCTTCGAGAATAATATATCGAGCAACTTTTTTCTCATAATTGAATATAAAAACAATGGGGAGGCCAAAGTTCTTCTTGAGTCGATTCTTCTGCACAAACTGGTAGATATATTTGTTGCTAACTTTGACATTATGTTTTAGGATTAGTTGTCTATGTTTAATTCTGTTGTGTGAAATGTAGGTTGTCAAAGCCATAGAGTTAGTTAAACGCCAGTTACATGTAACCTTTCAAAGGCCAAAAAGTTATTTGATACCACATAAGCCGTTTAGATAAGCTTTTCAGGCGCCCCAATAAGTTGTTTCTGATCATCTGTGTCGCGTCGACAATTTTTTCCATAAAATGTTTGCTTACACATAATGTATATGCTGACCGCAAAAAGGAGAAGCTGTTTTTAATAGAAATTCTGAAGCGGTACCTTATTCGCTTAAAGGGCTGTTTACAAACTTTTAAATTCGTTTTTGTTCTTTTTTACTTTGTCATTTATCTTTTTTATGCGATGTATGCAAATGCCGGAAAGATAAGATTGTATCAGAAGCTGGACAAGTGCATAAATCTAAGCAACGGTTAGTTATCTTGCGAATAGTTTTATTTAGTCTTCGTATACTATTACATAGCTATTCTTCATGTCTTTTAGTAGGTAGATACACATGTCTTTGGAAATAGTAGCGAAGTCTGTTTATGCACCATAACTGTGGAATATTTTATTTTCTGCGTACATGATAATTTTGCGGGTTGATTCTGGGCATCTCAAACTCGCTGACTGTCACACCCCACCATGGCGGAATATGGGGCGCGACGTATGGATATCATCACAACATGGCGTTTCTATATAGATAACTAAATGAAATAAGAAATGTCATAATGGCGACACAAATGTCATGACAATATCTCAACATGCAGGAGTCTAGGTAAATAGGTAACAGTACTACCATTTACCCAAGACAAACAAATAACACAAACATATCAAACATATAGGTGCCAACATGCATCACTTATAAAAAAACATAAAGGTAAACTAAGAAGGAAACGGGGATATCCTTCTATATGCATTCCTACGCTCTCCAAATCCTAGCCACATAAGTTCTCACGCTTAACCACGTTATCACCTGAAAGAGACACTAAAACACGTCAACATAAAGTTGGTGAGAGTCATAGGTTAAGACTCCAACGCTAAATCAGTTACAAGCTGTGAATAACAACCATCAACACAATAACATATGGAAAATGTGTTACAAGTATGCATTAACAACTAGCATTCAAGATAAATCAATCATCACATTTCCAAGGCATCACGCCTTACCAACAACCACAATTACCAAGGTATCACGCCTTACCAACAACCATGGTACCATAGGCGCCCATACACCTATGTACCTATCCCAAGGCCACTACCTTGTCATTTTCCATTGGTCCTATAAACGATCACGCTATGTACCTATCCCAAGGCCCCTACCTTGTCAAACCACAATAACTGAGACGGCACGTGTCCCCTGATCTAAATCATACACAATCAAGAATCACATAGCAGTAAATCATGTAATGTACACACAAGTCCATCTCAACCTTAAAAACATTCACATCATCAATTTATAAATAACTCAACACAGTGTCTCTTTCATCCCATCTGGAAGTCAAATCAAAAGTAAACATGGGACTATGAAACTCACCTGATATCTTCTTCACAAGTCCTCGCACTAGCAACGAGCTAACAAACCAAAAACACATAATCAATACCCGAACCAATCACCAAGATGACTCATCAACCTATGATGGACATCTAGCCTATTCCCATATAATTACCTCATTGTTAAGTTCTAATCATCCCATTACCCTTCCTTAACAAGTCCCTAACTTGGTTAAGTTTAGTAGCTATCCCGTTCATAATTTTACACAAAACAGTCCCAGTTTTAGGTCTCAAAACTTTAGATGAAACGTCCACTTAAATATACCCATGGTTTCTGTAAAAGGAATATTCACACTTTTATACATGTTAGTTAAAACCTCCCACTTGCCCTAACCTTAAAGCTACTGTGAAGGCCCCGATATATGTGTATATATTGCTACCTATCCAGAATTCACTGATTTTAAACGTATGAAACGTTCATTACCATTAGAGGATCTTACCCTAAACCACAATCTTAGCCAAAGTGCAGATACTCACTACAATATATAAACCATCTCTCATGTTCGTGAGAAGATCCCAATGCAACCCTAAGTACCCCAAACAACCCAAAACTTAAAAAGAAAACATGCTGAATTCAAAACTGTTTTGACCTCCGACTGTTGTAACCTGTTTTTGACCCACTTTCCGACCTCCAATTTAGTTCTCGTTTCTTGAATTGGAAAGCCACTTCAAATACCTTTTCAGGGCTAGTTTGATCGCATCTTGAATGTTCCTAGAACTCCAGATATGATCAAAACAATTGACTCAAAATTCTACCCAGTTTTTAAAAACGGGTCTAACAAAATCAACCTCATTAATTAACCCTAATCCCTCTAATTACAAGCCCTAATTTATGTAATCATCATATTATGATTAATACAACGTTAAGTTACTGTTTTTAAATTAAAGCCTAACCTAATTCCATCATAAGATGATTAAAGAAATCATAAAAACAATTTAATTGAAAAGGGTTTGAAGATTTTACCTTAGATTTTTTTGGAAAACAAGATTTTTGATGAAGAACCCTAATTTTCTCAATGGATGTCGACCTATACTTGATCTCCAGGGATTTTATGGAGTGTTTTGATAAAAATAAGGCTTTCTATACTTTCCTAATAAGTCCTTGGCCCATATACAAAAGCCCGGTTCCCTTTTTTCCTTTTTTCCCCTTTTCTTTTCTTTGGTGCGTCTAAACCGACCCAAACACCCCTAATACCTTAATTTATTTCAGCTCCTAAAGCTTCCAAAACAACAAAACCGTAAAACTAGTCAAATTTACGCGTTTTACCGTAAAAGTCGTAAAATATACACTTTTATAAAAAAATCTCAAATTTTGAAATAAACTTTATAAATAAGTCCTAAATGACTTAAAACCATCCCGAAAAATATTCATATGACTAAATACCTCTTCCGAGACCTCTAAATGCTAAACCGTAAATCGTAAAAAAATACGATTTTCTATAATACATATACGTATACGTAAAACCACTAAATAACACCATCTCACTTCATAGTCACTACCAAGTGAACTCATGAACATGAAATCATCACACATCGTTTCACTCACAAGGTACCCCGTACCGGAAACGAGATCCAAACCACAATCTATACACACCAATAAGCACATAAACACGTAAAGACACGCAACTAGCACAAAATAAAACTAAGTGACGAACCTCAAAACCAGGGTTGTCACATCACTCCCTCCTAATAGAAATCTCGTCCCGAGATTTACTCCTTAGGATCAAACACACAGACAACAAATCACACGAGGATACTTGTTCTAAAAGAACTCCTCTCATTTCCACGTGAACTTTAGTTCAAGTTTCAGAATACCACATATACAAACCAAAAACAATTAAACTCATTGCAAAACTCTTGACCTCACAGTCAATAAATCTCCTAGATGACTCTTTGATAAAACAAAGACTCTCATTAACACAAGTCCCGAATAGCCGTACATGCAAAATGCATTCTCAAATAACCTTTACCAATCTCAATACATGAAATGTATCATGTACAAAACTCATTTTCCCCAGGAAATTCTATGCTCATAAGCTAATGGTTCGACCTTTCCAAAGATCATAAATGGACCTACAAAACTCTACATCAACTCTTCCATTTTACCAAAACATACCACCCGTTACTATGGGTGAAACTTCATACATAACTCTGTCACTAACTCTAGTGGTTTCCTCCTTTTCTACATAGCATCCCTTGTTGCTCTCATCCTTTCCACAACCATCATTACCACATTAGTAGCCTCTTTTACCAATTCTAGTCCACAATAGGGACAACTCACCCTATCCTTTCATATAGTGCCTCAAATGGCATTTATCGACTTCTAGTATGATAATTATCATTATATGAAAACTCAGCCATCGCTAACGAGTTTCCTAACTACTCTAAATCAATTAGTATAGGTCAGTGCCATTTCCTTTTCCACACTACGACAGTATTAGCCTGCTTGTGCTTTATTCTACTCATTAAGCTCTACCAAAGTTTTACCTTCGGTTCCTATCTCGACCTCTTTCATTCATGCTTCGCTTCTATACACACTTCCTTCTTCTTCTTCAACTCCTACCATACATCACGATGTGATGCTTCCCATCGTTTCTTCCCTTGCCATAATCCTTCATAAGGCATTCCATACATATTAGGCTAACTTTTACGCAAAATCCTCTATTCCATCACATCTGTACGCAATCCTACCAACTTCTCAACTACGTGACTTTTCATTCCTCTTGAAATATGAGATGAATTAGTTAGTCTATCGTCTATCACCCAACTCTCGTCGTACTTATTCCTCCACCGCATTATGTATCCCTTTCACCAACTTCGTCCTTACATCGCCCTTTCTAAGCTACTCCTATCTATGTAGGAAGTATAGTCTACGTCCCTTTTCTCCATATGATTATCCAAGCCACGCAACTTACAGGTTGACGCGTTCTCCGCTTTAGACAACTCAACTCGTGCAACCTACACCCTTCATCCAAATCACCCTAATACGTCATCCATATTGTTCCAGTTCGTCTCTGCTTCACTTTATTCTTCTTATTCCATGTCTCATCAACCATACTTGCCTTTCCTAGATGGTACTTGGCCTTGCAATTTTCTTTCATCACTTAACTCCACCCATCACCTTTGCCAAAAGTCCAATCAAGATGATTGAATATGTGTTGGAGACGTTCATGATCCGTATAGATCATTCTCCACGTCTCGTACACCAAATGCCTCTAGCATTCTAGGCAGATATAACAATCCAGCCCCACTAACTAAGTCCATCTAGTTCTTCCAAATCTTCAGTTCCTGCAACGTATAAGCGATCGCCTTTCTTTGTCGTCCTCGTACGAGTCCAAATCCTTGCTCCACGTATCGTCATGCTTCGCGAATTCATCCGGTCCTTTCGATAATGCCAAGATCGGCTCATTATCCAATCCACCTCTTCAGCCTCCAAAACGCTTCCTCATCCTTCTTCACTTCGCCCCTTGCTGGTTCCATGATACGCCATCATCTCTAACTACTCATCATGGTAAACTTAATACTAAAAACTCACACTCGAAAATCTCACGTATAACTCTACTCCAAAACCAACACATAATTCGCCTCACTCTCCTTCTCAGATTTGAGTAGTTCAAGATGTCGTCGACGCTCCCGATGACAACTCGTTTATACACGTTCATGCACACTTGGTTCATTGACACCATGTAATTCGATAGTGCTTTAGCGAAGCCAAATGCATAACCGTAAACCCAAAGCGTTCATAGAACATCCTTAGCAATTTCAACTATGTCCTCCTTGCACCCTCTCTCAACGGCAATACGAATAAATTCCTACCTCGTTCTACTTGCGAAATTCTACACGTATTTTAACAGACCAATACTTCCTCTCATCAGACCACTCAACCTCTTTCCACATCCAATCTACTACTAAGCAACTCAACTTTTATCTTGCATCCGTTGCAATTTCCATCAACTCTTGTTCTTGAAATCATCCCATCATCAATTTCCTTGGGAAGGCACAAACTGCAACTCCTCTCACCTCCCCTACTTGCTCTATTTATGGTTCTACCTCACAGTAATAGGCAAACCTACTAAATTTCAGGAAATTTTCGGAAAACTTACATGCCCTACGAACAATCATAAATACCTTTGAGGTATTGTATTCCATTCCAACACTCTCTATGGCGCGTTACTTGTGCTAGTTTCCCACAAATCTCTATTCATCTCCTTGGTACTCCTAAGAGACCTCATAACCACATTAGTTCGTCTACGAACTTCTTTCCTCCCCGCTAAGGGTATTCCGACCGTTCTCTCATGGCTACCTACTTAATCGTGTAGGCGCGACCAAGTCTTTCATATGACTACCTCAACGTTCCCAAACAATACGAAACTAAAACTACATCCTGAATCCACCAGATACGATCAAAGAATCAAACCCACGGATAACTAACGACATTTCACGTGCACCAGTTAAAACAAGTCAAAAACCATGAGACTCAAAAGAAAACTCAAACCCAGAACATGTATCAATTCAAAATGACCCATGACAACGAAAATAATCCAAGAAACACCCAATGGCAACCAAAACATATTACGCCCCGCAACATATTATTTAAACCGTGCAAAAGACCGACCTTTCCAAAAGAATATACTCTTATTTATTATTATTATTATTTTTTTACCTCCCCACATCTATGTGACTCAAACCATCTACCAACAACCTTCTAGGCGATCTCAAAACTCAACCCAAGGACTAGGTATCCCGTGCACCCCAAATAAAAATAAACTACTATTCAAAACTCAACCTTGAACCCGACACTTGTACAACAATTCCGACCAGTCCACTGACCTCCCATGACTATACTTTCTGAATATTTGAAAAGTACGTTCCGAGTACATAATTTTTTGCTTTTGAATCACTCAAAAAGCTCTAAAAACGAACAAGTTATGACCGAAATAGTTTTATATTAATGAAAGATAAAATTGTATGTGAAATCTTCATAAACTCAATTTAACCTTGAATTAATAATTATAAATGACGTGAATCGGTTAAACCCAGTTATATAAACTATGTAAGTAGAAAGAAATTTTACTTCACTTTATTTTAAAGAAAGTCTTTTAGAATTTGAAATAAATAAGTGTTGACTAAAACAAAATCTTATGTTACATCTTGTTTCAAACACGACCCCAACACCTTACCCTTATTTTACCGAATACGACCAACTATCTAACCCTATACTAGATTTCCAAGTCCCCTTTTTCCATATACCAACCAAAAGAAATGTAAGACTCAACACAAAAGATTTCATTATCTCAAAAGAAATCCCAGGTTATTTCAATAGACTTAAAACCAAGAACACCGTTTTAAAACGTACACGTGAAATACGAAACTCAAAGAATACGCTACAAGACACAGTTCAAAAGATTCAAAACGTCGTTGAAACTCCACCAAACTCAAGCACCATAAAACACGAACAAACACAAGGTACGTTCAAGTTATAATAACTAGTAAACGACCATATACCATAACTTAACACATAGTAGTATATATACATCCGCATATGTATACCTATTGAATCCCCCAAACATACTCGTTATCATACACGTAAGTCAATCGATCGCGTCATACACTCGTTTTTCCATACGAGTAATCACCTTCTCACCATCTCACCATGCCACAACAAGGCACAAAACCCATTACCAAAACCAACCCATATCGTGTGACCTCATAATCACACGACACGACTATAACTCAAAACATATAACACACTAAAAAAATAGCCATATCGTAGGCAGCCGTTACATAAACCCATATATTATAAATATACCCAAAATCCACATCTCATCATATACAAGCATGTACTAACCCTCTTTCATGCAATCATACTTAGGAACCCATTGAAGTTGTGGTACTTGTATAACTATGTTGGCCACCATACTTATACAATTACCCTTTCCCCAATGCACTCCCTCCTATGATGACACTTATAAGAATTAATACAACATATTACACATAAATCCATCAACTCACCTAAGCACATAACCACATAAATAATAAGGTCTAAAACTCCAACTATTTAAATAACATAGTCAAACTCTTGAAATACATAAATCCATAGTCTAGCTAAAACAGCCTAGACTAAATCCAAAACGAAAACATAATCAGTTATAAGTCATGTCGCCCATAAGAGTGGAAACGGCTTAAAATCCTTCCTACCCATGTACTCCTAGTAACTCGAACCACCACACGATTCTTAGGGAACATGACTTAAACATAAAAAGAAAAATACTGTACCTCAGGTACATAAAATACCCAACAAAAGATAGAACTACCATGTAACAAATTATGTACTATAATGTACAATTTAAGCAAAATACGACAATGACTAGTGTGGACGATTATGGTTCAACCCGCACTAGTCACAACCCAAAAAGAAAATAACATGTGGCTAAGTATGAACTTACTATGGTTCAATTCATACTAGTCAAAACATCACAATAAATAACATTCAAACACATCAATTATAATAAAATGCACACATACTCCTATGACGCCTATATGTAGGGACCCTTAAGCTATAGACTAGGCTATGCGACTAGGCAACCTAATTCTCTATAACCATTGTCTCTGATACCATTCTGTCACACCCCACCATGGTGGAATATGGGGCGCGACGTATGGATATCATCACAGCATGGCGTGTCTATAGAGATAACTAAATGAAATAAGAAATGTCATAATGGCGCCACAAATGTCATGACAATATCTCAACATGCAGGAGTCTAGGTAAATAGGTAACGATACTACCATTTACCCGAGACAAACAAATAACACAAACATATCAAACATATAGGTGCCAACATGCATCACTTATAAAAAAAAACATAAAGGTAAACTAAGAAGGAAACGAGGATATCCTTTTATATGCATTCCTACGCTCTCCAATCCTAGCCACATAAGTTCTCACGCTTAACCACGTTATCACCTGAAAGAGATACTAAAACACGTCAACATAAAGTTGGTGAGAGTCATAGGATTAGAATCCAACGCTAAATCAATTACAAGCTGTGAATAACAACCATCAACACAATAACACATGGACAATGTGTTACAAGTATACATTAAAAACTAGCATTTAAGATAAATCAATCATCACATTTCTAAGGCATCACGCCTTACCAACAACCACAATTACCAAGGCATCACGCCTTACCAACAACCATGGTACCATAGGCGCCCATACACCTATGTACCTATCCCAAGGCCACTACCTTGTCATTTTCCATTGGTCCCATAGACGATCACGCTATGTACCTATCCCAAGGCCCCTACCTTGTCAAACCACAATAACTGAGACGACACGTGTCCCCCGATCCAAATCATACACAATCAAGAATCACATAGCAGTTAATCACATAATGTACACACAAGTCCATCTCAACCTTAAAAACATTCACAGCATCAATTTATAAACAACTCAACACAGTGTCTCTTCCATCCCATCTGGAAGTCAAATCAAAAGTAAACATGGGACTATGAAACTCACCTGATATCTTCTTCACAAGTCCTCGCACTAGCAACGAGCTAACAAACCAAAAACACACAATCAATACCCGAACCAATCACCAAGATGACTCATCAACCTATGATGGACATCTAGCCTATTCCCATATAATTACCTCATTGTTAAGTTCTAATCACCCCATTACCCTTCCTTAACAAGTCCCTAACTTGGTTAAGTTTAATAGCTATCCCGTTCATAATTTTACACAAAACAGTCCCAGTTTTAGGTCTCAAAACTTTAAGTGAAACGTCCACTTAAATATACCCATGGTTTCTATAAAAGGAATATTCACACTTTTATACATGTTAGTTAAAACCTCACACTTTCCCTAACCTTAAAGCAACTGATAAGGCCCCGATATATGTGTATATATTGCTACCTATCCAGAATTCACTTATTTTAAACGTATGAAAAGTTCATTACCATTAGAGGGTCTTACCCTAAACCACAATCTTAGCCTAAGTGCAGATACTCACTACAATATATAAACCATCTCTCATGTTCGTGAGAAGATCCCAATGCAACCATAAGTACCCCAAACAACCCAAAACTTAAAAAGAAAACAGGCTGAATTCAAAACTGTTTTGACCTCCGACTGTTGTAACATGTTTTTGACCCACTTCCCAACCTCCAATTTAGTTCTAGTTTCTTGCATTGGAAAGCCACTTCAAATACCTTTTCAGGGCTAGTTTGATCGCATCTTGAATGTTCCTAGAACTCCAATGATCAAAACAATTGACTTAAAATTCTGCCCAGTTTTTAAAAACGGGTTTAACAAAATCAACCTCATTAATTAACCCTAATCCCTCTAATTACAAGCCCTAATTTATGTAATCATCATATTATGATTAATACAACATTAATTTACTGTTTTTAAATTAAACCCTAACCTAATTCCATCATAAGATGATTAAAGAAATCATAAAAACAATTTAATTGAAAAGGGTTTGAAGATTTTACCTTAGATTTTTTTGGAAAACATGATTTTTGATGAAGAACCCTAATTTTCTCCATGGATGTCGACCTATACTTGATCTCCAAGGATTTTATGAAGTGTTTTGATAAAAATAAGGCTTTCTAAACTTTCCTAACAAGTCCTTGCCCCATATATAAAAGCCCGGTTCCCTTTTTCCCTTTTTTCCCCTTTTCTTTTCTTTGGTGCGTCTAAACTGAACCAAACACCCCTAATTTCGTTTTTTTTATTTTTATTATTTAATATTATGTTATTAACATTAACTTAATTTACCTTAATTTATTTCAGCTCCTAAAGCTTCCAAAACCACAAAACCGTAAAACTAGTCAAATTTACCCGTTTTACCGTAAAAGTCGTAAAATATACACTTTTATAAAAAATCTCAAATTTTGAAATAAACTTTATAAATAATCCTAAATGACTTAAAACCATCCCGAAAAATATTCATATGACTAAATACCTCTTCCGAGACCTCTAAATGCTAAACCGTAAATCGTAAAAAAATACGATTTTCTATAATACATATACGTATACGTAAAACCACTAAATAACACCATCTCACTTCATAGTCACTACCAAGTGAACTCATGAACATGAAATCATCACACATCGTTTCACTCACAAGGTACCCCGTACCGAAAACGAGATCCAAACCACAATCTATACACACCAATAAGCACATAAACACGTAAAGACACGCAACTAGCACAAAATAAAACTAAGTGACGAACCTCAAAACCAGGGTTGTCACACTGACTTTGGAATAAGCGAGTTACTGAAAGTAAAAAACATGGTAAAACAAAGAACGAACCTTTCAAATCATGATATAACATGTAAGTCTTTTTTTGTTGGAAGTTACTCGATGTTCTCTCACAGACAAATCACTTTTACAATGTTGTGAATTTGAAGTATCATAGATAAGAAAATTGCCTATACGAAAACAGAGAGATGCTGATTTTTTGAAGTCTTTTGACTTGGTTATGTTTCTAGAGATATGTTGCACCAGAGGTTTTTAGAAAGTAAACTATACTTAAGTGGTTGTTTTCATTAGCCTTGAGTTTTCATGAGGTAAGTTTTTATGTTTTTTCTTATGAGAACAAAAAGTTTTTGTAAAAAAATGACCATTGAGATAAATATAAAATTATTTAATCACTTCATGTCTTATTATTCAATTAATAATGATCACGTTGAAAATATGCATACAAACACCATGTAGAAAACAACAACAATAATAACAACGATACCCAATCCCGTCAGGGAAGGGTATGGGGAGGTGACATGTAGACAGGTCATACCTCCACCTTTAAGAAAACCCGCGGGTAGGGAGACTGCTTCCGAGTAGACCTCCGTCTAAGAGAAGGGGAAAAAGCAGTACAACGCCAATTATTATTTTATTGTTAAATTTTATTTATTTATCTATTTATTTGTTTATTATTCTTTACATATATACAAATTTCCACGAGAGCATGATAAGATAAAATAACAAGGCATTAAAAGAAAACAAAGTAAAATACATAAGGCAAGCGGAAAGAAACACATGGAAAACATGTAGACGGTATATGGTAGTTAATGTAGATTTCTTAGTCTACGTGGGTATTTAACGCTTATCTTAAGTTTTTATCAGCTTTGAAAATAAGCATTTATCAATCTACGAAGGTTGAAGTGTTTTTTTAATTTAAAATAAAGAGGCAAGACGCTATAAACTATTAAAAAAACAAGCTCATTGGTAGATACACTTATTAGTTTAATACTTTAATCTTAAGATGTTTCAGTAGCTTAACGAAATTTTCATAAAGGAATGAGTAAGCAGATTTGAGCTCTATTTACATTATAAGATTTCAAGATTTTATACATTATAAATCATGTTGTATGTTTTTAATCAATTTATAAGTATGTTTGCTATATCTATGGTTTAACCTCAAGTTTCTTTGTTGAAAAGCAAGTTATATAAGTTATCATTGTAATTTCTTTTGAAAAGCAAGCTACCATTGTAAATTTGTAGGATAAAGACCGCATAAATTGAAGCTTCTTTGGGCTCTTGAGCTGATCCAAGTAGGCTGGTTGGACGTGGATTTAGTTGAACAATGTCTTGAGAATTATCCATTGCTCGAGGAATTAAGTTCTATAGCCTGATTGATAAGAATACTTTATTGTGTGTGTATTTCATCTCCTAAGCTCAAGTCTTTAGTAATTCGTAACTTGAAAATTTTGTTTATAAATATGGAGAATTTCAGAGTGGCCTTGAGATTTCTTGCCTTGAACTCGTGTTTCCGAGTATGTTGGCTGTAAATGTGAATTCCTTCCTTCTTAAAAATGTTGATTCATGTTAACTTAATTTTTCTGTTATTGCTTTGCATTGGCTTGATCTAAGTAAATGACTATATTAGATGTGGCGAAGTGGTTGAGTAGGGTAAGGGTTTAATATGATTTTGGCTCAAAATCGTTGAAAAATATTTGTAACTTTGATTCAATGTCCATTTCTATCCTATATCTTTTTGGTACATCGTTTTTTGTCACATAACCATCTTTCATTTCCTGATAAGGAATATCACACTGATGAAAGTCGTTGTCGATTTCCATAATGGGTCTAACATAGAGTTGGACAAGCAAAATCATTGGTTAAACATTAACCTTATATGCATTAGGTGTCGTGAACCATGTTGTAATGTATGGTTAACAAATTTCAAGATTAATTGTTAATAAGAATGCATATACTCGCGTCTTCTTACTAACGACTAATGCTAATTACATAATATAAATTTACACTAATCCTCTATTGTTTGGCTATTTCTTTAAAATACCCGTGAATTTCACGGGTCTTTTAGCTAGTGAAATGATAAATAAGAGTGGCGATTAAGACTCAGAGCTCTAGGTGTCATGGCCAAGTTACACGCGCCAGTCCTCGGTGGCCTTCACCACACACTCGCCACCACACCGCCTATGCTCGCTAACGACTCACTAGACAGGTTTTCGTCACCCACATGATGTGAATAAAACCAAAAAAACGCCCCATTTATTTCTAATCTCTTTGTTTTATTTCGTTTCTATTTTTAAAAATGGTTACCAGATTTACTGGTGCTGTGTTTTTTCTTTGTGTTGTTGAAGTGAAGAGATGGAAAAGAAAAGTAGATGTATGAGTTTATGTTTTTTTTCATTTAAATTAATCAAGTTTTCATTACAATCTCATATGAAATTTTTTCATTTAATAATTTTTTTCTGTTTTTTTAGTTTTATAGATTTAGTATGCTTTTTTTATTATATTATGTATTTTTATTTAAATCAAATAAATTTATTTAGGTAAAAAATAATGGAAATAAAATAAGATGGGTAGTGGTGGAGCCAAATGAATACGTTGTTTGTTATGGTAAGGTGTTTTTTTTATAAGTGAGAGTGTTATGTAACGTGACACCACGTGAGACCCAAATGAAGAGGGTTCTTTTGCTACGACACCTAGAGCTGTAAATGAGAAACATTGTGAGTTTGTTTAGCAAAATGATGAACAACATTTTTATTTATGATGGAATATTTGTATTGTTGCAATTCGTTTCTATTGATGAACAATCATTTTTATTGATGAACAATACTAACTGATGAATTGATGAAAAGACTAATGGGTGAACTAGACGAATAAGACTGACTGATAAAATGAACATTGTGATTTTTTTAGAATGCTGATGAACTTATGCACACTATTTTTTAGTATATTGATGAACACGATTAACTGGTGAACAATACTAACGAACAACACAAACTGATAAACTGAAAAACATTGTGATTTGTTATGAAACTAAACATGAATTTTTTAATGAGGAACAATGTGATTTAACTAATGAATAAAGTGATGATGGACAATTGTTTCTATTGATGAACAACTTTTTCTTATTGATTAACAACTTTATTTTATTGATGTCCAACTTTTTTGTATTGATAAGTATCTATTTTTATTAACAAATACCTTTTTATTGCAAACAAATGTACATAGGGCCGAGCATGAGGTCAAACCAGGACCGGAGCGACAACGGTTTAGACTAAATTCACGGATCGAAGACCAAACTAAGTGTGATTGGCCTCGTCCGGTCCGGTTACTCTGTCGGTCCGCTCCGAGAAGGCATAATGTAATAACATACCAACTGAACGACACCGAATGCCAAAAATGAGGTAAGGTGTGTGGATGAAATATCATATCAAAGTAGGTACGGTATAGTCAGGTCGATCGGATCCGCGATCTGTAACACTCACCCTACTTTTACATTACTTCCTTCTCACTCGCATAATAACTTATTGAATTCCCAAAACCTCCATATTCTGTCTATCTCTCATAATAAACGAAGAAAAACTCACAAAATACGGAAACACAATTATTTACTTCCAATTTTCACAATTTTTCCAAATGTCATCCCTCTCACTCTTATACAATGATCCTCATAAGAGGCCAGGGTTCGGTAGGCGTTTTCGCGAAAACGTCACCACACGACGCCAGATTTCACCCCAGCGGTGGCATTTTCTTGTCTTGTGCTGTACTCACCAGCCCTCGTTTCACAAAAACGCAAGGGCACACCGACCTTTGTGTTTTCGCGAAAATTAATTTATTTCTTTGTTTTTTAATATAAAATTTAGTATTTTTTAAAAGTAGCAATTAGGCTAAAAACACCCATTTTTAATTTATTACCCTAAAATCATCGTATAAAAACCTAGATAAAATCCTATTTATTTCATCCTCAATACTACTCGATCTTCTCCCAAAAGCACGCCATGGATCCTGACTAAAATGATATGTCCGACTTTTTTAATTACTACAATCAAATCGATATGGAGCAATATGCTCAATTTTATGAATATTATGAGCAATATGGAAATTTTAGGGAATGAAGAAGGTGAAAGCTCGGTTAGTTCGGAATGTGCTACTAGACGATACATAGCACGTGAACGAGAAGAATCGGAAGACAAAAACAACCTATCTAAATACACGGAATAATATTTTAGGCAAAGGTATCATATGAGTTCTTGACTATTTTAAAAAAATTGTTGATCATATTAGTAATTACACTGTTCACCCTCGTCTCGATTACTTTGATTTTCTTCATCAACGTCCCGGTGCCACAAGTCGTTTAGGTTTTAGTACAACTATGAAATGCACATCACCTACATGCCAATTGCGGAAGGCACGACACCAGATGCATTTGATGAGTACTTTTAAGTTACCGCTCGTTGTTCACATGAATGTTTAAAATGCATTTATGTTTCATATGTTGAAGAACATCTAAGAAAATCAAATGACCTTTATGTTCAACATATTTATGCATTGTACCTAGAGAAACACGGGCTCTAGGAAATGCTCGAAAGCATAGATTGTATACATCAGGAATGGACTAATTGTCCTAAGGCTATACATGGTCAATTCAAATGACGTGATAAAAATACCATAATATAATGCTCGAGGCCCTTGCGGATCAACAATTGTAGATTTGGCATGCATATTTGGGGGGTACGTGGGGCAAATAATGACCTAAATGTTTTTATGGTTCACCGTTATTTGATGATATTTTAGCGGACAACGAACCAGAATCTCCACTTGTTGTAAACAAAACTACATACCAAAAAGGTTTCTATTTAGCTGACGACATTTATCCTTAGTGGGCTATATTTGTGAAATCGTTTACTATAGCAAGGGATGAAAAAATGATTAAATTTACAAGAATTCAAGAAAGTGAAAGAAAATATGTTGAAACCAACTCTTGTAATCCTACAAGGTCGGTGGAGAATTATACAACAACCAGCCCCTCAATATGCAGTCAACACGATTAAAAGAATCATGTATACTTGCATCATCCTACATAACATGATTCTGAAAGATCGAAAGTTCAATATTAGTGAGTATAGTCACATGTTTAGTGTGATAGTACCGATTCAACGAAAATGGATCGAACGATGCGAGATACAACGACGAAAAAATTAAAAACTTCGATATTGGAATGTTCACAACGACCTTCGACGTGATCTTGTGCGACACTTGTGGAACCTTATTCAACAATTATTTTTTTGTTGTACTTTTTTAATGCATTTTATGTATTTTCTTTTAACAAAATTTTAATGTTTGTTTTGATGATATTTTTAATATTTGTTTTAGATAAATTGTTTTAGTTTAATTAATAAAAAGGGGTAATTATATATATACACAATCTAAAATTTTAAATGTCATATGTGCCCAACTAAAACTTATAATGTCATATATACCCAACTTAAAATCAAATTTGTTATCTACCCATTTTGTTAATTAAATCAATTAAAACTCAATTTACAATATTAAATACCCATCATGCCCTTTGGCCTTTACTAACAACTCTCATGGCTAAATAGCACACAAATATGAAAACATGACAACACTTTAACCCATCCGAAACAAGCAGTTAACATAAGTCACATTATAATTTTTAGAAATATTATTGTTTCATGCAAAAACATATATAAATCAAAGCTAACAAATATAGCCTTCAAAAGATCACATAAGTAAAAGAATAGAGGAATGATACATCCACAAACAAAAATCCACAAATAAAAAGTGGCATGTATTCATTGGTGGCTTTTTGTATGATTTCTCTCTTTGATTAACCCAATCTACATTTGCATTCTACATTTCCAGTAATCACCGAGGTCTAATAAAAAAATCATCATTACCAATTGTAAGAGCATTATTATGTATTTGTTATTATCACGTATAGAGAGAATGATGTCTCTCTGTATGAAGGGTATGCTGGGTATTTAAGGATATAAATTGAGTATTGATTGATTTTTTTAATAAATGGATAGATTTGTAAAAATTAGTGTTTAAGTTGGGTATATATGGCATTTAAAGGTTTAGATTGGGTAAATGGTAAGGTCATAAAACAGGCATAAAATATTTAGTGTTATAGTAAAATGGCTAATGTGAGAACCACTTCTTCCATAACATCATCCCACGATTTAGAACCGTACCTTGTGCGCCAAGTCATAACTAATCACACACACCATGTTCAAAATTTCTCATTCTTTAGAGTGGTTCATGTTCGTGAGCCCAATCAAGCCTCTGTATATAAAACGCGGCCTTAAGCTCGATTACGCCGTAATTCAAGCTCTAGCTCGTTTAGTTTCGGCTCGTTGAGGTTTTTTAGCGATCTGATTACACCCTTTCTTGAACGGCCTGTTCACACACATACACTTGCCTATCTCGCACCAAATCGGCATTTTCGTGAACCCGTGACCTCTTAATTGGTGAACAACTCATACATCATACGACAGTTTGTGACAATCCGTCAATTTATGGTTGATATTTTATTCTCAATATTATTTAAAAACAATTTACAATATGAACTCACATATTTTTGGGAAGAAATTTGGATTTACGTCTTGGAGTAGCATCGACTACGTCTAAACCGGAGGATTCAACGTTACGTGCTTACGTTTACATACACCGTCTATGGTGACCGTCCGACATTTCAGAAAATAAATTTATCCGTGAATATTATTTTGGAGTTTTAAATTTGTGTTAGTTCATAAACTCACAAATTTACGAGAAGAGATTAGGACTTACGATTTTATTTTAACGTCCTTTACGACTAAACCGGAAACCCTAGGATTCCGTATTTACGTTTTCGAACTCCGTTTTTGATGAGACAATTTTTATTGGATTCGTTCTGTGCCGTTGATTCATAATTTATAAAAACGTTTTTTGTAAAACGACCCGAGGGCACGCAAATCGAGGAAACTAGAATCGAGGAGTACCCGTAAATAAATGGGGATGAGACAAAATAACTTTTGCCCCACCCCCATATATGGGACGGCCAACACATTCTATATGTGTCAAATGGTGGCAAGTTTTTAGCTAAAACTTACACATGTCCTAGCTTACAATGTAAGCTTTCCACCAAACAAAAACCACTAGACTAAACCACTTCCCACACACACACAACATGCAAACCACCATTTTCTCTCATATCTCTCTCAAAATTTCCGTCCACTATAGCCCTCAAAACACCCATTTGATCTTGATTTTACCATGAAACCTCATGTTATTTACATACATAATGAAGCCCTTTTGAAACCCTATTGATTGGTGGTGATTATAACATCCAAGGAGGAGTTTCCATGGAGTATCAAGGCTGATTTTCCACAAGGAGTTCATGGAGCATGGTGGTCTTGAAGATGGTCATGGTTGTCTACAAGTTTCTCCATCCAAAACCATGCCAAACTCATAACCTACATCAAGTTGGTGGTATAAAGATTGTCCTCCTCAACTTCTTGTTATTTTGATTATGTAAACATGTATTTTATTTCCTATTGTATATATTTATGATGATTATATGATGATAAAAATATTATGTGGGGATTTGTTGTTGATAATCATGGATAAAAAGGTGAAAAACCATAAGAAACAAGGTTAAAATCTTGGTTAAATTTGATGGCTGTATAAAACAGTAAAGAAGTAAGTCATAAACTGATAAAATGATGAAGTGGAATAGATTTACAGTAAGCTATGGGTCTTGTACACATGTGAGAGTTGGCCATGCAATGGAATCAAAATAATGAGTGAGATATGATCAAAACAAGTTTAGGGTATAAATCTGAAGTTACTGTTTTGGACGATTTTTAGAAAATACTTAAAGGATGATTCAACAGTAGCTATAGAAGAGTTAAATGTAGCACATATCATGTAGTTTATGTGATAAAAATTTGAGCTTCTATCTCCATGTAGAACTCAAGATATGGCAGTTTTGGTGAAGATGAAGTTAAAAATCAGATTTTTGGAAATAATGTTTATTATTATTATATAAGCACTCACATTATAATGTATAAAATGTAAAAGTATAAACCCACTAACTTATAAAACTTATTTATATAAATGTATAAAAGGTTAATTAAATGGGTAAATTATATAAATGGTGGTAAAATAATATTTATAAGTAATAAAAACTATAAACTTGATTTTTACGACTTTTTCGGCTATCGCCGTAAAATTAACGTTTTTCGCCAAATAAAACTTAGACGACCAAACCCGTCTAATGTAAGGTTTATAAAAGTCATATACTGATATATAGACATTTATAGCAAGTAAAAACCGATAGAACCCGAACTATAGGATATACGGACGTTAACGGACTAAATTAACGTTATTGGACTAACAATACAACAAAAATGGACTAAAACACTTATAAACTTAGTATTGGGCTTAACCCATTTGGACCCAACTTGTAAAGTTTAAGTACTGATAATATAGGTATAAAAGGTATTAAAACAAGTTAAAGTACTTATAATAGGCCTATTGGACCTAAAACACGTAAATAGGTAAAACTAGTAAACTAATATGAAAGTTATCGACATATAACACTAAAATGAGTAAACGAGAATATGTAAACCCACTTGATCATCATATATATATAATCATCATATGTATACATAATTGTTATTTTTATAAAGTCATTGGACAAACGTCTAAGACCGATTATTATTTATATAGGTTTCCGTGATTGAAGCACGTACCGTACGTCCGAATTGCCGATAACCCGCCTTCCCACATCAACGTGAGTTCATAGCCTCGCACTCTTTTAAATGTTTTTATAAATGTTTTATAAACCCGCGAGGGAGATTACATGTTAGTTTTTATAAAATAGGACACCATTTGTCCCGATTGTTTTTTTATTGATTTTGGACCCGAATGATTAATGACCCGATTGTATGACCCGATAAATGATTAATGGACCCGATAGATGAAATAAAATGGATTATTAAAGTTAGGTTATGTCACTAAAAGTCCCATTAGCATGAATTGTGAACTACCGGGAGTTGGTAGACGCTTATGCATTTAATAGTACTATTTGGGGACGATCACCCCAGTTCGCGCCTTGACGGTTGATCCCCGTCGTGCCACATTGATTGGTAAGCGAATTTATGTATGAGAAGATTTCCATAGCGTGACCTTTGTGACGACACGCTACTTTAGATGGGCAAAATTGGTATCGGGTTAGCTACCCGTTTTGGTTTAGTAAGGTAACAATGTCATGCGGCTTGTAATAATCCAAAAACTAATGAAATACTATTAGACGCTTCGAATTACGATGTATTTCCTGACTAGCAATACAGGGTCATACTATTGATATTATGTTTGTGTTTTGGTTTTCATAACCATATTCATATAACGGTTTTTATTTGATTTTATACAACGTCATAAGACGTATTGTATGATGTTTTTACGACATTGGCTCGTATAATGATTTTTAAGGCAAATGCCTATATTATGATTTTCGATAAGGATTTGTATAAAATGACTTTGGCTATTTTATGGCCTATTACAAAGATTTGTATAAAATGATTTTGGCTATTTTACGGCCTATTACAATGATTTGTACGTATTGATTTTTGGTACTAATTTTATACCAAAGTTATATTGATGGAATTTATTAAACTCTATGAATTCACTCGGCGTTACCGCTGACCTTTTCTTTTAACATGTTTTATCTCAGGTACTTGGAGGTAATTCTCGGGAAGACAACAAGAATTCATGGCCCGCACTTAAACAATATTTTCCATTCAAAATACTTTGTAAAACTTTGTATGAAATGTAATGACTTGGGACCGATGTAACTTTGATATTTATGAATGGAAATGATTTATTATTAAACGACACGATTTTTATGCGTTGTCTATGATGTGAGTAATGTGCTATCCCGTAACACCAACTAGTCTTCCGCTGTACTAAGTTGTATAAATTTGGGGGTGTTACAGTTTGGTATCAGAGCTCTCGTTATAGAGAACGAAAGATTTTTAAAACTAAGGTTTTGAATAAAACTTTTCAAAATCTTTTAACCATAAACATTTTCTAAGAATGTCTAAAAATCTTTTGACTATAACGGTGCCGAAGAATTCCCGAGTTACCGACAAGGCCAAGACTGAGAAGTGTTATTTTAATATATATATATATAACTTGGATTATATATATACATATGATGTAATTTTATTACATGATTGTTTGATGATTATTTTGATTTTTATACGAGGTATTTATACGACGTTGATTGTCACAAGAAACCCTAAATCCCCTAGTAAATTAATCGAAGCTATTCTCGTAGGAATTCTAGCTATCCTAGATCTAAACCAAGTTGTGGATATTTATGATCCCAACAAATGGTTGATATTCGTATAAATGTAGATATTAGTTGATGGTGATATTGAAAAAGAATTGGCGAGATTAAATCTGATATCGATGTCATGACGATCTTTTCTTATAGAGTGGAGTTTGACAAAACGTTACCACCTAGAAAGATGTCATCTGATTCGTTGTCACCCAATTCTTAAATTGAAATCGAAAGGGTGAATGTTGCACTTGAGGCTGTTATTGGAGCCATTACCCAAAAGCCTCATGCCACTAATACCTTTCCAAGAAGTCTAGTTGAATGATCAAGTCATTTCATATTAATGACTCATTTGATAATTGTTGTTGTAAGAGCTAATAGGATTGGAAATTAAGTGTTGATTCATATTGAGATTGTATTGCCTTTACAAGGCCGAAGAATAAGATTGAAAGTATTGGAGAATGAAGTAGGATATCGACTTGAGTATAAAATTGGTTGAAACTTGGATAAAGTAAAATTTAACCCATATGGAATATGAGATTGTTAAGAGGAAGTCGTTATGTTTTGTGATTAAACTATAAGGATTTAATTGATTGTAGGTTTGTGTTAAGGGTTGTTCCTAGGCCATTGTCCACTAATGAAGATGCCCAGTGTCCAATAAATAAATCGAAGAAATCTTCTTCTGAATTGAGACCGATGGATCTTCCGGGACCGGCGGGACACCTAATGACTCTTGTAGATTAGTATTCATTGTGGTATCTTTTAAAAATAATCCCTAACTCAACTGAGACATCAGTTGGTAGGATGAGTTCTGAGAATTGTATGACACAGTGACACATAATGTGTTGCGATACAATTTTGACTTGTTTGCGATTAATGAAAAAGACTACCTTTGATTACTAAATTCTACATGTATTGATGTTATCTATCTTTTATTGCTTCATCCTAATGTTCGCATTAGTGATGCAACCATTGAACAAGTACTCATCTTGATTTGAGTTACGTTGTGAATCATTCTTCGTGAGTGCCAACGAGGTCATGAACCTCATGATTATTTGGCTAAGCTCATTTCCTATCATATCGTAGTTAATTCTTGGTGAACAAGCTTTCATCACTCTTTTGCAGATCACTCATTGTTTTTATAAAGATAAAACAGTATTCCTTGAGAAAAATTGAATATTCATCACTATAAGGATTATTCATAGTGAGATTTATAAGTGATTGTTATTTGAATGAAGTTGTTTACGAGACGCTTTGAAAACTTAATTGTTTTCATAACAAAGAAAATCTTTGTAAACTTATTTTTGATTCTTATTTAAGAATTAAGCATGAAAATGTTTTTACTATAAACATGATGTTAAAATTTTGACGAACTGAGTATTGCATTGTTGATCTTGAAATTGTAGATAGTTGCGCGCCTACATACAATTTGGAATGGACTATGCAAGACTGATTAGTAGTCACTATAAAACTAATGAATAAACACTGAATTTTCTTTGAAGATTGTGAAAGAATAAATTTTATGAGATCTGCAAGAAGTGAAAAATAAGGACATAGTGTTACGGACACCTACATATGTGCCTGTAGCATCTATTCTTCTGAGTCGAATTTACTCATCTGTGGAAATTGTCTTATTTGACAATTGACAATTCTTTCTTGTCCGATTCTCCCGTAGCGAGATTCTTAGGAAAAGTATCTGATTATCGAGTGTTGATACCCGACTGGATGTATCGACGTTCCTATCATTTCTTATGATTTGATTTCATTTGAATGACCTGGGTAACGATCCAAGGAGCTTTCGAATACGTACTCAAATTATGAAAACAAGGGATATATTCATATTCGTTAAATGTTTTCGTCTGTATCTAAATTGAAATTCTCTCGTGTAGATTATGCGTTGACCTTACTCTTTTAATGGTAGTTGTGTCTCCTGATATCCTTGAATTGTGAAGGATTATGAGTTATTATTAGTCTTTTGAGAAGTTCACATCTTATCGACGGCAATGAAACTAAAAAGTTGATAATGCCGGTAGAATGGATTGATTGATGATGACATGACGATATTGTCTTAATTGATGGGAACTCGAGCAGAATTCCCCTAAAAAGATAAGATGTTGATTATCAAAAGTGATATAAATAATTCTTGGTAGATGACGATATCCTATCTTGGGAATTGAAATTATATTGTGAAAGGTTGTAAATTAGTCATAGATATTATAATCTAGAAAGAAGTCAATATGAAATAATTAAAAGATGTTTATCTTATTTGAAACTTTAGTAAGTATTTGTTGATGAATTACCTAGACTTTTGCCATTTAGGCAAGTTGAAATTGGTCTTGATTATATTCCCGGTGCTGCACCTGTGGCTTGTGCACTGTACGTCAGCACCATCTAAATTAAAGGAATTACCGTACAACTGAGATAGTTTTCGGGGAAAGATTTTATTATACCAAGCCTGTCATCCTGATGAGCTATGGTGTTATCTTTCCTTATATTTATAGATTACTGTGACTGAGTAAATTGACAATCTAAAACGATATCCATAACTCGAAATGGAAGAATTGTTCGATCATTTACAAGGTTCTAGCAAATTTGACCCATAGCATGGTTATCATCAACTTCGCATCTGCGAAGAAGATTATCTATTCCAATCACTACATCCGGTACTTGTAATGAACATTATGAGTTTCACGTGATGTCGTTTGGATTGACTAATGCACATGTAGCATTCATAAATTTGGTGAATCACGTGTGTAGGCTGTAATTTGATAAATTCATGCTTGCGATCATTAAGGACCATTTATTTGTTTATAAGAATAAGAATGAGTTAATAATTATTTATAGATTGCCCTGAATTGGCCGAACAATGAAAACATGTACCTTAAATATTTAACATAAGACTTAAGACTTAATTCTTTACATGATTTAATCGTGTGATTAATAGATAATGGAAGCTATATTGACTTTTCAAAGTTAGAACCATTAACGCTTAGGGATTAAAAACTTAATCCTTTACATAAAATGACCGTTGGATTAATAATGGTAAGATGTATGCATATAGACTCTTCAAAAATTAAGAGCCCTTTTAAGACTTTGGATTTTTACCAAAAAGAAATGGAAATATGCTTTGATAAATGTATTAACAAAGGATTTTAAAGGGATTATTCCCTTATACACTAAACATTTAACTAAACTTCTGTTTAGGGGTAAATGTTTGTGTATACCTCAAGATAACCTAAAAGGGATTGAGGAAACTATTTGAACCATGATTTGAAATTTGAAACGACAATTTTTGCTTTTCAAACTAAAGAAAATTTTGACCAAAGTATAAACAAAGATTTTTCAAACATTTACGAATCTTATTAATTATTTTCGATAAATCAACCAAAAATCTTGCTAATTAAATTCAAATTTATTTTTGAACATTTTATATAATTGGTCGAACTAAGAAATTTAAAACTTTTACGCTTCATAAAAATTAACTAATAATTATTTAATTAATTATGATAATTATCGACGCTTTAGACGACGGATTGAGTAAAACAGATAAAAATGATAGTTGAGACAAAACTAAAACATAGGAGATATGAAGAAAGAATTTTGAATAAATACGGTTGTGATATTTATTTCATCAGGAAGGTGAACGTAATTACTGACGCATAATATATAAAGAATATCTGAGTGAATTATGGACATGATAATTACATCATCATGAGAAGTGAATATAGATACTGACATATTATATAAAAAGGATAAAGAACTAATTAGGACATGTTCCTTAATAATGATTGTGCGAAATAAATTGCTGAACGATATAAAAATAAACGATGTTTGTAAGAAGGATAATAAAAATAGTGAAAGGTTTCACGGCTAATGTGAACCATTAGAATTGAGAAGCCGATAGCGTTAAATATTTTAAAGGCCACTTGTGGTTGCCTAACTATGAAGGATTGTGAGGTATAGTTATACTGGAATCTTGTAAGTATAAGTATTCTATTTATGTCATTTGTGACTGAAAGTAACTTTGTCTGAAGAAGTTGTACTAATGACAACTATGAGGGCAGACATCGCCACATACATTAGTAAACGTCTAGCTATTGCAAAGGTCATCATCTGAATTTGATTCGATTTAGGTCATCGTCGACAGACTGACCAAATCTGCTAATATCATTCTCGTTAATGATAAATGCAAAAGAGTTATGTAAACATAGCGTGCCTGTATCGATCATCTATATCAAGATCTTCGCTTCGCATCGAATTTCTAGAGATTTGCTCAGAAGTCATTGAGAACGAACCTTGATGAGAGTACTATGTACCACCCCAAATCGAAGGGATGAGGTAAAGTAGCGATACAAGGTAATATAAGTGCTGTTTTGTGTTTGAATGATTGACCTTTGGTAATGAACCGTATAATCGTTTTCCTTTGAAGAGATTATCATTGAAAATTTTCGTATTAGGATCGAGATCTAATCTTGTTAGGATCTAAATCTTAGAGCATCTATAAGCAGGAATTGAGATGAAGACATCCGACATACACCCATTGTGAGTTGGACATGTCTCTTAGGTTTAAGGTTTCCTATGATGGCGAACCTATCCTTGCAAAATACCCGACCCGTGAGATCTGAAATGATTGCTGAAATTAAGATTTGATTATTAACCGCCGATAGTGGGCAAGAGGTTATGTGAATGTGAAATGTAGATCTTGAAGTGCCAAATGGGTAGCGAAGTTATGCCACAATTTTTAAAACTTGGAAAAATGAATTCATGATCTGACAAATCATGGGATATAAGTCCCCGTTGTTTGGGACCATTGAGATGATGTAAAAGTTGGGATTGAAAGGCATATAAGCTGGATCTACCCTAGGACTTTAAAGACTGCGTAAATTATGTTTCGTAAATCGAACTTGATGGAATATCTATCAAGTGAAAATCTTATTGTTCTTAGTAAAGCTTAGATCGGCGAAAAGTTGCATTCATCAGAAACCCGTGAACATCATGGATAGAGAAAGTAAGTCAACATTAAGCCTGATCTTATTCCCGTAGTTATGTTTGATGAAACTCGTGTATTATAATGAATTGCCCTTGTGAGAAAAGACCGAATGTGGAGGAAATACCCACATGGCTTTAACTCTATAAGAAGCGAGTAGTAAGGTAAGATGATCTTTGAGGACAAAGATCCTGTTTAGGGGTAAATGCTGTGACAATCCGTCAATTTATGGTTGATATTTTATTCTCAATATTATTTAAAAACAATTTACAATATGAACTCACATATTTTTGGGAAGAAATTTGGATTTACGTCTTGGAGTAGCATCGACTACGTCTAAACCGGAGGATTCAACGTTACGTGCTTACGTTTACATACACCGTCTATGGTGACCGTCCGACATTTCAGAAAATAAATTTATCCGTGAATATTATTTTGGAGTTTTAAATTTGTGTTAGTTCATAAACTCACAAATTTACGAGAAGAGATTAGGACTTACGATTTTATTTTAACGTCCTTTACGACTAAACCGGAAACCCTAGGATTCCGTATTTACGTTTTCGAACTCCGTTTTTGATGAGACAATTTTTATTGGATTCGTTCTGTGCCGTTGATTCATAATTTATAAAAACGTTTTTCGTAAAACGACCCGAGGGCACGCAAATCAAGGAAACTAGAATCGAGGAGTACCCGTAAATAAATGGAGATGAGACAAAATAACTTTTGCCCCACCCCCATATATGGGACGGCCAACACATTCTATATGTGTCAAATGGTGGCAAGTTTTTAGCTAAAACTTACACATGTCCTAGCTTACAATGTAAGCTTTCCACCAAACAAAAACCACTAGACTAAACCACTTCCCACACACACACAACATGCAAACCACCATTTTCTCTCATCTCTCTCTCAAAATTTCCGTCCACTATAGCCCTCAAAACACCCATTTGATCTAGATTTTACCATGAAACCTCATGTTATTTACATACATAATGAAGCCCTTTTGAAACCCTATTGATTGGTGGTGATTATAACATCCAAGGAGGAGTTTCCATGAAGTATCAAGGATGATTTTCCACAAGGAGTTCATGGAGCATGGTGGTCTTGAAGATGGTCATGGTTGTCTACAAGTTTCTCCATCCAAAACCATGCCAAACTCATAACCTACATCAAGTTGGTGGTATAAAGATTGTCCCCCTCAACTTCTTGTTATTTTGATTATGTAAACATGTATTTTATTTCCTATTGTATATATTTATGATGATTATATGATGATAAAAATGTTATGTGGGGATTTGTTGTTGATAATCATGGATAAAAAGGTGAAAAACCATAAGAAACAAGGTTAAAATCTTGGTTAAATTTGATGGCTGTATAAAACAGTAAAGAAGTAAGTCATAAACTGATAAAATGATGAAGTGGAATAGATTTACAGTAAGCTATGGGTCTTGTACACATGTGAGAGTTGGCCATGCAATGGAATCAAAATAATGAGTGAGATATGATCAAAACAAGTTTAGGGTATAAATCTGAAGTTACTGTTTTGGACGATTTTTAGAAAATACTTAAAGGATGATTCAACAGTATCTATAGAAGAGTTAAATGTAGCACATATCATGTAATTTATGTGATAAAAATTTGAGCTTCTATCTCCATGTAGAACTCAAGATATGGCAGTTTTGGTGAAGATGAAGTTAAAAATCAGATTTTTGGAAATAATGTTTATTATTATTATATAAGCACTCACATTATAATGTATAAAATGTAAAAGTATAAACCCACTAACTTATAAAACTTATTTATATAAATGTATAAAAGGTTAATTAAATGGGTAAATTATATAAATGGTGGTAAAATAATATTTATAAGTAATAAAAACTATAAACTTGATTTTTACGACTTTTTCGGCTATCGCCGTAAAATTAACGTTTTTCGCCAAATAAAACTTAGACGACCAAACCCGTCTAATGTAAGGTTTATAAAAGTCATATACTGATATATAGACATGTATAACAAGTAAAAACCGATAGAACCCGAACTATAGGATATACGGACGTTAACGGACTAAATTAACGTTATTGGACTAACAATACAACAAAAATGGACTAAAACACTTATAAACTTATTATTGGGCTTAACCCATTTGGACCCAACTTGTAAAGTTTAAGTACTGATAATATAGGTATAAAAGGGATTAAAACAAGTTAAAGTACTTATAATAGGCCTATTGGACCTAAAACACGTAAATAGGTAAAACTAGTAAACTAATATGAAAGTTATCGACATATAACACTAAAATGAGTAAACGAGAATATGTAAACCCACTTGATCATCATATATATATAATCATCATATGTATACATAATTGTTATTTTTATAAAGTCATTGGACAAACGTCTAATACCGATTATTATTTATATAGGTTTCCGTGATTGAAGCACGTACCGTACGTCTGAATTGCCGATAACCCGCCTTCCCACATCAACGTGAGTTCATAGCCTCACACTCTTTTAAATGTTTTTATAAATGTTTTATAAACCCGCGAGGGAGATTACATGTTAGTTTTTATAAAATAGGACACCATTTGTCCCGATTGTTTGTTTATTGATTTTGGACCCGAATGATTAATGACCCGATTGTATGACCCGATAAATGATTAATGGACCCGATAGATGAAATAAAATGGATTATTAAAGTTAGGTTATGTCACTAAAAGTCCCATTAGCATGAATTGTGAACTACCGGGAGTTGGTAGACGCTTATGCATTTAATAGTACTATTTGGGGACGATCACCCCAGTTCGCGCCTTGACGGTTGATCCCCGTCTTGCCACATTGATTGGCAAGCGAATTTATGTATGAGAAGATTTCCATAGCGTGACCTTTGTGATGACACGCTACTTTAGATGGGCAAAATTGGTATCGGGTTAGCTACCCGTTTTGGTTTAGTAAGGTAACAATGTCATGCGGCTTGTAATAATCCAAAAACTAATGAAATACTATTAGACGCTTCGAATTACGATGTATTGCCTGACTAGCAATACAGGGTCATACTATTGATATTATGTTTGTGTTTTGGTTTTCATAACCATATTCATTTAACGGTTTTTATTTGATTTTATACAACGTCATAAGACGTATTGTATGATGTTTTTACGACATTGGCTCGTATAATGATTTTTAAGGCAAATGCCTATATTATGATTTTCGATAAGGATTTGTATAAAATGACTTTGGCTATTTTATGGCCTATTACAAAAATTTGTATAAAATGATTTTGGCTATTTTACGGCCTATTACAATGATTTGTACGTATTGATTTTTGGTACTAATTTTATACCAAAGTTATATTGATGGAATTTATTAAACTCTATGAATTCACTCGGCGTTATCGCTGACCTTTTCTTTTAACATGTTTTATCTCAGGTACTTGGAGGTAATTCTCGGGAAGACAACAAGAATTCATGGCCCGCACTTAAACAATATTTTCCATTCAAAATACTTTGTAAAACTTTGTATGAAATGTAATGACTTGGGACCGATGTAACTTTGATATTTATGAATGGAAATGATTTATTATTAAACGACACGATTTTTATGCGTTGTCTATGATGTGAGTAATGTGCTATCCCGCAACACCAACTAGTCTTCCGCTGTACTAAGTTGTATAAATTTGGGGGTGTTACACAGTTACTACCTAGTTCTTACTAATTAAACACAACATTTAAGCTGTACGTACACTGGCCAGTTACCAATATATGTTAGGATGATGTATGCTGGAAGTGAATGCATATACTGATAAAGTAAATCATGGGTATTGCTCACTGTTAAGTGATGCCAAAGTGGCTTTAAATACACAAATAATACAACTGAATAGTAAAACTATGGCTAGGAAATAGGAAATAATACTAAACAACGATTATAGCATAAGACTCGGTATAATCACATGCGTAGAGCTCCACTTGACTTGACCAAATCAGCTTTATTTGAATTCTTTATTTCTTCAACTAAAAGACCCACAAATCCATCAAACTCTCCCTCAAACATGACTAGGATTCGATGTCTTGTTTGCCTTTAAAAGAACATACACCAAGTCGTTCTCTTAGCCTTTCAAAGCGATCACGATGCAAAGGCTTAGTAAAAATGTCTGCTACCTGCTCCTTGGATTCAACATACTCCAAACTGACTATTCCTTTGCTCACAAGGTCTCTTAGAAAGTGAAATATAACTCCAATATGTTTTCATCTCCCATGAAGACATGATTTATTGATAACTTAATAGCTAATGTATTGTCACACTTTATAACACTTCCTCCTCTATGTTGTACACCGAGTTCTTCTAAGATTTCTCGAACCCAGACCACTTGACAAGCACATAACGCAGCCGCCACGTACTCAGCTTCAGTAGATGACAGGGCAACGATACTTTGCTTCTTCGATGACCATGAGACTGTCGCACCATCCCACAAAAATGTGTATCCAGAAGTGCTTTTCCGGTCAGTAAGATCACCGACATAGTCACTATTAGTGAAAACTTCCATCTTTCCTTTTCCTCCCCTTTTGTACCAAATTTTGTAGTCTATGGTTCCTTATATATATACCTCATTACCCTTTTAGCCGCTGCAAAGTGTGTTTCAGTTGGTTTGGAGATGAAGCGAATAATGAAACTTACCACAAATTGTATGTCAGGTCTTGTGGTGGTAATATACAGCAGGCTTCCAACTAGTTTTTTAAACAACTTTTCATCCACTGGTTCACCATCATCTTGTCTTAGTCTACTTCCAAGAACCATAGGATTGACTACTGAATTGCATTCCACCATCTTGAAACGGGTTAACATATCCAATGCATACTTCTGTTGGGAATTGTGAATGCATGATGAGTTTTGTATTACCTCAATTCCCAGAAAGTACCTCATTTATCCCAAATCGGTCATATCAAACTCAACTTTCATAGATACCTTGAATTCTTCCATCAGCTTCTCATCGTTACCTGTCAAGAGAAAATCATCTACATATATGTTCACAAATAATAGTTTATCTCCTGCTTGTCTTTTTATAAATAACGTATGGTTTGATTGGATTTTTGTGAACCCTTCTTTGACGAAATATGATTCAATGCGACTGTACCAAGCTCTGGGCGCTTGATTGAGCTCATACAATGACTTTTGGAGCTTGTACGCCTTATGCTCGCTATTCTTCACTACATAACCTTGTGGTTGTTGAACATACACATGTTCTTGTAATGTTCCTTGGAGAAAAGCGGATTTTACATTCATCTGATAAATGCTCCAACCCTTTTGAGCTGCCAAAGCAATCATCAAACGGATCGTATCCATTCTTTCCACCGGTGCATACACTTCCATATAATCAACTCCGAATTCTTGACCACATCCCCTGGCCACCAGTCTTGCTTTGTGCTTTTCAATCTCGCCCCTTTCGTTCAACTTAGTTTTATATACCCACTTTAAACTTATGCATTTGGCATACTTTGGAAACTCAACTAGACACCAGGTGTGATTCTTTTCAATCATCTCGATTTCATGATCCATTGTTATCTTCCACTTGGGTTCTTTGACTGCTTATTCAAAGTAAATTGGATCTTGATGGGCTATCTCCACCACATTTACTTCTTCGGTGTCTAAGTCTAAGTCGTCACCAATGACGAAGTCTTGAAGATAGATAGGAGTTATGCGCTGTCTACTCTCCCTTACTGATGTAGTACTAGGACCTGGTTCAGTTTTTGGCTGATCTTGTTCAGTTGTCGGTTGATTCGGCTCCACCAAATCATGCATCTCGACACCATGTTCATCAATGAGAATGTAATTAATAAGTGTGAAAACACTTATCCTTTTACCACTTATTTCCAATAATAACAAGACCAAAACGTGTATTTTATGTCGTAAAGTCGGAATTATGCGTGGTTTGTGTTTTTACTGTGTTTCAGGATAAAAATATGAAAAAGGAAGAAAACACGGGCTATCACGGGCTTTTATCGAAGAAGACGAGCAAAGACGAAGTCAAAAGATCAAGAGCGCAAAAAGAACGGAAGTCCAAGGCCTATTCTGAAGAATTATCGAAGAAAAAGTCTAAAGACGAAAGTTTAATGAAGTCGAAGAACCAAGTCTAATTAAAGAAGAAAATCATAAGACGAGTTTAATTTATATCGACAAATCCCGAGACAACGTCGAGAAAGACAAAGAATTTAAATCGAGTCGAGACGAGAAGAAAGAAAGAAGAATGCATCAACACCTAGCCTCCCCACCTCCTATATATACTCTCCTAATGTGCCATTAGGAGGGTGTTAGTCATTAGTTAATTTTTAGTAGGTAATTGGTGTGTTTATTTTCTCTCTCTAGCTTTCTCTTCAAGCTTTCTTAATCTTCATCTTAATCTTGTAACTTTGAATCTTAAATATTCAATTTAATCAAGTTTTTCATTTAAATCTTATTCTACCTTTCTTAATCTTGTGGTGATTTAATTAATCATGTATTTGATTTCATCTATTTGATTATGTGATTTATTTATTCATGTGATTGATCTTATAGTTTTGATGTGGTGGATGTTTTGAGCTTATTGTGTTGATTTACTAGTGTTTGGCTTATTTTTAATTAAGTTGGTTTGATAGATTAATAGATTTGATTATAAGTTGATTTTAATAATTTTGATTATTAGTGTTTTTTTAAGTTTTTGATTTGTGGTTGATTTAATTTTTCTTAAAAGTGTTTTAGATTAAGTTTTGGTTAATTTCTTAATTGATTATGCTTAATCTTGGCTTATTTTAGTTTGTATCTGTATTCTGTTTATCTGTCCTAAAATCTTCGGAAAAGGGTTTTCATATTCCGAAGATTCACATTCTGAAGATTTCATTTAATGTGAATTTGTTCATTTCTCCGAAGATGCCCCATTTCTCTGAAAATGTTCATTTCTCCGAAAATACCCCATTTCTCTGAAAATGTTCATTATTCCGAAAATACCCCATTTCTCTGAAAATGTTCATTATTCCAAAAATACCCCATTTCTCTGAAAATCTTCATTATTCCGAAAATACCCCATTTCTCTGAAAATCTTCATTATTCCGAAAAATATCCCATTTCTCTGAAAATCTTCATTATTCCGAAAATACCCCATTTCTCTAAAAATCTTCATTATTCCGAAAATACCCCATTTCTCTAAAAATCTTCATTATTCCAAAAATACCCCATTTCTCTGAAAAACTTCATTATTCCGAAAATACCCCATTTCTCTGATAAACTTCATTATTCCGAAAATAGTCATTTCTCTGAAATTGTGTGATTTTTCCGAAGATAGTGTTATTCCGAACTTGTTGATTTTTCCAGATATTCAGAGATTCGGTTTACACAGTTAATCAAGGTTAGACTTCTCAGTTATTTTTATAAATTTAGATTTTATATTTACAAGTAGATTAGTCAACCAAAGCTCCCCCTTTTAGTGACCAACACAGTTCGGATTGAATCGAGTACGAACAACACTTCTAGAGCACACACAAAAGTCAAAAATCAAATGGCGCCGCTGCCGGCTCTTTTCGTAAAGATTAACGGTTTTTAGTGTGAAATATTGGATTTTGGGATCCGTTCTTTTGGGAAAGTTATTTTCAAGCACAAAAATTTTCAAAAAAATCCTAAAAAATATAAGATTTTCAAAAATCCAAAAACAATAAAAAAGATAAAAAACCAAACAAAAATTTTCATTTTAGTGTATGCGTACTCGATCTACGTCTTATCCTGCGCCCGAGACTCTTAGAGACATAGATATGGCCGGTGTGCATAACAATAATAACAACCCACCTCACCCCAATTTGAATAACAATAACAACAACAACAATGTTCCCCCACCCGACCTACGAACAATGGAGGAGCTTTGTCAACCCACCATGAACGGACCTGGACAAGTTCATCACCGTCACTCAAAGCATGAAACTGCCCGGTGTTTCCATGGATTTTCTTCGCCTTCACCTCTTTCCACACGCTTTATCCCACCATGCCGAAAAATGGTTTGATCGTCTTCCCAAAAACTCAATTCAAACATGGAATGACATGACTCAAAAAATTTTGTCGCGCTACTTTCCACCATCCATGGTCACTAGTCTTCACGACCAAATCAGTGGATTCACTCAAGAACCTGATGAGTCGCTTTTCGATGCTTGGGAACGATATAATGTCTTGATCGACCGTTGTCCAAACCATAACATTCTCCCCGTTACTTTGATTGATACTTTCTATAATGGTTTAACTTTTCGTGATCGTGATACGATTAATGCTGCCGCCGGTGGTACATTCATGAAGAGAAGACCTGAGGAGTGTAGAGAGCTTATAGAGAACATGACCACTCACCACAAGAATTGGGATTCATCTGCATCTTCAAGGAATAACCAGAGGGCCAATGTTTCTTCTACATCATCCAACTCAGAGATAACCGAACTTACTCGCCAAGTAGCTGAGATGACCAAAAACTTCTTAACCATGGTTACAAATCAATTTCAACAAGCTAAAGCTGTAGCAACTTCTTGTGAGATTTGCGGGGTTCTCATTCATACACCGATTGTCCTTCTACTCATGACAATCCGGAAAATGTGTATGCCGCTAACAGTAACTTTTCTACGGGAGGCTATCAAGCACGTCCTCAAGGAGACCGTAACTTGCTAAGTTATCGTTCCAACAACTTTCTATCTCCACCCGGTTTTCCTCCTCAAAACCAAAACCAAAACAATTTCAACCGCAACAATCAAAGCCAACCTCGAGCTGCTAATCAATATCAATCCCAAAGAAACCCATATCCACCTCAAGGAAATAATCAAGCTTACCAAGCCCCACCTCTCAATCAACCTACGACATTGAACCAAGACCTCGAAATTTACATGAGGACCAATAGAGAGATGGTGACGAATCTTCAAAGCCAATTCATTAACTTGAAGGGTGACATGGCGAAACAAGGGAACGATATTCGAGCCGAGCTAAGGAATGACATGGCGAAACAAGGGAATGATCTTCAAGCCGATATGAGAAACTCTATGAGCAGTCAAACGAATAACTTAAGGGATATGATGGCTAGTTTTTTCCCAAGTAATCAAGCCTCTGGTTCGGGTTCTCTTCCGAGTAACACCGTTGCTAATCCAAGAGGGGAGATGAAAGCAATCACCACCCGAAATGGCAAAGGTTTAAAGGAACCCGAGATTCCTACACCTACACCGGTGATTGTGACAAAGGAAAACGAGTCCCCTTCTCCAATTCTCCACCTTCTATTTCCACCCCTCCACCACCCAAGGATGTGAGTGAGAATTCCTTTCCAAAGCCTTCATCTCAACCCAATATACCTTATCCCTCAAGGTTGAGGAAAGAGAAGTTGAAGAACAAGGATGATATTCAGGTTTCTAACTTTCTTAAAATGTTTAAACAACTGAATTTCAACATCTCCTTTTGAAAGAACTTCAAGCAACTTTAGGGGATGTGGACTTACAATATGACGATTCTCCCACCGATTGGGAAGAAGACATTCGTACCATTGAGAAACTTCTCAATGAGGACCATATTTCTCCACTGTCTCCTAAGGATATCTCTATCGATGAACCGAATTTGCCTACGCCTTCCATCGACAATCCTCCAGATTTAGAGCTTAAGGATTTACCGTCTCATCTCGAATACGTGTTCCTTGAAGACAATAAGAAGTTACCCGTCATCATCGCTAAGGACTTGAAAGAAGACGAAAAATCTCGACTTATCAACGTGTCGAAGAATCATAATAAAGCAATTGCTTGGAAAGTTTCCGACATCCGCGGAATTGATCCGAACTTTGTACTCATAAAATTCTCATGGAGGATGACTTTAAACCCGCAATCCAAAGCCAAAGAAGGGTTAATCCTAGAATTCATGACGTCATCAAGAAAGAAGTTATCAAACTTCTAGATGCCGGAATGATTTACCCTATTTCGGATTCGCCATGGGTTAGTCCCGTCCATTGTGTGCCTAAGAAAGGCGGAATAACCGTTGTTCCCAATGAAAACAACGAGTTGATTCCTACTCGACTTGTCACGGGTTGGCGAGTTTGCATAGACTATCGCAAGCTCAATGATGCCACTCGCAAGGATCATTTCCCTCTTCCTTTCATGGATCAAATGTGTTGATCCTAAACTTAGATCGATTTAGCTTTATGTATACGAGATTAGATCAAGTAATACACTTAGATAAACCTTTGTATATGTATATGACAATCTAAGTCTTATGCGGAATTAACACTTAAATAAGAACACACAAGATGTAAACAAACTTTCACTTGATTAATGATATCAAACTTGCTTACAATGAAAGTAGTTTACGTATGAAAACTTATATCGAACATTAACCTAAAGGTCTTCTTTTATAGACATAAGAAGCCTTGTACAATAATCTACGTATCAACTATTCTAGGTAAAGATAAATATAGAAAATACATTGTTGTTCCTATCTTTACTAGAAGTAATCTAGAATACAATAAACGCGTAGAGTATATCTTCCCATCAGTGCTTGTCTTCAATGTATCAACGGTTGACATTGTCTTGTCAACGCTTGGGCTGTCATCGTTTGTTTTACTCCTTTCAACGCTTGTTTCACTTTTGTCAGCGCTCAAGTAGATTGGCTATAATTTATTCCCAACAATCCTCCCCTAAACTTGATATCTATTCCAGTGATCAAGTTTCTGAATAAACATTAAGAACTAGGAGGAATCTTACAAACCTTCTCATATTGGTAATAAATAAATCTGATCAAGTCTTTGGCCACATCACTTGAATAATCAATTTCTAGCTGAGTGTTCTTCATCTTCTCCAAGATTTCATTGGACATGAAATACTGACCATCCATAAGTAGATACTCAGCAAACTTTGTAGCACTCAAATAATAAACACCAGCAGCTGAATACAATCTCCATTGAAGACCACTGAGATCATCTTCAAGATCCTTCCAAATAGCAGGATCCTCATCTTTTGGTCCACACATTCTCTTGAATGTGGACCACAGTTTTATTCCATTGACTGAAGTTGGTGCTTCAGCCTCATACTTGGCCTCTAATAACCTCCATAGGTCTACCAAGTCTTCTCTGTCAAAACTTGCAAACAAAGATATAAGGGTGGTAAAAGTGTGAACCTCTTTTCCATACCTGCCAATCTTCCAAAACCCACATTCATCTTCTTCATAGCTTACAATTGGGTTTATGGAATCAAGTGGTAACACTTGTACCATATCTGAAGCTTCTAATGGTGAGAGCTTGAGGCTCTTTCTTATGACAGCTTCACTTGGATGTAATGGATCCATATCTTTGGGAAACTCAAGAGAAACTCCCTTTTTCACTGGTCTGGGAACAAACATTGCTTTCTTGAGCTCCATTTCCTCTACAAGTTCTTCTTTTCTTTCATCAAAAAGAAGTCTTAGAGTGTTTGCTTCCTGCACTCTAACCCAAATGGGATAAGCTCTACATTCCAACTCATCAAATGTCAATGCCATCAACTTCTTATAAGTCCACCCTGTTCCATGACACCTGAGCAACATGCAGTATAACTCCCTTCTATCCCTTTTCAAATTTGAGAGAACATTGATGGATTTGTGTTTCAGAATAACCTTGCAATCCTTTTGGACTCTTAGAAGAATCTCCAAACCCCATATATGATCTGAAATGGTCAAGTGTGTATTCTCCATACATCTATCTTCCCAAACAAGATACATCTGAACCACCTCTGGCATATCAAAATCAACCTTCAATTTCAACTCATTCAATTTCTCCTTGGCCAACTCATCTCCATACTCAAATCTTTCTGGCTGTTCTATGATCATAACACTTGAGTCTGAGCTGGCTTCATCACTTCCTTCTTGCTCTTTTGAAGTGACAACAAAAGGTGATTCACCCACCTTTTTCTTTTCTTGTTCCACAATTTGTGCAGCCAACCTTCTATCAAATTCAATTTGTGCTGCATTCTTTGGAACAACCTCTTCTACCATAATACCCTTACCCTTATCTAATGGATCAATTGTTGGTAAGGTAGATGGTGATACCTGTGAAGAAACCTCTTTGATGATGGATGATGACTGGGATACATCAACCTCATTTGCAGGTCTGTCAACGCCCAATTTTGCTTTGTCAGCGCCCAAAATACTCATGTCAGCGTTCAAATTCTCCTTGTCAATGCTCAAATTTCCTGCCTTAGCGCCTTTTGCAATTTCCTCCAACATGGCTGTAAATTTTAAATTTAAGTTTGTAGGAGAGACTAGAGACGTATAAAAACCTGTCTGTTTCTTCAAACTTGTTAGGGGCTCAGCAACATCCAAAGACTAACCATCATGGCTGCCCTTATCACTCACATTTATTTGTTCATCCTCCCCTTTGGAAGATTCCTCCATCCCTTTCCTGGTACTAGCAGTCTCCAAAATAACAATCCTCTCCCTCAATTGCTTGAGTTCAAGGCCTTGTGTGCTGACAACGTGTACCAAGTCTGCATTTTGCTTTTGCAAGCTCATGCAGACAGCCGTCAATTCCATTAGGGTCATAGGTTCCAATCTGCCCTCTTCTAAAATGGGTATTTGACCTCCCAAGTTAGATTCATTGGGCATGGATGAGGTCTTAATTATGGTGGGACTGCCTTGGCCAGCGTCAAGCCAAAACCAATAGTCCCAGCCTCATCCATAACACCAACCACACTTGTGGTGGTGGTTCTCTCTGCTACATGGCTAGGACCACTAGAGGAGAACACTCCAGTAGTCTTTTGGCGTTTTTGTAACCTATATTGTGTTGGTGGAGATGATGATGTGGATTGGGTGGATGTGGGTTGGTTAAGGGGTGTTTGGGTCTGTGAAGGTTGTGTGTCAACGTTTGAAATAGGCACATCAATGCCAACATTTAACGTGTCAGCGTCGAAGGGTTCCTGGTCAATTTGCATATGTTGTGGTGAAGGTAATGGTTCAGGTATAGGGTCAATTTGAGGTTGGGGGTCTGGTTGGGGTTGAGCTGCGTCAATGACAACAATCATAGCTGGGGTTAGGGTTAGGTCACGATGTGGGGGTGAGTTCATCTTCATAAAAATTGCTTTCTTTTGCACAGGGATCTCATAAATATTATTATGATCCCTTGTGCAGTATCCTTGGACATCAAAAACCATTTGTAAAAATCTGGGATAAGCTAAAATCATTTTGTTCCCTTTATTTTTACACATGCCCTCAAAAATCATTTTAGAATAATTAAATTTTTGCCCAGTAGCAATACACACAATAGCACTTGCAATAGATCTATTGATCTCATTGTGTGCAGTGCACTTGGGACTCAAACATTGTAGGAGGACATGTATTAGGTACTTCCAGGCTGGGGGAAATTCCTGTTTATGATATTTATTTAAAGTTCCTTCATCAGGAAAAGGATAACCCAAAGCCCTTAGTCCTTGTTCTATTTCACTAATGGGAACAGTGGTTATATCATCAGCATCATCAAGATGCAAAGCTTGGCGTACCAAAGCTTTAGTAACCACCCAAGTTCTCCCATGAACAATAGAAGATAATTTAGTCACTCTATTAACTGTTGAGGAACTAACATTGTTCCAAAACTGTTTAATATGTGTGACAGGAATGAGTGGTGCATGAGAAAGAGCATACCTAAAAGGAGATGCGTTCAAATACGCCACCATTTGTGTGTATTGGGAAAACAGAGCATCATCAGCTTCAAGATACGCGATCATGTTGTGTTGGCTTCTGAACCCCAATTCTAAATCTGATGGTTTAAACTTTGGTGCCATTGTTGAAAGCTGTTAAAATGATTAATGAAGATGAAGTTGATAAAAGAAAATTGTGTTAGACAAGAATAATAGGTACCCTGTTTAAAAATAGGAGCCAAATATATAGGAGAAGAAAATGCATGGGATTGGCCCAAAAATAGGCAAGTATTTTCAAAATGTAATCATGAAAATATTGAAAAAGAATATGTTTATCTCATGCATTAAATGAAAGTTATCAGCTCCCAAAATTACGGCCTAAAAATATGTCAAAAAGTAACAACTGGGTAGGTCCCATTGAGTGTCAACGGTAAAAAATAACCTATCAACGCCCAACGGCTATATCCTTGTCAACGTTTGCCATAGCCATGTCAGCGTCTAAATTGGTCACAACAACGCTTGGAAAAATACTTGTCAGCGTCCAAAAATAAAAATGTTTAAAAATGAAATATGACCTTAACAAAGTAATTTATCCTAGAGAAGATAACCAAAAAGTTGATAATTATTATAGGGCGGCAAGCACTGTCCAGTTATGCACACTTGCTTATGCAAGATAGACATAACAGTCCTCTAGTGTCCCTTGCTAACCAAAACTCTTAACAACTATGTTACCTTATAAAATTCCTTGTTACTCCCAGGTAAATCCCATGACAAAATCATTCCCAAGTCTCCCAACAGACCACAACCAATTCTAGGCCAAAAATGTCTTGGCACCATGCATAGTATAACAACTTTGCATGCTACAGTGCCTCATGATTTAGTAAAACTAACTCATACTCACCTGTGGACACAATCTAGAATTGTGATAAGAGTATCATATGGATACCCAACCATCCTAAAGGTTCCTAAAACCTCCCCTTAAACTGTGATACAAAAGTTGCTAAAAATATGCATGAACATAAAAATTTATGTCAAGATAGGAATTAAAAATTCCAACCATCATCCATAAATAAAAACATGTTCAAATTCTTCTCCAATGATCCATAAGCAACTCTGTATCCAATGGTATACTGCTAACACCACCTGCACATTTAGATTGAAAACCATAAAACTAACATTGTTGCTGACAACGCCCCGATAACACATAACAACGTTGAGGGAAGCTTTGTCAGCGTTTGACAAATATATTGCTGACAACGTCACAAAAACACTTATCAGCGTTCAAGCAACCTTTGTTAGTGTTAGAAAAATATAGTGGAAAATCTAAATCCTCAAAAAGACTAATAACAATGCATCATCCTGTACATACTTTTACAAACAGACTCCAAAACACATATTATGTGAGATTGATCATTCCAATACTTGTTACCAAGTATTTAAACCTCCCAGCATCAAAAGGTTTAGTTAGTAAATCTGACACATTCTATTCTGTGTCACCCTATCTGGCTGTATTAAACCTTTTTCAAAACAATCTCTTATAAAATGGTGTCTAATTTCTATGTGTTTAGTTTTAGAATGATGTACATGATTCTTAATGATGCATAAAGTGCTGTTATTGTCAACAAATATCTTGGTATGCATGAAATTATACCCATAGTCCAACAGCTGGTTCTGAATTCACAAAACTTGTCCACAACAAGCATCTGCAGCCACATACTCAACTTCAGTTGTAGAATTAGCCACCACTGTTTGTTTCTTGCATTGCCAAGATATCAACCTGCTCCCAAGAAACTGACATCCACCAGTTGTGGATTTTCTATCAAACTTATTACCTTCATAGTCACTGTCTGAATATGCAATCAGCTCCAATGGTGAATCCTTTGGGTACCATAAACTAAGACTAGGATAGCATCTTAGGTACCTAAAGATTCTCTTCACAGCATAAAGGTGACATTCTTTGGGAGTCACTTGATGGCGTGCACAAGCACATACAGCAAACATGATGTCAGGTCTGGAGGCTGTAAGGTACATCAATGATCCAATCATGGATCTATAGTGCCTGACATCAACATCTTTCCCATCTCCAATCTTTCCCCAAGGGTGTTCTCTATCCATAGGAGTAGTAGCCCTCTTTTCATGTGGAGAAAAGCCAAACTTCTTCAAGATCTCAGCCACATATTTATCCTGGGAGATGAAGATACCATCTTCTTTCTGCTGAACTTGTAAACCAAGAAAGAAGTTCATCTCCCCCATATTACTCATCTTGAATTTTTCTGTCATCAGCTTGGATAAATCCTCACTCATCTTTGGATCAGTAGACCCAAAAATGATGTCATCAACATAGACCTGAACAAGCAACACATCCTTACCTTTCTTCTTTGTAAATAGTGTCTGATCTATGGTGCCATTCTTGAATCCATTGTCCACTAAGTAAGTAGACAAAGTACCATACCATGCTCTTGGGGCTTGATGAAGTCCATACATAGCCTTCTTGACTCTATATGTTGGGAATAAATTATGGGTCAGTTCACTAGACGCTGATAAGAAGAGTTCAAGCGCTGATAAGATGACATTGGACGCTGACAGCCAAGCGTTGACAGTTAGGAAAGTCAACGCTGATAGCCTGGAAGACAAGCACTGATGGAAGTTATCTTATACGAATCTTTTGTTTCTTTATTTGTATATGGTAAAGATAAACTCGACATTGTATTTTTCATTATTATCTTTACCTAGAATAGTTGATTCGTAGCTTCTTGTACAAGACTTCTTGATCTATAAAAGAAGATCTTTTAGGTTAATGTTAATAGTCAGTTATTATAAGTTTTCACAAGTATTCGACTGTTAAAACCTCTTTCATTGTAATCAAGTTCGATTATTCTAATACAAGTGAAAGTTTGTTTAACATCTTTGTGTTCTAGATTAAGTGTTAATTCCGCATAACACTTAGTTACTTTATTCATAAGCAAAGGTTTCTCTACGTGTATTACTTGATCTAATCTCGTATACACAAAGCTTAATCGATCTAAGTTTGGGATCAACAAGTGGTATCAGAGCTTGTTGAGAAACTTTTGATATTTAAGTAACGCAAGAACCCTAAAACACCAAAAACCCTAAAACAACGAAACCCTAAATTTCTCAAAACCCTAAAAACATCATGTCTGGCTCAGAACAACCTCCTGCTCCTGTTTTGCTACAAAGCAACACCACAAACCCTAGTATCAAAATTCCCATGTTTGATGCCAGGAACTTCGAGCTTTGGAAATCCAATTTTGAGCAATATGTAGCCATCCATGACTACACTCTTTGGGAGATTGTTGAATATGGGAACACATTCAACAAAGCTCAAAAGATTGCTAATGCTATTGCCATAAGGTCAGCTGTTCCTAATTGTCCTGAAGCTGATAAGAAGGAAAAGACTGAAGATGGAAGAGCTGTATCTGCTGAAGATATAGCCAAGAAAAGGGTGGACATGAAAATTTTGAACATCATGAAACACGCCTTGGGTCATGAGAATCAGCACAAGTACAAACGCTTTGAGTCTGCAAAAGAGCTTTGGGAAGCTCTTGAAGTAGCACATGGTGGCAATGCTGACACTAAAGAAGAAAAGAAGAAGCAACTCATGCATGAGTATGCTGTCTTTAAGGCTCAACCCAATGAGAATCTCAGCAGTGTGAGAAGTAGACTGCTTGACATTACAAGTCAACTTTCCTTCATGGGAACACAAATTGATGACCCTGACTTGAATGCTACTTTTCTCAAAAGTCTTGGTGATATATGGAAGATTGAGGCAAGATCCATTCTTGTCAATAACACCCACAAAACCTCTAGGTTTGATGACATCTTCAACAAAATAAGACTGTTGGAGAATGAATGGCTTTTGGAGAGTGATAATAAACCTTCCAGTAGCAACATGGCCTTCTTCTCACAAAGTGAAGGTCAATTTGATTCCATGAACTCCTATGGACATCCAGTCACTGGATCTGCATGTGTCAACGCTGGATCACATCCTATCAGCATTGGAACACATCCTGTCAGCGCTGGATCATATCCTGTCAACGCCTCATACTCAAGCGTTGACACTCACAACTTTGGCGCTGATGGAATTAAACCTGCTGGTTTAGATCTAGATACTGTGTGTGCATTCATTGCTTCCTTGCCCAGTGATTCAAGGATTACATATGAGGATCTTGAGCAAATAAGTGATGAGCAATTGGAAGAGATGGACATCAAGTGGACTATGGCTCTTGTAAGTTTAAGAGCAAACAGGTTTAGTAAAAGGTTCAAGAAGAAGATGACCTTTGATGCTAAGGATGTTGCTGGATTTGACAAATCCAAAGTTGAGTGCTACAATTGTCATCGTATGGGGCACTTTATGAGGGAATGTAGATCTCCAAGAAGATCTGATGCTGGTAAGCCTTCAAGCCAAATGGTTAAGAGCCAAGATTCCAAGGCCATGGTAGTTGTTCAACAAATTGATGGTGTTCGAGGATGGGACTGGAGCTGGAACTTTTTGGCTAAGGATGAGGAAGAGGACAAAGCATTGGTTGCTGAAGTTAAAGAAGAGCATGTTGAATATGCTCTCATGGCACACTCCTCCTCTTCATCAGATAATGAGGTATATGATGATGCTTTATGTTCTAAGGGTTGTCGTTTAAATACTGAAAAACTAAATCAAGAGATAGTAAAATTATTAGATGAGGCAAGTGCTGAAAGATGCAAAGTATCTAATTATCAAATTGCTCTCACCCAAACAGAAAGGACAATAGCTGAGTATAAGAAAATGGAGTTTGATTTAAAGGATAAAATAAATATCTTATATCATGAGTTACATCAAAGTAAAGATATTCAAGATATCACAAACAGGGTTAATCTTGATTTGATAGCTAAGTTAGATGAGGCTAACAAAAATAAAGATAATGTGAGTCTTAAAATCCAGAGATTTGATAAGGCCACACAAACCCTAGGAGAGTGTGTTAGTAAACAAAGAGACTCTAAGGACATGAGTGGGATTGGGATGAAAGATTATACTGGTGTTCCACCGCCAGCTGGGGATTTCTATGGTGTCCAATCAAAGGACTTATCTTGGACTGGCTTGCCAGAACTCCAAGAGAAGGAATTCATTCCTCCACCTAGAGTGACTTCCCCAGTTGAAGAGTATAATCAAAAATTGACTGACCTAGATGAGTGGAAGAAAGCTAACCACACTTTGTTTGTTAAGGGAGGGTTGTTGTGTGAAAGTCCAAATGAGCCCACACCAAACACGAGCCATGATCCTACACCTATTAAAATCACACACCCAACCACTGGCAAAGCTGTTGACCTTGGCTCACACACTGTTAGAAAACCTAGTGTTAAGTATGCAGAGATATATAGGAATACTAGGTCACCAAAAAGCCAAGGTGGTAACCATGGAACAGGCTTCTTTGCTTCTAGACCGAAGACCATGTCTAGAAAAGCCTGTTACACTTGTGGTAGCTTTTCACATTTGGCATACAAATGTGTCAATGCTTCAAATGTCAACGCTGACAAGAACCATTTCAGCGCTGACAAAAGTCAACATAGGTCAAATACTGTCAGACACCAAACCTATGTGAACAAAGGTTCACACGTTGTTAGACCAGCCCCATTCTTTTCTAGAGGGTCTAACACATATGGCCTAAGACCTTTCCAAAAGACAAACACTTGGTCCAATAGGCAATGGGTTCCTGTAGCAAACCCTAGGTTCAACGCTGATAAAAGCAATCGGGGCGCTGACAAGAACAATTTCAGCGCTGACAGACACACTGCCAAACCTAGGTATTTGCAACCACAGGGAAATGGGTCTAAAGCTTCTACTAGCTTAACATGGAGACCAAAACAAGACCAAAACCCTAATTCTACTGGTCTTTCTATGACATGCAACAGGTTTCATTATATTTCAAAGGTCATGTCAAGACCAATTGGGGTTAACTGGGCATTTCATCCAAAAAGGGATAAAAATGGGGTTGTTATGAGAACCAAGTCTGTTCTTATTGAACAACCAGATGAATCCAAGTCTTCCAAGGCTTGGGTTCCCAAAGAAAACTAATTTGTTTTCTTATGTGCAGGGCATTCAAAAACAGGTTAATGACTATGGATATTGGGACAGTGGATGCTCTAGGCACATGACTGGGAAAGAAGATTACTTGAGTAACTTCACTCCCATTGAAGATGGTGATAAGGTTCTCTTTGGTGGTGGATATGGAACTATTACAGGCAAAGGAACTCTTCTCACCAACAACTTACGTTTTGAAGACGTATTTCTGGTAAAAGAACTCGACTATAATCTTTTTAGTGTATCACAGGTGTGTGATAACAAGAATAAAGTTCTTTTTACTGATACTGAATGCTTGGTGTTAAGCAAAGATTACAAGCTCCCTGAGGAGAAATACATAGAATTTAGAACACCAAGGCATAAAGACATATATAATGTGAATCTTAATGGAATTAAGATGAATAATAAAATGATGTCATGTTTTTATGCTAAAGCTTCAGTAGATGAAAGTAATCTTTGGCACAGGAGATTAGGGCACATAAACTTTAAAAATATCAATAGACTTGTGAGACTTGGTTTAGTTGATGGTTTGCCTGAAAAGGCTTTCCACAATGACCACTCTTGTGTTGCATGTCTTAAGGGCAAGCAGCACAAGGTCTCATTCAAATCTAAACAGGTGCACTCTAGTTCTAAACCACTTCACTTATTTCATATGGACCTCTTTGGTCCAACTAATATAGAAAGATTGAAGGGTAAATCATACTGCTTTGTCATCACTGATGACTTCTCTAGGTTTATATGGACTTTCCTTTTAGTTAAGAAAAGTGAAACTGCCCAAATTTTAATTGATTTCATTACCCAAATTGAAAAGAAGAGTGGTAATGAGGTCAAAATTCTTAGAAGTGACAATGGGGGTGAGTTTAGAAATCAGTTACTAGAGGATTTTTGTGTCAAGAAAGGGATTACTAGGCAGTTTAGCATAGCTAGAACCCCACAGCAAAATGGGGTTGCTGAAAGAAAGAATAGAACCCTAATTGAAGCAGCCAGAACTATGTTGGCTGATGCCCACTTTCCTATAGCCTTTTGGGCTGAAGCTGTTAACACAGCTTGTTATGTTCAAAATAGGGCATTGGTCAACAAAATACACAATAAGACACCTTATGAGTTACTTTGGGGAAGGAAGCCAAATATTGGCTTTCTCAAGCCTTTTGGTTGTCATGTAGTTGTTTTAGAAACTAGTGATGACCTAGGTAAATTTGATGCAAAAGGTGATGAAGGCTATTTCATGGGTTATTCAGTGCAGAGCAAAGGATATAGGGTTTACATTAAAAAGGAAAAACGTATACTTGAAAAAGTACATGTTAAGTTTTTAGAGAGTAAACCTAGTGATCCTGAAAGTGGTCCAAATTGGTTGTTTGACTTGGAACCTTTATCTAGAGCTTTAAATTATATGCCTGTTACTAATCCAGACATTGTGAAGGTAACTTCAAGTGTTTTGGAAAAGAGAATTGGTAATGTTTCAGGTACACAGGTTGCTAAGAAGGATGGACCACCAGCAGTTGAGTCATCTCCCACACAAGAATATGTTACATTTCCTATTTGGACAGATGAGTATTATGCTGCTGCTGCTGCTGCTAGAAAGGATAAAGGTGGTTCTTCAATACCACCAGTTGATAACATGCATGGTCATTCAGGCGCTGACAAGAACAATTCAAGCGCTGACAAGACCAATTCAGACGCTGATGGCTCAAACGTTGACAACAATGATTCTGGCGCTGACAAAAGTAAATCCAACGTTGACAACACTCATGAGCATTTCGTATCTTCCAATTTTGAACAAGGTGAACCTTCAAGAATAAATGAAGAGGTTCAAGATGGAAGAGAGTCTGAAGAAGATATTAGCAACATGGAGGATGATATTGAAGACAACAGAATTCTTGAAAATGGAATTCCTAGATCTACCTTGAAGAATCATCCTCCCTCTCAAATTATTGGGAATATCATGACTCCTGTTCAAACCAGAAGATCTCACCAGACTCATGATAGCTTCATTGCTAATATCCACAAGAAGGTTGATACCCCTCTTGTACAAGCATGTTTGTTTGCATGTTTTCTGTCACAACAGGAACCCAAGAAGATTTTTGATGCTCTCAAAGAACCTAGTTGGGTGGAAGCAATGCAGGATGAGCTTCACCAATTTGCTATACAGGATGTTTGGGAGTTGGTTGATTGTCCTAGATATGTGAGACCAATTGGGACAAGATGGGTTCTAAGGAACAAGAAAGATGAAAGGGGTATTGTGGTCAGAAACAAGGCACGTTTGGTAGCTCAGGGATATACACAAGAGGAAGGGATAGATTATGAAGAGGTCTTTGCTCCTGTTGCAAGAATTGAAGCTATAAGAATTTTCCTAGCTTATGCCTCTTGTATGAACTTCACTGTTTATCAAATGGATGTGAAGAGTGCTTTCCTCTATGGAACAATTGTTGAGGAGGTATATGTCATGCAACCTCCTGGTTTTGAAGATCTTGAGAATCCAGACAAGGTTTATAGAGTGAAGAAAGCTATGTATGGACTTCATCAGGCCCCAAGAGCATGGTATGGTACTTTGTCCACCTACTTGGTGGAAAATGGTTTTAAAAGGGGCACCATAGATCAGACATTGTTTACAAAGAAGAAAGGTAAGGATGTCTTACTTGTTCAGGTCTATGTTGATGATATCATTTTTGGATCCACAAATCCAAAGATGAGTGAAGACTTTTCCAAGCTTATGACAGATAAATTCAAGATGAGTGCAATGGGTGAGATGAACTTCTTTCTAGGATTACAAGTTCAGCAGAAAGAAGATGGTATCTTCATCTCCCAAGACAAATATGTAGCTGAAATCTTGAAGAAATTTGGTTTTTCTCCACATGAAAAGAGTGCTTCCACTCCTATGGATAGGGAACACCCTTGGGGAAAAATTGGAGCTGGAAAAGATGTGGATGTTAGGCACTATAGATCAATGATTTGCTCATTGATGTATCTTACAGCCTCAAGACCTAACATCATGTTTGCTGTGTGTGCTTGTGCACGCCATCAAGTGAATCCTAAAGAATGTCACCTTTTTGCTGTGAAAAGAATCTTTAGGTACCTAAGATGTTATCCAGATCTTGGCTTATGGTACCCAAAATATTCTCCATTGGAGCTTATTGCATATTCGGACAGTGACTATGGTGGTGACAAGTTTGATAGAAAATCCACAACTGGTGGATGTCAATTTCTTGGGAGTAGATTGATATCTTGGCAATGCAAGAAACAAACAGTGGTGGCAAACTCTACAACTGAAGCAGAATATGTGGCTGCAGCTGCTTGTTGTGGACAAGTCTTATGGATTCAGAACCAGCTGTTGGATTATGGGTATAATTTCATGCATACCAAGATTTTTGTAGACAATAACAGTACTTTATGCATTATTAAAAATCCTGTACATCATTCTAAAACCAAACACATAGAAATTAGGCATCATTTTATAAGAGATTGCTTTGAGAAAGGTTTAATACAACCAGATAGGGTAGACACAGAAGATAATGTGGCTGATTTATTAACTAAACCTTTTGATACTGGAAGATTTCAATATTTGGTAACAAATATTGGAATGGTTAATCTCACTTAATATGTGTTTTGGAACCTTTTTGTAAAAGTATGTACAAGATAATGCATTGTTATTGGTCTTTGTGATGATTTAGATTTTTCCACTTTATTTTTCTAACACTGACAAAGGTAAATTTAACGCTGACAAGTGTTATTTTGCCGTTGTTAGAGATATTATTGTCTAACGCTGACAAGTGTTCCTTCAACGCTGATAAGTGTTGTCGGGGCGCTGTTAGCAACAATGTTAGTTTTGTGGTTTTCAATCTAAATGTGTAGGTGGTGTTAGCTTTATGCCATTGGATACAGAGTTGCTTATGGATCTTTGAAGAGCTATTTGGACATGTTTTTGTTTATGGATGATGGTTGGAATATTTATATTCCTATCTTGACATAAATTTTTAATGTTCATATATATTTTGAGAAACTCATGTATCATAGTTTAAGGGGAGGTTTAAGGAACCTTTAGGACTCTTGGGTATTCTTATAATACTCTTATCACAATTCTAGATTGTGTCCACAGGTGAGTATGGGTTAGTTTTACTAAACCATGAGTCACTGTAGCATGCAAAGTTGACAAACTATGCATGCTGCCAAGACATTTTTGGCCTAGAATTGGTTGTGGTCTGTTGGGAGACTTGGGAATATTTTTGTTATGGGTTTACCTGGGAGTTACAAAGGATTTTATGAAATAACTTTGTTGGTAAGTATTTTGGTTAGCAAGGGACACTTGAGGACATTTGTGTCTATCTTGCTTAAGCAAGTGTGCATAAGTGGACAGTGCTTGCCGCCCAGTAATTATTATCAACTTGCAAGATATTTCCCTTAGGATAAATTACTTTGTTAAGGTCTTTTTCTTTTTAAATATTTTTATTTTTAGACGCTGACAAGTTTTTCTCCAAACGCTGTTACGACCAATCGTGACGCTGACAAGGCTTTAGGCAAACGCTGATAAGAAAATATAGCCGTTGGGCGTTGATGGGCTATTTTTGACCGTTGACACCTAGTGGGCCCTACCTAGTTGTTATTTTTGATTAATCTTTGGCCGTAATTTTTGGGGAGTTGTTACTTTTAATTAATGCATGAGATAAGTTATATTTGATTCAATATTTTCATCATTACTCTTTGAATATAACTGCCTCATTTTTGACCAATCATAATCATGCATCTCTCCTATAAATTTGGCTAACTTTTCATTCTTGGTATTCATATTTTCTTGTCTAACATCTTTCTCCTAGATTTTTCCCATATCACATAACCTAAACAGCTTTCAACATGGCACCAAAGTTCAACTCAAACAATCTGACATTGGAGTTCAAGAGCCAACATAATATGGTAGCTTACTTGGACGCTGATAATGATTTGTTCCCTCAGTATTCACAAATGGTGGCATTTTTAAATGCATCCTCCATAAGGTATGCACTTTCTCATGAACCACTAGTCCCTGTCGCACACATTAGCCAGTTTTGGAATAATGTAAGTTCCACAACAGCTAATGGAGTGACTACATTAACATCTACTGTTCATGGTAGAACCTGGGTGGTCACTGAAGCTTTGGTTCGCCAAGCTTTGCGTCTTAATGACGCTGATGGTGTGACTACCCTTGCCATTGCAACAATAGAACAAGGTCTTAGGGAATTGGGTTATCCTATTCCTGCTGATAAAACTTTAAATAAATATCATAAGCAGAAATTTCCCTCAGATTGGAAATATTTGATACATGTCCTTCTTCAATGCTTAAGTCCAAAATGTACTGCTTTTAATGAAATAAACAGGTCCATTGCAAGTGCTTTGGTTTGTATGTCACGTGGGCTTAGGTATAATTTTTCAAAAATGATTTTTGAAGGGATGTGTAAAAATAAGGGAAGTAAAATGACTTTGGCTTACCCAAGATTTTTGCAAATGGTGTTTGATTTACAAGAATATTGTCTTAGGGATCATGACCATTTTTATGAGATCCCTAAGCAAAAGAAAACCATTTTTGACAAAATGATCTCAACAAACAGACCTATACCTCTCACCCAAGCCATGCTTGAAGTAATTCAGGCTGACCAACCACAACCAGACCCTGCACCTCAACTTGAGCCTGTCCTTGAACCATTACCTTCACCTGAAAACATGGACGTTGATCAAGCCAATGTCAACGCTGACACTCAAAATGTTGGCGCTGACACAACCAATCCCAACGCTGATGACATCCCTAAACAATCCCAAACACCCCTTAACCAACCAACACCCACACAATCTACCTCATCTTCCACCCCATTACAATCTAGGTTGAATAAACGCCAAAGGACTACTGGAGTGTTCTCCTCTAGTGGTCCTAGCCTTGTTGCAGAGAGAACCACCTCCACAAGTGTGGCTGGTGACATGGATGAGGCTGGGGCTATTGGCACAGGCTTAGATGCTGGTCAAGACAGTCCCAACATCATTAAGACCTCATCCATGCCCCATGATTCTATTTTAGGAGGTCAAATCCCCATTCTAGCTGAGGGCAGATTGGAACCTATGACATTGAATGAATTGACGGCTGCTGTCATTAGCTTGCAAAAGCAAAATGTCAGCCTTGTACAAATTGTCAATAATCAGGGCCGTGAACTCCAAGCATTGAGGGAGCGGGTAACTGTTTTGGAGAATCCTAGTAGCAGGAGTAGGATGGAGGAATCTTCCAAAGGGGAGGATGAAGTGGATGAGCTTATACGTACTGTAAGTGAAAGGAGTTCACATGATGGTGGATCCTTAGATATTGCTGAAGCTCTTACAAGCCTGAAGAAGCATCCTGTCCTTGATACGTCCAAGGTATCTCCATTAAACTTGGAAGGATCTTTCACAGCAACAATGGGTGCTGATACAGGTCTGAACGCTGACACATCCAGCGCTGACAAAGGTAATCGGGGCGCTGATAAAGGTAACTTGAACGCTGACAAAGTTGCAGGTGATGTTGATGTATTCCAGTCATCAACAATCATCAAAGATGTGTCTACACAGGTATCTTCATCTACTTTACCTATCATTGATCCAAAAGACAAAGGTAAAGGAATTATGGTTGAAGAAGATGTTCCAAAGAAAGATGCAGCACAAATTGCATTTGATGAACAGTTGGCTGCACAACTTTTGGAGCAAGATTTGAAGAGAAGTGGGACATCACCATTCGTTGCCACTTCTGAGAGTGAGGAAGAGAGTGATGATGAAAAAGAAGGAGCTAGCTCAGATTCAAGTGTTCAAATCATTGAAGATCCAGAAAGACTTGAATATGGGGATGAGTTGGCAAAAGAAAGATTTAGTGATTTGAAGAAGCAGGTTGATTTTGATCTTCCAGAAATCACCAGAATGTACCATGCTTGGGAAGATAAGGTAATGGACAACCCAGGGATGAGTTTGTCAGATCAAATTTGGGGGTTGGAAATTCTTCTCAGGGTACAAGATGATATAAAGGTGATTTTGAAGTATAATGCACAAGAGGTCAAGACTTGGCTTAGAAGAGATAGAAGGCAATTGTATTACAAGTTGCTTAGATGCCATCAACCTGGATGGACATACAAGAAGTTGCTGGCATTATCTTTTGAGGAGCTAGAGTACATGGCACATCTTATTTGGAGGCATGTGCAAGAAAATAATGTCTTACAGTTTCTTTCAGAAGAAAGGAAACAAGAGCTTGCTGAGGAAATGCAGATTCAAAAGGAGATGAGGATTGCTCAAAGACCAGTGAAGAAAGGAGATCCTCTCCAGTTTCCCAAAGATATGGATGTGTATTATCCAAATGAAACTGTCATAAGGAAGCATCTCAAGCTTTCTCCATTAGAAGCTTCAGATTTGGTTAATGTAGTATCTCTAGATGCCAGAAATCCAATCATAAGTTTTGATGAAGATGAGTGTGGATTTTGGAAGATTGGCAGATTTGGGAAGGAGGTACACACTTTCACTTCGATTATTTCTATCTTTGCAAGCATAGACAGAGAAGACTTGGTGCATCTATGGAGATTGATAGAGGCCAAGTATACGGCTGAAGCACCTACTTCAGCAAATGGAATAAGACTATGGCACACATTTTTGACTTTGTGTGGTCCAAGGGAAGCAGATCCTGCTGTATGGAAGGATCTTGAAGATGACCTCAGTGGTCTTCATTGGAGGCTTTATTCTACTTGTGGTGTGTTTCATTTGAGCTCTACAAAGTTTTCAGAGTATCTACTTGTAGATGCTGACTATTTCTTGTCCAAAGAAGTATTGGAGAAGATGAAGGAGACACCCTTGGAGATTGATTATACTAGTGACGTGGCCAAAGACTTGATTATATATGTTTATCACCAACATAAGAAGTTTTTGTAAGATTCCTCCTAAGCCTTAAGTATTTATTCAGAAACTTGATCATTGGAATAGATATCAAGTTTAGGGGAGGATTGTTGGGAATAAATTATGGGTCAGTTCACTAGACGCTGATAAGAAGAGTTCAAGCGCTGATAAGATGACATTGGACGCTGACAGCCAAGCGTTGACAGTTAGGAAAGTCAACGCTGATAGCCTGGAAGACAAGCACTGATGGAAGTTATCTTATACGAATCTTTTGTTTCTTTATTTTTATATGGTAAAGATAAACTCGACATTGTATTTTTCATTATTATCTTTACCTAGAATAGTTGATTCGTAGCTTCTTGTACAAGACTTCTTGATCTATAAAAGAAGATCTTTTAGGTTAATGTTAATAGTCAGTTATTATAAGTTTTCACAAGTATTCGACTGTTAAAACCTCTTTCATTGTAATCAAGTTCGATTATTCTAATACAAGTGAAAGTTTGTTTAACATCTTTGTGTTCTAGATTAAGTGTTAATTCCGCATAATACTTAGTTACTTTATTCATAAGCAAAGGTTTCTCTACGTGTATTACTTGATCTAATCTCGTATACACAAAGCTTAATCGATCTAAGTTTGGGATCAACACTATACACCTTGTCTGGATTCTCTGGATCCTCAAAACCAGGAGGCTGCATCACATATACCTCCTCAACAATTGTTCCATAGAGGAAGGCACTCTTGACATCCATTTGATAGACAGTGAAGCCCATGCAGGATGCATAGGCTAAGAAGATCCTAATAGCTTCAATCCTTGCAACTGGTGCAAAGACCTCCTCATAGTCTATCCCCTCCTCTTGTGTATATCCTTGAGCCACTAACCTTGCCTTGTTTCTCACCACAATACCTCTTTCATCTCTCTTGTTTCTTAGAACCCATCTTGTCCCTATAGGTCTGACATATCTGGGACAATCAACCAGCTCCCAAACATCCTGAATTGCAAATTGGTGAAGCTCATCCTGCATTGCTTCCACCCAACTTGGTTCTTTGAGAGCATCAAATATCTTCTTGGGTTCCTGTTGTGACAGAAAACAGGCAAACAAATATGCTTGCACAAGAGGGGTATCAACCATCTTGTGAATATTGGAAATAAACCCACCAAGACCTTGATGAGATCTTCTAGTCTGAACAGGAGTCATAATATCACCAATGATTTGAGAAGTGGGGTGATTCTTCATAGTATAAGTGAGAACTCCTCCTTCAAAAAGTCAGGTGTCCTCAACCTCATTCTCCATGTTGCCAATATCTTCTTCTTCAGACTCTCTTTCATCAACATGAGGATGAACCTCTTCATATAAATTGGAAGGTTCACCTTGTTCAAAAGTGGAAGAGAAAAGATGTGCAGAAGTGTTGTCAACGCCTGAACCTTGTTTGTCAGCATGTGAGCTAACAACGCTTGAACTGTTGTTGTCAACGTCTGATCCATCAACGTCTGAATTGGTCTTATCAGCGCTAGATTTGCCTTTGTCAGCGCCTGAAAGACCATGCATGTTGTTATCTGGTGGTACTTGGGGACCACCATTATCTTTTCCAGCAGCAGCAGCAGCAAAAGCATCTGTCCATATGAGGATGGTAACATATTCTTGTATAGGAGATGACTTTTCTGCTTGTGACCCAATCTTGTCATGAACCTATGTACCTGAAACATCAACAACTTGTTCTTCCACAACATTTGAAGTTACCTTCACAATGTCTGGATTAGTGACAAGCATATAATTTAAAGTCCTAGATAAAGGTTCCAAGTCAAACAACCAATTTGGACCACTTTCAGGATCACTAGGATTACTCTCTAAAAACCTAACATGTACTCTTTCAAGAATACGTTTTTCCTTTTTGAGATAAACCCTATATCCCTTGCTCTGCACTGAATACCCCATGAAGTAGCCTTCATCACCTTTTGCACTAAATTTACCTAAGGCATCACTAGTATCTAAAACTACTACATGACAACCAAAAGGTCTGAGAAAACCAATATTAGGTTTTCTTCCCCAAAGTAACTCATAAGGTGTTTTGTTCTGAATTTTGTTTACCAATGCTCTATTTTGAACATAGCAAGCTGTATTAACAGCCTCAGCCCAAAAGGCTATAGGAAAGTGAGCATCAGCCAACATGGTTCTGGCTGCTTCAATTAGGGTTCTATTTTTCCTCTCAGTAACCCTATTTTGCTGTGGGGTTCTGGCAACACTAAATTGCCTAGTAATTCCTTTCCTGGCACAAAAATCATCTAACACTTTATTCCTAAATTCACCACCATTATCACTCCTAAGCATTTTAACTTCATTGCTTGTTTTCTTCTCAATCTGAGTGATAAAGTCAATTAAAGTGTCAGCTGTATCACTCTTCATAGCTAAAAAGAAAGTCCAAGTGAACCTAGAAAAGTCATCTATGATGACAAAGCAGTAGGACTTACCATTCAAACTTTCTATATTGGTTGGACCAAAGAGGTCCATATGAAGCAAGTGAAGAGGTCTAGTACTAGAGTGCACCTGTTTGGACTTGAATGAGACCTTATGTTGCTTGCCTTTAAGACATGCAACACAAGAGTGGTCATTGTGGAAGGACTTCTCAGGCAAACCATCAATCAAGCCAAGTCTCACAAGCCTGTTTATATTCTTAAAATTTATGTGCCCTAGTCTCCTGTGCCATAAATTACTCTCATCTACTGAAGCTTTAGCATAAAAACAATACATATTGTTATTCATTCTAATCCCATTTAGATTCACATTGTATATGTCTTTATGCCTAGGTGTTCTATAGTCAATATATTTCTCATCAGGAATCTTATAATCCTTGCTTAACACCAAGCATTCAGTATCAGTAAACAGAACTTTATTTTTGTTATCACAAACTTGTGATACACTAAAAAGATTGTAATCAAGTTCCTTTACCAGATATACGTTCTCAAAACGCAAGTTCTTGGTGAGAAGTGTTCCTTTGCCTGTGATAGTGCCATATCCGCCTCCAAAGTAAACCTTATCACCATCCTTAATGGGAGTGAAGTTTGTAAGATAATCTTCCTTCCCTGTCATGTGCCTTGAGCATCCACTATCCCAATATCCAAAATCATTGACCTGTCTTTGAATGCCCTGCACATAAAGAAAACAAGTTAGTTTTCTTTGGGAACCCAAGCCTTGGAAGACTTGGATTCATCTGGTTGTTCAATAAGAACAGACTTAGTTCTCATAACAACCCCATTTTCATCCTTCTTAGGATGAAATAACCAGTTAACCCCAGTAGGTTTTGTAATGACCTTTGAAATGTAATTAAATCTGTTGCAGGTCATTGAAATCCCATTATCATTAGGGTTTTCATCTTTCTTTGGTCTCCATGTTAAGCTTGAAGAAGCTTTAGACCCCTTACCCTGTGGTTGCAAATATTTAGGTCTGGTCACGTTTCTGTCAGCGTTGGAATGGTCTTGTCAACGCTGAAATTACCCTTGTCAGGGTTGAACCGAGGGTTTGCTACAGAAACCCATTGCCTATTAGACCAAGTATTTGTCTTTTGAAATGGTCTCTGTCCATGAGTGTTAGACCCTCTAGTGAAGAATGTGGCAGGTCTAACAACTTGTGGACTTTGCTGCTGATGAGACTGCTTTTATACATGGTCTCATCGTCCAAATCGGTCTTAAATTGCATAAAATATCATAAAATATGCCAAATATATGCTCGTGTTTGTTACTTGTGTATTTTTAGGTATGGATATTGAGGAAATGGCAAAAGATCACAAGAATCATTCAAAAACGAACACGGGAAACGAAGACGCACAATGAACCAAGCTCATTTATGGAATTTTGCAAAAAGACCCCTCAAGTTTGAAGAATTGGCAAAAATGGCCCCTCATCTTTGAAGAACTTGTCACATTTGACCCTCCAAATGTTAAATGAACAAGTGTGGTCCTTCAAGTTTGAAGAATGAACAACATCAGCCCTTGGAAAATGATTAAATATGCAAAAGTTACCCTTATTCATCAAAAGGACTAACTTTGCAATTTATTTTGGACCTGTGGTGAAAAGAAGTTAACGGTTTGGACTAGCCTTGCAAAGGATTTAACCAATGTTACTACAAAGGGACGGGTAATGAAATATCCCTCACTTAGCCCAACAAACCCCCAAGCCCAATCCCTTTTATACCCGGTTTATTAATAATCCTAGTCAAACTAAGTCAACCCACCCACTAATCCCATTTTCCCACCATAACGATATTTTAAAAAACGTTTTTACCTTTTTTGGATCAAAACCTGCCTAATCCACCTTAAACCCTAATTACCTCCCCAGGTTCAATCAACCCTAAATCAAAGGGTTATGGGCTATAACCATGCAGATCTTTGATTAACGTCCACCTCACCATAACCCACCTCACCCAACATTCCCACATGACCTGTGGACCCCTCCCCGTACCTCCCCTGTTCCATCCCTTTCGCACAAAAACCCACCCCCGACCAATTAAACGCATAGGATCATTCTACTTGGTCCCCAAGGCTCATCCAACGTCTTTGATCAAGATTCCACAGCTGGCAATCACATGGGTGACTTTTGACCAAGAATTCGTTCAAGAAGAAAGGGGCTTTTTAGGCATTTCCAGTATTAGGGTTTAACCTTTGTAATTTTTTATTCTTAGATTCTAGAATAGTCTTAGAGGTCTATATAAGGAGGATGAGCCTGTTCATTCTCCTTTGTTCCAGTTTTAGCATCAAAAAACTTGTAATTCCTTTTTTAAGAAATAAAGTTGGTATTTGTTAGAAAACAATTTAACTCCTTTTGTGTTTTTAAAAAGTTGGTATTGTGAATGATAGCTAATTCCATATTTGATTTTCAATAAACACTTGGTGTTTATATTTCATTTTCAAAAGTTTTTAAAAAATATTTTAATTTCAGAAAATGAGGTTTGGAAAGTGAAAGTGGACCAAAGCTTTCAATTTTCTGAGATTGAGAGTTTTTAAAACGTGTTTGAAAAGGTTTGGAAGTTTTTAGAAAAGATTTTTAAGAAAGTAAAAGAAAACAGAATATTGGATATATATTTGTGTTTTGCTTTTGATTTTCTTTAGCAGGTTGTTGAGTTGTTGTTGATTGAATTCAGCATACACCCGTGTGTCTAAGGAGGTGACAAAGCTGTCACAAGGGACTTGGATGTGAGTCCTTTAGGTAAAATTCCTTTTTTTCCCTTTTCATTATTCATTTTTGGTGAATTATGTGGATTGCATGAAAAGTGTTGTAGTGCATGATAATTTGATTCAATTTGAGTTTAAATGGTATGTTAAGCTGGTTAGGATTGATAGAAATCAATTTGAGTAAGTTTTGATTCTAGTTGTTTTGAAAAAGTTGAAAAGAGTTATTTAAAGGTGTGTTTGGATATGGTATTTAGTGGGGTATTTTGAAGGATTTGTTGCATGAAAACGTGTTAGAATGATTGATTAAGAGTTGTTTAGGTTGCATGTTAGTATTAGCTTATATTAAAACAAGTTTTGAAACAAGTTGGGTGAATAAAAGTGAAGAAGCATAGTGAGAAATCTGCTTAGGCCATTTTCTTCTTGTTTTTATTCAAAATTTGTTCAAGGATCTTTTAAACTGTTAGGAGTTAAGTTGGTTTAAGATTGTAGGTTGTTTGTAGGTTAATTGGTGAACCTGTATGCATAAAATGGGAGTTTGAATCTCATTGTTGAGCTAGTAGGAAGCATCTAAGTCCACCAGACCTGCACAAAGACCTCAGAAACTTACATTTGCTTGATTTTGATTTGTGTGCTCAATTTGTGTGCTAGGTGCTTATTTCCTGTTTATTGTGACTCCCTACACTCAGAAACAGTGTAGGGGTGCCTTTGTTCCAAGAATACACCACCAAGTAAGCAAAAGCCAAGCCCTCTTGGCTTTATCCACCTGTGAAGAAAACAGAATACAAGAAAGCTTGTGTTCTTTAAAAAAAGTTAGTAACTGGACGTTTTGGACTTAATCTGGATTAAAGCATTGTTAAAAAGGGTAATGGGATTGTGTTTAGTGGTTAAAAGGTTAACAAGTTGGTGTGAAAAAGTAAAAAATAAAAAAAAGAAATAAAAGCATAAAGTCACCCGCACCGGACTCGAACCCCCGACCTGCAGCTCAGGAGTAAGGGGTTCTACCGGTGATCTAGATGCTTTTTTACGTTATTGTTTGATTTCAGTAGTTACTTAATCCTTTTTTTCAAGTTGAGGCTTATTAAAAAGCCGTAGCTTATATCTTGTATTTTGGGCTTATTTAATAAGCGAATTTGGTTCCTTTCATTTTTCTTAGGGTTATAGTAGGGTTTAAGATTTTTCTAGCTTGGTTTTATATTTTTCCTTTTCTTCATTAATTTTTTATCATTTATTTATTAGACGTTTTTTATTAAATCATTAAAAAAATAGTTAAAAGTATTTTTTAATTAGGGAAAAATAATTTTTAGTTTTTAAATAAATATTTTGAGGTTTACATTAGTTTAACTTTTCAAAAGCTTTAATTTTTAATTTTATATTATTTTAAGGTTTTTTATAAACTTTAATAATTTTTATAAAATTATAAAAAAGGTTTTAGGAGCTTTAATTTACTTTTTTATCTTAGTTAGATTATTTTAAGATTTTAGAAATTTTTTAGAATTAATTTTACAAACTTTTTATTTTTCTTATTATTTTAATATTATTTTATTATTGAAATTAAAAAGTTTTATCTTTATTTCTTTTTCATTTTTCCTAGATTCTTTAGCATTAATTAGGACTCTTACCATTTTTAGAATATTTTTATAGCTTTTAGATTTATTTTTATAATTATTTTAAGTTTAATTAGTTTTAAATAGATTTTAATAGTTTTTAGGAGTTTAAAAATAGTTTAAATTGGTTTTAAAATTTTTAAAAATATTTTTTAGCTTAATTAGGTCATTTTTGAGGTTTACAAACTATTAAATCTTGTTTAGGGCTTTTTAATATTTAAAAGTGATTTTTAGGGCTTTAATTAGCATTAAAAAGTCATTATTAAATTAATTAAAAGGTTTTGGCAAGTTTGGATTTTTTGTAAACTCTTAGAATATTATTTGGGATTTTTAGTAATTTTTAGGAATTTTTAGGTTAAAAGTTTAAATTTTGTATTTGTTACGTTTCTACGTCGTAACTTTCTAGTAGTGTTTTTGCCTATTTTTCTATTTTTTCGTCATCGTCATTTTCTCTTCTTTTCTTCTTGTTAATAATCAAAAACAAAATCAATCATTCATTACACAACACACGTGCCTCCTCGAGAGAACGATTCCCATTTGGGTCATTAACTTGTGGTTTTCCTAAATCACTCGTTAACGCTTACCACTATTTGTGTTGCTTTGTTTTTCCTAAAATAAAGTATATACAAAATCACTACATCAGCTGCACACAAGGTTTGGGTCTGACAACGTTTGACTTTCTAACAACGTTGACTTTGTTCCTGCCAGTGCTGAATTTGTTCCTGTCAGCGCTGACTTTGGGAGCGTTGACACACTTATATGCTAAATGTGAAAAGCTACCACAAGTGTTATAGGCTTTTCTAGACAAAACCCTAGGTCTAGAAGAGAAGAAGCCTGTTCTATCATTGCTAACTTGGCTCTTAGGTGACCTAGTATTCCTATACATCTCTGCATACTTAATGCTAGGTTTTTCAACAGTGTTTGAGCCAAGGTCAACAGCTTTACCAGTGATTGGGTTTGTAACCTTAATGGGGGTTGACTCATTAGGACTTTCACATAGCAAGCCACCCTTAACAAATAATGTAGGGTTAGCTTTCTTCCACTCATTCAGGTCAGTCAACTTTCGTTGATACTCTTCAACTGGGGTGACAACTCTTGGTGGAGGAATGAATTCCTCCTCTTGGAGTTCTGGCAAACTAGTCCAAGATAGGTCCTTTTGTTGGACACCATAGAAGTCACCAGCTGGTGGTGGAACCACAGAGTAATCTCTCATTCCAATCCCAGTCATGTCCTTAGGATCTCTTTGTTTACTCACACATTCTCCTAGGATTTGTGTGGCCTTATCAAATCTTTGAATTTTAAGGCCAATATTATCTTTATTCTTAATGGCTTCATCTAACTTAGCATGTAGCTCACCATTAACCCTTTCCATGATGTTTCTAATATCCATGCTAGCATTTAACTCATGTTTTAAGATATTTATTTTATCTTTTAAGTCAAATTCCATTTTCTTGTATTCAGAAACTGTCTTCTCAGTTTGAGTGAGAGCTATTTGAAAGTTAGACAGTTTGCATCTTTCAGTACTCATATCATCTAATAATCTTAACACCTCTTTGTTAAGTCTCTCAGTATTTAACCTACAACCTTTACTACAAAAAGCATCATAGTTTTAAATAGATTTTAAAAGTTTTTAGGAGTTTAAAAATAGTTTAAATTGGTTTTAAAATTTTTAAAAATAGTTTTTAGCTTAATTAGGTCATTTTTGAGGTTTACAAACTATTAAATCTTGTTTAGGGCTTTTTAATATTTAAAAGTGATTTTTAGGGCTTTAATTAGCATTAAAAAGTCATTATTAAATTAATTAAAAGGTTTTGGAAAGTTTGGATTTTTTGTAAACTCTTAGAATATTATTTGGGATTTTTAGTAATTTTTAGGAATTTTTAGGTTAAAAGTTTAAATTTTGTATTTGTTACGTTTCTACGTCGTAACTTTCTAGTAGTGTTTTTGCCTATTTTTCTATTTTTTCGTCTTCGTCATTTTCTCTTCTTTTCTTCTTGTTAATAATCAAAAACAAAATCAATCATTCATTACACAACACACGTGCTTCCTCGAGAGAACGATTCCCATTTGGGTCATTAACTTGTGGTTTTCCTAAATCACTCGTTAACGCTTACCACTATTTGTGTTGCTTTGTTTTTCCTAAAATAAAGTATATACAAAATCACTACATCATTTTTGGCGCCGCTGCCGGGGAGGCGTGTTGTGTTTTGATTGACCATTGTTGTTTTTTATATTAGCCATAAAAGTATTTGTATTAATAGCACTCTATTAATACGTATTATCGTTTTTCGGTTTTTGTGTGAATATTATTACTATATAGTATACGTAGAACAATAAATTCACAAGTACTCCAAATACGTGAGCAATCACAACCTTGATTCGGGATTTCATCACTCGATCATTGTATTCGAATCTCAAACCAAAGAAAAAGGAAAAAATAGATAAATACTTTCGTGAAGCTTAATCTTGATAATACAAACTATAAGGTGGGTATAAGGCGGTTGTATTTCACAACCTAAAGGAAAAAGGCTCTTAAGTGCTTCGCGCCGCCTCGTTTCCTCCGCTTGCTTGTGCGTATTTGATTTTGAGAGTGAATCGAGGGTTTTGCCGCCCAAAGTATTATTACATATCATATATATTTTCTTGGTTTCTATTTGATTAAACCCTCTTGAACGATTTGGTGTTCCACCATCGTTCTAAAGTCATCGAAGGCGTTCACTCCACGTGATCGTTTTCATTCCTTGAGGCCTTTTTAATCAATAGATTTGATTAGTGAGGAGATTTGTGGACTCATTGTCTACTTAATACATTCACCAATTTCCAAAAAGGTTAATACAATCAAAAACCACAAAAAAAATTGAAAAAACACAAAATACCAAAAAGAATCTTCTTTGCTCGTCTCCACGTTGTACGTGACGTTTATGCTCACTCGTAATCAAGCAAAACGTGCACGTAGACGCAAGAACAAAACTCCCACTCCAACTCATTCTAGTGAGGAGTCTCCTATTGACGAACCCATTGTACGAGAAGAACCGACCATGGCGAATCGAACTATGATGGAGTTACTTCAAGCACCCACCGAGGGTTATGGAGAAGCTATTGTGATTCCCGCAATCCTTGCGGAGAATTTTGAGGTGAAAACGGGTTTGTTGTCAATGATCCAAAACAACAAATTCCGTGGTGATGAGAAGGACAATCCCCACAACCATATCCGCCAATTTAATCGTCTTACCGCCACGTGCAAATTCAAGGATGTCTCGAATGACTCGATTAAGATGATGTTATTTCTGTATTCCTTAGCGGGGCCCGCTAAAATTTGGTTAGAGAAAGAGCCACCCAATTCTATATTGACGTGGAAGGATCTCGTTTCGAAGTTCGTGAACCAATTTTTTCCGCCCTCTAAGACTACGCATTTGAAAAATGAGATTTCTAAATTTTCACAAGAATCAAATGAAAGTTTTTCTACGGCTTGGAATAGGTTTAAGGAGATGTTACATGAATGTCCTCATCATGGTTTTTCCGATTTGCACCAAATCGACACGTTTTACAATGGACTTAACGATCATGAAAGAGATTATTTAAATGCCGCCGCGGGTGGTAATTTTTTGTGTAAAACGGTTGAAGAAGCTTTGGTCATAATCGAGAATAGGTCTAAGGTTTATAGCCCTCGTCACACACCGAGTGTTTCCAAAAGGGGCTCATCATCGTCTCAAAGTATCAATGCATTACATGATGAAGCAAATGAAGAAAACCGATTTTTCGATAGATTTGCTAACCTTATGTCCCATTGGAAGGCTCAAGAAGCTTCCAACACCGCTTCGGTTAAAGCGGTTTCTAAAAGTTGTTTGTCGTGTGGGGGAGCTCATGATCTTTCCGAGTGCATTACCGCGGATGGTAACACTTCGAATGATTTTGTAGCCACGGGAACTTATAACCAAATCGGTCAAGGTTCCCGCCAAAATCAAGCTCCACAAAATCAAAATGCTAATAACTATCGAAACAACAATCAAGGTGGAAATTACCAAGGAAATCAAAGGAATTATAACAAAGGTAATTACCAAAGTGGAAATGGGCAAATTTCAAACCAAAACCAAAATCGTGATTTTCAAAACAATGCCCAAGGTTTTCAAAATGATCACACCAAAAATCTTCAAGGAGAGTTTTTGAGTTATGCTAAGGCTAATGATGCTAAGTTTGATAACATGCAACGTGAGATGGTTAGCTTAAGATCCGAGTTGAAAAACGAGCTTAAAAACGAACTTGCTAATGAACTTAAAACTCATGCTAATAAAATGGAAGGAAATGTCACACGACTCCAACAAAATCAACAAAAAATGGAGCAAGGACAACATGAGATTAAGCAAGAATTGTTAAAAGCGGATGTTAGGCAATCTAAGTTTGAAGACCGTATGGCTAAAATGTTTGAAGCTATCATGTGTAAGCCCTCTTCTTCGGGTGGTCTTCCTAGTGATACCATCGTGAACCCGAAAGGAGAATTGAAGGTTATTACCACTCGTAGTGGTAAAACTTTCAAAGAACCCATTTCTCGTCCAAGTACTTCTATGGAGAAGGAAAAAGAGAAAGAACCCGAGGTTGTGGTTGAAAAGGAGCACATCTCAAGCCCACGAAGTACCGCTCAAACCACACCTACGGTTGAACCAATACCCATTATGGAACCCGAGATTCCAAGGCCGATGCCTATGCCTAATTTTCCCCAACCCACACCACCTTTACCCTACCCATCAAGACGAGATAAGGAAAAGGCACAAGAACGAAATAATTATCAATTTGAACTTTTTATGAAAATGTTTCGTGACTTGCATTTCAATATAAGTTTTGCCGACGCCTTAGTCATGATGCCTCGATTTGCCGCGAACTTCAAAAGTATGTTGAATAACAAAGAAAAATTGCAAAAATCGTCTAGTTGTTCTTCGGTTTTTCTAAGCCGCATACCTCAAAAGGTCGGTGATCCTAGAAAGTTTTTAATCCCATGTGCTATCCAAGACATGGAAGAATGCTACGCCTTGGCCGATCTTGGTGCTAGTATTAATTTGATGCCTCTTGAGATTTTTAAATCGCTCAATCTTCCAAATCTCACTCCTTCAAGAATGTCAATCGAGATGGCCGATCATTCTACGATTCTAGCTTGTGGAGTTGCCGAGGACGTCTTCGTAAAAGTTGGGAAATTCTATTATCCCGTGGACTTCATTGTTGTTGATATTCCCATCGATCCTAAAGTTCCGTTAATTTTAGGTCGATCTTTTTTGGATACCTCGAGAGCACTTATCGATGTGCATGCAAGAAAAATCACTCTTCGTTTCAATGAGGAAGAACTCGTCATTAATGCAACCCAAAACTCCACTCTTCCTCATGTGTATTCGATCACATCTTTGTACAATGTCAATCCGATCAAAAACATTTGTCAAAAGATTTCAAATAGAGTTTTAGGAGTTGTTGAGAAAAATGAAGTTCCGTCCCCTCCGACGATGGAGGTTAAGAGTGTTAAGCTTATGATTCCAATCTCGAGTGATTCTTCGGATGATGAATACGTTGATCCCGATGGGGAGGTTTTCTTTGTTGACAAAAGATTTGAAAACTTGCCACCACCTAAACCAAAAAGATTTCAAAATGTGAGAATTTTTTGTGTGACTAACATTGTTTTAGATACACCAAATATTTTTGACATAATTAAATCGGGTTTTCACAAGGAGAGTGTTAAAGATGAAAAAGGAAAAGATTTTAACTTGAATTTAAAAGATTTTTCTACAATTCTAACTCCGTCATCACCGCGTGTATTGAGTACTACAAGCTCGTCTTCTCCTTTTGACGATGCTTTGTGTGGACTTAGTGTGGGGGAATCCCCTTATGTTCCCTCCCCTTTCTCCACCGAGGACGAGATATTTGATCCTGGAATTGCTTATATAGGGAAATCTCGGTCTTCCACCGATGCAATAAATGGAAAATCTTTTCATTTGATTGGTGTGAGTCTACCTCGAGTAGCTCAATGTTATGACTTACCCATTGTCCCACCCTTCTATTTCTTCTCTCCTATTTTCTTCTATCCCATTGGGGTTTGTGTTGAAGAAGCGTTGTTTCGTCTTTCATCCGAAAACGAAGACGCTATCTTTGACCCCGGTATACGTTTATCGGATTTTTAAAGTACTCCACGTGCTTTTGGGCCTTGTTTATCATGTAAGCCCCACCAAAAATTGACCACACCATGATTATCCCTAAATGATCACATTTATGGGGATTCGAGTCGAGCTTTTGACTCGGTTATAAAAAACAAGGTGCCTCGTGGGGGAGACCCATGCTTATCCATGTACATATTATTGCTTTCTAATTAGTTTAATGTGAGGGGATTTGTGCCCTTCCAACCTTTGTTCCGTGGTTGTTTGTGAATTGTGTCTTTTAGATCATGATCTTCACGATTGGAGCCTCTCGTGTTTCGTTTTATGGGAGCACTCGATCGTTTGCTTTGGAGGCCTTTCCCAATATCCATATGATATATCCTTTTATGTTCTAACCTTAGGTTTTTAGCACACTTCATAAACGGCTATTACTTATTGGTTACACCTTTTCCATGCTAGATTAGGCATTCGACTACGTCTTTAGTATGGGGGTGTTTGCACCCCTAGACTCGAAACATTGAGGACAATGTTTAACTTTAGTATGGGGGGGGTGAATAGATACTTGCCTTGCCAAACCTTCACGCTTTCCAAAGTTTATCGTTTTGTTTATCGTTTTCTTGCAAAATAAGGCTAAAAATGGCCAAATTTTAAAAATTTTCTCATGTTTTATAAGTGTTTGAAGACACGAATGTAGGTTTTCCGATGGCAAGAATAAGAGTAATTTTTGACTCGACCGTGCGTGTTGAGCACTTAGCTTTGATTCCTTAACTTCACATTAGGCTAAGTCTCTTAAATAAGGACGAGAAATGATAGAGTTAATTATAAGTTACTATGCTAAACGTAGAGTACTCGTATTCTTTCAAAAACTCATGTGTTCTCGTTGTTTGCTTATTCTCCCTTCGCTTGTAAATATTTTTTGCTTAATAAATATTGATTTAGCGGTTTAGTTTTGATTGTTGGGTTTCTAGTCTTTTCTAGTAGCTTCCGTGTAATTAAATTGGGAAGACATTAAGGTATCGCCAGCGTCACGGTTTTGAAGTATTGGCACCCTAATAATCAAAAGCTTCACCTAATAATAAGATTTCAAGTGCTCACCTAAATTAAGCAAAAATTTGAAGCTCACAAGGCTGAAAAATCTATGCAAAATTGAAAGTGAATCAAGCCTTAATCTTCGAAGCTTTAAAGATCCAAAATTCGCTTTAGCGTGAGGATATACGTCTTTGGCTAATAAAACCACCGATGATGGCGGATAATAAAAGGCAAGGCAAGACCGAAGTCATAATAAAAGCTTCATGGCGAAGTTGAATAAAAGATGGAGGTAAACCAAAGATAATAAGGCCCTTCCGTTAGGGGGCGTATAAAAGTCTTGGTAATAAGTCTCATGTTCAAAACTGTTATAAAACCGTGTTTATCGATTCTTCTTGTCAACTTAATTTTTTAACATCGTCGTCTATTAGGAGGGGTTATTGATTTGATGGTCTTAGTTACACCGTTAGGACTCTATTTTTAGACCTAAATCTCTATTATCGCATAAGTCAATGATGTATCCTCGTGATCATTAAGACATAATAAAATATAAGAGATACAACTTAGGAATAATGGGAGAATAAGTACGTGATTAGGGCATATGAGTAGTGTTAGCATTACTAACTTATAATGACAATGATCTCGTTGCACGCTTGGCATGGAATTAAGGTGAAAATCGAGGACGACGAAATTATTTCTAACGAAGCATTCACGTGTTCTTATTCTATGAACCTAAACGTCCCATTTTGCGATGAAAATCATATATTATGTCTAAAACGCAAGTAGTAGTAATTGAAGTATGTAGCTAGTTTATCATTTCAATAAAAGTGAATAAAATTAAATTTCGGAGATGCTTCGATACTTTATTCTAGCATTGCGTGAGGGCACGGCAATGGTTTAGTATGGGGGAGTGATGAGACTGCTTTTATACATGGTCTCATCGTCCAAATCGGTCTTAAATTGCATAAAATATCATAAAATATGCCAAATATATGCTCGTGTTTGTTACTTGTGTATTTTTAGGTATGGATATTGAGGAAATGGCAAAAGATCACAAGAATCATTCAAAAACGAACACGGGAAACGAAGACGCACAATGAACCAAGCTCATTTATGGAATTTTGCAAAAAGACCCCTCAAGTTTGAAGAATTGGCAAAAATGGCCCCTCATCTTTGAAGAACTTGTAACATTTGACCCTCCAAATGTTAAATGAACAAGTGTGGTCCTTCAAGTTTGAAGAATGAACAACATCAGCCCTTGGAAAATGATTAAATATGCAAAAGTTACCCTTATTCATCAAAAGGACTAACTTTGCAATTTATTTTGGACCTGTGGTGAAAAGAAGTTAACGGTTTGGACTGGCCTTGCAAAGGATTTAACCAATGTTACTACAAAGGGACGGGTAATGAAATATCCCTCACTTAGCCCAACAAACCCCCAAGCCCAATCCCTTTTATACCCGGTTTATTAATAATCCTAGTCAAACTAAGTCAACCCACCCACTAATCCCATTTTCCCACCATAACGATATTTTAAAAAATGTTTTTACCTTTTTTGGATCAAAACCTGCCTAATCCACCTTAAACCCTAATTACCTCCCCAGGTTCAATCAACCCTAAATCAAAGGGTTATGGGCTATAACCATGCAGATCTTTGATTAACGTCCACCTCACCATAATCCACCTCACCCAACATTCCCACATGACCTGTGGACCCCTCCCCGTACCTCCCCTGCTCCATCCCTTTCGCACAAAAACCCACCCCCGACCAATTAAACGCACAGGATCATTCTACTTGGTCCCCAAGGCTCATCCAACGTCTTTGATCAAGATTCCACAGCTGGCAATCACATGGGTGACTTTTGACCAAGAATTCGTCCAAGAAGAAAGGGGCTTTTTAGGCATTTCCAGTATTAGGGTTTAACCTTTGTAATTTTTTATTCTTAGATTCTAGAATAGTCTTAGAGGTCTATATAAGGAGGATGAGCCTGTTCATTCTCCTTTGTTCCAGTTTTAGCATCAAAAAACTTGTAATTCCTTTTTTAAGAAATAAAGTTGGTATTTGTTAGAAAACAATTTAATTCCTTTTGTGTTTTTAAAAAGTTGGTATTGTGAATGATAGCTAATTCTGAGTTCCATATTTGATTTTCAATAAACACTTGGTGTTTATTTTTCATTTTCAAAAGTTTTTAAAAAATATTTTAATTTCAGAAAATGAGGTTTGGAAAGTGAAAGTGGACCAAAGCTTTCAATTTTCTGAGATTGAGAGTTTTTAAAACGTGTTTGAAAAGGTTTGGAAGTTTTTAGAAAAGATTTTTAAGAAAGTAAAAGAAAACAGAATATTGGATATATATATTTGTGTTTTGCTTTTGATTTTCTTTAGCAGGTTGTTGAGTTGTTGTTGATTGAATTCAGCATACACCCGTGTGTATAAGGAGGTGACAAAGCTGTCACAAGGGACTTGGATGTGAGTCCCTTAGGTAAAATTCCTTTTTTTTTCCCTTTTCATTATTCATTTTTGGTGAATTATGTGGATTGCATGAAAAGTGTTGTAGTGCATGATAATTTGATTCAATTTGAGTTTAAATGGTATGTTAAGCTGGTTAGGATTGATAGAAATCAATTTGAGTAAGTTTTGATTCTAGTTGTTTTGAAAAAGTTGAAAAGAGTTATTTAAAGGTGTGTTTGGATATGGTATTTAGTGGGGTATTTTGAAGGATTTGTTGCATGAAAACGTGTTAGAATGATTGATTAAGAGTTGTTTAGTTTGCATGTTAGTATTAGCTTATATTAAAACAAGTTTTGAAACAAGTTGGGTGAATAAAAGTGAAGAAGCATAGTGAGAAATCTGCTTAGGCCATTTTCTTCTTGTTTTTATTCAAAATTTGTTCAATGATCTTTTAAACTGTTAGGAGTTAAGTTGGTTTAAGATTGTAGGTTGTTTGTAGGTTAATTGGTGAACCTGTATGCATAAAATGGGAGTTTGAATCTCATTGTTGAGCTAGTAGGAAGCATCTAAGTCCACCAGACCTGCACAAAGACCTCAGAAACTTACATTTGCTTGATTTGTGTGTGCTCAATTTGTGTGCTAGGTGCTTATTTCCTGTTTATTGTGACTCCCTACACTCAGAAAGAGTGTAGGGGTGCCTTTGTTCCAAGAATACACCACCAAGTAAGCAAAAGCCAAGCCCTCTTGGCTTTATCCACCTGTGAAGAAAACAGAATACAAGAAAGCTTGTGTTCTTTAAAAAAAGTTAGTAACTGGACGTTTTTGGACTTAATCTGGATTAAAGCATTGTTAAAAAGGGTAATGGGATTGTGTTTAGTGGTTAAAAGGTTAACAAGTTGGTGTGAAAAAGTAAAAAATAAAAAAAAGAAATAAAAGCATAAAGTCACCCGCACCGGACTCGAACCCCCGACCTGCCGCTCAGGAGTAAGGGGTTCTACCGGTGATCTAGATGCTTTTTTACGTTATTGTTTGATTTCAGTAGTTACTTAATCCTTTTTTTCAAGTTGAGGCTTATTAAAAAGCCGTAGCTTATATCTTGTATTTTGGGCTTATTTAATAAGCGAATTTGGTTCCTTTCATTTTTCTTAGGGTTATAGCAGGGTTTAAGATTTTTCTAGCTTGGTTTTATATTTTTCCTTTTCTTCATTAATTTTTTATCATTTATTTATTAGACGTTTTTTATTAAATCATTAAAAAAATAGTTAAAAGTAGTTTTTAATTAGGGAAAAATAATTTTTAGTTTTTAAATAAATATTTTGAGGTTTACATTAGTTTAACTTTTCAAAAGCTTTAATTTTTAATTTTATATTATTTTAAGGTTTTTTATAAACTTTAATAATTTTTATAAAATTATAAAAAAGGTTTTAGGACCTTTAAATTACTTTTTTATCTTAGTTAGATTATTTTAAGATTTTAGAAATTTTTTAGAATTAATTTTACAAACTTTTTATTTTTCTTATTATTTTAATATTATTTTATTATTAAAATTAAAAAGTTTTATCTTTATTTCTTTTTCATTTTTCCTAGATTCTTTAGCATTAATTAGGACTCTTACCATTTTTAGAATATTTTTATAGCTTTTAGATTTATTTTTATAATTATTTTAAGTTTAATTAGTTTTAAATAGATTTTAATAGTTTTTAGGAGTTTAAAAATAGATTAAATTGGTTTTAAAATTTTTAAAAATAGTTTTTAGCTTAATTAGGTCATTTTTGAGGTTTACAAACTATTAAATCTTGTTTAGGGCTTTTTAATATTTAAAAGTGATTTTTAGGGCTTTAATTAGCATTAAAAAGTCATTATTAAATTAATTAAAAGGTTTTGGCAAGTTTGGATTTTTTGTAAACTCTTAGAATATTATTTGGGATTTTTAGTAATTTTTAGGAATTTTTAGGTTAAAAGTTTAAATTTTGTATTTGTTACGTTTCTACTTCGTAACTTTCTAGTAGTGTTTTTGCCTATTTTTCTATTTTTTCGTCTTCGTCATTTTCTCTTCTTTTCTTCTTGTTAATAATCAGAAACAAAATCAATCATTCATTACACAACACACGTGCCTCCTCGAGAGAACGATTCCCATTTGGGTCATTAACTTGTGGTTTTCCTAAATCACTCGTTAACGCTTACCACTATTTGTGTTGCTTTGTTTTTCCTAAAATAAAGTATATACAAAATCACTACATCAGCTGCACACAAGGTTTGGGTCTGACAACGTTTGACTTTCTAACAACGTTGACTTTGTTCCTGTCAGTGCTGAATTTGTTCCTGTCAGCGCTGACTTTGGGAGCGTTGACACACTTATATGCTAAATGTGAAAAGCTACCACAAGTGTTATAGGCTTTTCTAGACAAAACCCTAGGTCTAGAAGAGAAGAAGCCTGTTCTATCATTGCTAACTTGGCTCTTAGGTGACCTAGTATTCCTATACATCTCTGCATACTTAATGCTAGGTTTTTCAACAGTGTTTGAGCCAAGGTCAACAGCTTTACCAGTGATTGGGTTTGTAACCTTAATGGGGGTTGACTCATTAGGACTTTCACATAGCAAGCCACCCTTAACAAATAATGTAGGGTTAGCTTTCTTCCACTCATTCAGGTCAGTCAACCTTCGTTGATACTCTTCAACTGGGGTGACAACTCTTGGTGGAGGAATGAATTCCTCCTCTTGGAGTTCTGGCAAACTAGTCCAAGATAGGTCCTTTTATTGGACACCATATAAGTCACCAGCTGGTGGTGGAACCACAGAGTAATCTCTCATCCCAATCCCAGTCATGTCCTTAGGATCTCTTTGTTTACTCACACATTCTCCTAGGATTTGTGTGGCCTTATCAAATCTTTGAATTTTAAGGCCAATATTATCTTTATTCTTAATGGCTTCATCTAACTTAGCATGTAGCTCACCATTAACCCTTTCCATGATGTTTCTAATATCCATGCTAGCATTTAACTCATGTTTTAAGATATTTATTTTATCTTTTAAGTCAAATTCCATTTTCTTGTATTCAGAAACTGTCTTCTCAGTTTGAGTGAGAGCTATTTGATAGTTAGACAGTTTGCATCTTTCAGTACTCATATCATCTAATAATCTTAACACCTCTTTGTTAAGTCTCTCAGTATTTAACCTACAACCTTTACTACAAAAAGCATCATCGTATACCTCTTTATCAGATGAAGAGGAGGAGTGTGCCATGAGAGCATATTCAACATGCTCTTCTTCTTCAATTTCAGCAACCAAAGCTTTATCCTCTTCCACATCCTTAGCCAGATAGCTCCAATCCCATCCCATACCATCAATTCCTTGAACTGCAACCATGGCTTTAGGATCCTGAGCCTTAACAATTTGGCTTGAAGGTTTACCAACATCAGATCTTCTAGGAGATCTACATTTCCTCATGAAGTGCCCCATACGATGACAGTTGTAGCATTCAACTTTGGATTTATCAAATCCAGCTGTGTCCTTTACATTGAAGGTCATCTTCTTCTTAAATCTTCTATTCCACCTGTTTGCTCTTATACTAGCAAGAGCCATGTTCCACTTAATGTCCATCTCTTCCAAGTGATCATCACTTATCTGCTCTAGGTCCTCATAGGTAATCACTGAACCATTGGGCAAAGAAGCAATATAAGCACATACAGTATCCAGATCCAAACCAGCAGGTTTAACTCTTGGTGAGTCACTTTTGAATATGTCAGCGTCTGAAAAGGAGACGTTGACAGGACATGTTCCAGCGCTGACACATGATGATCCAGTAACTGGATGCATGTATGAGTCCTTCTGATTGAATTGACCTTCACTATGAGAAAAGAAGGCCATGTTACTGTTGGTGGACTTGCTTCCATGTTCTAGAAGAGTTTCATCTTCCAACAGCCTCAGTTTGTTATAGATATCATCAAACGTGGAACTTTTGTGAGTATTATTGGCAAGAATAGATCTTGCCTCAATCTTCCACGCCTCACCAAGAATTTTAAGAAAAGTAGCATTGATGTCAACATCACCAAGTTGTGTCCCCATGAAGGACAATTTGCTTGTAATATCAAGCAATCTGCTTCTCACACTACTAAGCTTTTCATTAGGTTGAGCCTTGAAGACAACATAATCATGCATGAGTTGCTTCTTCTTCTCTCCCTTAGTATCTTCATTACCACCATATGCAACTTCAAGAGCTGCCAAAAGGTCTTTAGCAGATTCATAACCTATGTATTTATGCTGGTTCTCTTGTCCCAAAGAGAGTTTCAGAATATTTAGGGTTTTCATGTCAACCCTTTTCTTTGCTATGTCTTCAGCAGACACAGCTCTACCATCATCAGGCTTTTCTTTCTTATCTGCTTCTGAACATCCAGCAACGGCTGTTCTTGTAGCAATGGCATTAGCAATCTTTTGAGCCTTATCAGATGTGTTTTCATATTCAATAATCTCCCAGAGTGAGTAGTCATAAATCCCCAGGTATTGTTCAAAGTTGAATTTCCATAATTCAAAGTTGGTTGCATCAAGCATGGGAATCTTGATGTTTGGTAAAGGTGAGGAGGAGGAGGTTAGTTCTGGATTTGACATGATGTTTTTAGGGTTTTTGAGAAAATTAGGGTTTTGGTGATTTTTAGGGTTCTTGTGTTCTTTAAGATCAAAAAGTTCCTCAACCAGGCTCTGATACCACTTGTTGATCCCAAACTTAGATTGATTTAGCTTTATGTATACGAGATTAGATCAAGTAATACACTTAGAGAAACCTTTGTATATGTATATGACAATCTAAGTGTTATGCAGAATTAACACTTAAATAAGAACACACAAAATGTAAACAAACTTTCACTTGATTAATGATATCAAACTTGCTTACAATGAAAGTAGTTTTTCGTATGAAAACTTATATCGAACATTAACCTAAAGGTCTTCTTTTATAGACATAAGAAGCCTTGTACAATAATCTACGTATCAACTATTTTAGGTAAAGATATATATAGAAAATACATTGTTGTTCCTATCTTTACTAGAAGTAATCTAGAATACAATAAACGCGTAGAGTATATCTTCCCATCAGTGCTTGTCTTCAATGTATCAACGCTTGACATTGTCTTGTCAATGCTTGGGCTGTCAGCATTTGTTTTACTCCTGTCAACGCTTGTTTCACTCTTGTCAGCGCTCAAGTAGATTGGCTATAATTTATTCCCAACAAAATGCTCGAGCGTTTAGCGGGTAATGACTATTATTGCTTCTTAGACGGTTCTCCGAGTATTTTCAAATTCTCATCGATCCTAAAGACCAAGAGAAAACCACATTCACTTGTCCTTATGGAACATTTGCTTACAAAAGAATGCCTTTCGGCTTATGCAATGCTCCTAGGACTTTCCAAAGGTGTATGATGGCTATCTTCCATGACATGGTTGAAGAAACTATGGAAGTCTTCATGGATGATTTCTCGGTCTATGGTAATTCTTTCTCTACTTGCCTTGCCAATTTAGAATGTATGCTCAAACGGTGTGAAGACACTCGTCTTATTCTTAATTGGGAAAAATGCCATTTCATGGTAAAAGAAGGCATTGTTCTTGGTCATAAAATCTCCAAAGCCGGTCTTGGAGTCGACCGTGCTAAAGTTGAAGTGATTGCTAAATTACCTCCACCTTCAACTATGAAGGGTGTGAGAAGTTTTCTTGGTCATGCGGGCTTCTATCGTCGATTCATTCAAGATTTTTCTAGGATCGCTTGCCCGATGACCCACCTCTTGGAAAAAGATACTCCTTTTATCTTTTCTAAAGAGTGTATTGAATCTTTCAATCTTCTTAAGGATAAATTAACTAAGGCACCGGTCTTGGTTACCCCTAATTGGGATTTACCTTTTGAATTGATGTGTGATGCTAGCGACTTTGCTATTGGAGCGGTTTTAGGTCAACGTGTGAACAAACACTTCCAACCAATCCATTATGCTAGCAAGACAATGACGGTGGCTCAATTGCATTATACCACTACCGAAAAAGAGCTTTTAGCTGTAGTGTATGCTTTTGAGAAGTTCCGCCCCTATCTTGTCCTTTCCACCACCATTGTCTATACCGACCATTCCGTGTTGAAGTACTTGTTAACAAAGCAAGATTCTAAGCCAAGACTTCTTCGTTGGGTTTTGCTCCTTCAATAATTTAAAATTGAAATTCGTGATAAGAAGGGAGCCGAAAACCTAGCTGCGGATCATCTAAGTAGACTTAAGGATCCTTATTAAGGGGATCATCCGAATCAAGAGATCAATGACTCTTTTCCCATTGAGGCCTTAATGTCTATCAATTCCAATCTTGATGACACCCCGTGGTTTGCGGACATTGCAAACTACTTAGCGGGTGGAATTCTCAAGGAAGGGTTAACGTCCCAACAAAAGAAAAAGTTCTGTAAAGACATTGAACACTATTTTTGGGACGACCCCTACCTTTTCAAACAATGTGCGGATCTTGTCATTCGTCGGTGTGGTGATGGGCCGACAGCTTTACTAATTCTTGAAGCTTGCCATAAAGGACCAATCGGTGGTCACTTTGGTCCCAATTACACCGCGAAGAAAGTTTTCGACTCTGGATTCTATTGGCCCTCCATTTATCCTGATGCTCACGAAATGGTTAAACATTGTGATGCTTGCCAACGCCAAGGCAAGATCACACATAAAGATGAGATGCCTCAAAATTTCATACAAGAATGTGAAATCTTTGACGTCTGGGCTATCGACTTTATGGGGCCATTTCCATCATCCAAAGGGAACAAGTACATCCTCGTAGCCGTTGACTACGTATCTAAATGGGTTGAAGCAAAAGCTCTCCCTACGAACGATGTGAGGGTGGTTGTGAACTTTTTGAAACAACTTTTTGCTCGATTCGGTGTTCCTCGTGCTATCATCAGTGACCGCGGGACTCATTTTTGCAATGATCAATTTGCTAGAGTCATGGCTAAGTACGGTGTCAATCACCGTCTTTCCATCGCTTATCGTCCCCAAATAAATGGTCAAGCCGAGGTTTCTAACCAAGGATTGAAGAAAATATCAGAGCGAACTGTGGGAGAGCATCGTGCCTCGTGGGCCAATAAGTTAGATGATGCTTTGTGGGCTTTTCGTACCGCATATAAGACACCCATTGGTTGCACTCCATATCGTCTTGTGTACGGGAAGGCATGCCATCTCCCTATTGATTTGGAGCATAAGGCGTATTGGGCCTTGAAGTGGGCTAATTTTGACATCAATAAAGCCGGTGATCTTTGGAAGATTCAACTCAACGAGCTAATTGAACTAAGGAATGAAGCTTATGAGAATTCATTGATCTACAAGGAGAAAACCAAGCTCATCCATGATGCAAGAATTAAGAACCGAGAGTTTCACGTTGGTGATCAAGTTTTACTCTTTAACTCTTGGTTGAAGATCTTTTCGGTCAAGCTTAAGATCCGTTGGTCTGGTCCATTCACCGTCGGCAAAGTTTTCCCTTATGGCACCATTGAACTTTCTCAACCAAATGGGCCGAATTTTAAAGTGAATGGCCAGCGTGTGAAGCTGTACTTTGGTGAGGACATCTCTCATGAGATGATTTCATCCCTCGCCACGTTTCCCTTGAATTAGTTCTAGGTCGAGTCAGGCTCGTGACTCGGTTAACAAAAACAAGCGCTTCTCGGGAGGCAACCCGTTGATCTATCCTTTACCGTTTTCATAATAAGTGTAGGGGGAGCTACATAGGGTTTGTTGTCTTGTTTCTTATGATGTGCAGGGATTATAAGCTTCAAAGAGCACTTTTGATGACATTTGACGACCCGTGATCCCGTGTACCCATCTTCCCAGTTCTATCCCAAGCTGTCGTGATTCAATATTTCATATCTTATATGTTCACATTGAAATTACTATAGTTGTTCTTTCCTTAGCAAGATTTAAACAACGTGCACAATGTCCTAAGTATAGGGTAGTTTACTCCCACATGCTTAAACATTGAGGACAATGTTTATATTAAGTGTAGGGGGGACTTCTATCCAAGTAAGTGGGCTTTTCCATGAATTTGTCCTCATTTTAACCGGAAAATTTGATTTTTCGACATTTTTCAAAATTTTTAATCTATTTTGGCCTAGTAGTATAGTAGTATTTTCCTTTGTTATCTTTATTTACTTTCCTTGCTAGAATAAATTTTTTAATAAAGTGGTTTTAATTTTTCAACGTTGTGAATCTTTTGACTCAACCCGAGTTTACTTATTCAAGTTTACTCTAGCTAGTATCCTTAACATGTTTAAGTCAAGTTTTGCTAGGATTTTATTTAGGGAACTTTAAAACGCGAAACTCTTAACTCTCACGGGTTAAGAACAAGAACTTTTCGCAAGTTCCTATAATTGATCCTAGAAAGTCGTTTATCAAGGGAACTTTAAAATGCGAATTCTAAACTTGAAAGAGTCTAAGAAGTTGTAAGATCCTATAGATCACTTGAAAACCCAAAACTTTGATTTAATTGGCTAAGCATCCATGAGTCTCATTCCTTGAGATTTTAAATTGTGGAGAACGAGAGATGATAGAGTCAATTATAATTTTGGTATTCTTTCATGAATTTATGTGAGTTGATTATAATCTTTTTCTCCCATCGCTTGCTAATAAATTTAATTGCAATAAATAAGGTTGTACAATTTGAAAAGTTACTTAGCTTCTAGCCCAAGATCGTTTAAAAGTTGTTCGGTATTAGTTAGAGTTCATAGCCAAGGCATAACTTATTGAAGCGGGATGCGAAGATTGGCGAGTCCGAAAAGGCCCTAACAAGGCATTAGGGCTACATTTTGTTGCTAAAGATCCAAAAGTGATGTAAAGAATCATTTACCAAAAATAAATATGAAGGACCGAGACACACGACGAAAAGCAAATACTCCTCAAAAGATCATGGAGAAGTCTATCCGAAAAGACCCTAGCAAGCTATGAGGATAAATAGATCCAAGTCCTAAAAGGAGGCGGATCGTTGTATATCAAAATCCAAAATAAAGATTGGAGAAAAATGAAGAAGTCGTGGTCCAAGTATGAAGAATCTCTCAAAACTTAAAGTGAAGAAATTCCTATTATGAAGAGAAGACCATAATTTCAAGAACGTCTCTCAAGATTCGAAGTATGAAGTCGCTGCCAAATATCGGTCCGAGAAAGGTCTCAAATCGTGAAGCGAGTTATGCCAAGATATGAACTTTAAGAGGTCCCGAGAAGCAGTTTCAAAAGATTTTGTCCTTTAGCTAACTATTGATTAAATCGTCCCACTTTATTTTCGGCCTAAATAAACTATCGAAATAAGTCAAACAATGCATCCTCGTGATCATTCAAGACAATCATAAAATATAAGAGATACACCTAGGAATAAGGGAGTCTAAGTGAATAATTAGGCCACATGAGTTTGTGTTAGTTTGCTAACTTATAATAACAATGATCTCGTTTATAAGCTTGGTGTGGAGAACGTGAAGCTTGAGGATGATAAACATTCACGACAGCCAAAACCCCAATGTAAGCTTTTGATTTCTTTACTTGTTTTGTGTATATTTCTATCTTTTTAGTTTCCTTAATGTTTAGTATTTAATAAAAGCCAAGGTGGATTGATTATGATGAGAAATGTAAACCGTTCTTTGGAATTAACGCATTGCATGAGGGCATTGCAATGGTCAAGTGTAGGGGATTTAATAAGTGTGAAAACACTTATCCTTTCACCACTTATTTCTAATAATAACAAGACCAAAACGTGTATTTTATGTCGTAAAAGTCGGAATTATGCGTGGTTTGTGTTTTTAATGTGTTTCAGGATAAAAGTATGAAAAAGGAAGAAAACACGGGCTATCACGGGCTTTTATCGAAGAAGACGAGAAAAGACGAAGTCAAAAGATCAAGAGCGGAAAAAGAACGGAAGTCCAAGGCCTATTCTGAAGAATTATCGAAGAAAAAGTATAAAGACGAAAGTTTAATAAAGTCGAAGAACCAAGTCTAATTAAAGAAGAAAATTATAAGATGAGTTCAATTTATATCGACAAATCCCGAGACAACGTCGAGAAAGACAAATAATTTAAATCGAGTCGAGACGAGAAGAAAGAAAAAAGAAAGCATCAACAACTAGCCTCCCCACCTCCTATATATACTCTCCTAATGTGCCATTAGGAGGGAGTTAGTCATTAGTTATTTTTTAGTAGGTAATTGGTGTGTTTATTTTCTCTCTCTAGCTTTCTCTTCAAGTTTTCTTAATCTTCATCTTAATCTTGTAACTTTGAATCTTAAATCTTCAATTTAATCAAGTTTTTCATTTAAATCTTATTATACCTTTCTTAATCTTGTGGTGATTTAATTAATCATGTAGTTGATTTCATCTATTTGATTATGTGATTGATTTATTCATGTGATTGATCTTATAGTTTTGATGTGGTGGATGTTTTGAGCTTATTGTGTTGATTTACTAGTGTTTGGCTTATTTTTGATTAAGTTGGTTTGATAGATTAATAGATTTGATTATAAGTTGATTTTAATAATTTTGATTATTAGTGTTTTTTTTAAGTTTTTGATTTGTGGTTGATTTAATTTTTCTTAAAAGTGTTTTAGATTAAGTTTTGGTTAATTGCTTAATTGATTGTGCTTAATCTTGGCTTATTTTAGTTCGTATCTATATTCTGTTTATCTGTCCTAAAATCTTCGGAAAAGGGTTTTCATATTCCGAAGATTCACATTCTGAAGATTTCATTTAATGTGAATTTGTTCATTTCTCCGAAAATACCGCATTTCTCTGAAAATGTTCATTTCTCCGAAAATACCCCATTTCTCTGAAAATGTTCATTTCTCCGAAAATACCCCATTTCTCTGAAAATGTTCATTATTCCGAAAATACCCCATTTCTCTGAAAATGTTCATTATTCCGAAAATACCCCATTTCTCTGAAAATCTTCATTATTTCAAAAATACCCCATTTCTTTGAAAATCTTCATTATTCTGAAAATATCCCATTTCTCTGAAAATCTTCATTATTCCGAAAATACCCCATTTCTCTGAAAATCTTCATTATTCCGAAAATACCCCATTTCTCTGAAAATCTTCATTATTCCGAAAATACCCCATTTCTCTGAAAAACTTCATTATTCTGAAAATACCCCATTTCTCTGAAAAACTTCATTATTCCGAAAATAGTCATTTCTCTGAAATTGTGTGATTTTTCCGAAGATAGTGTTATTCCGAACTTGTTGATTTTTCCAGATATCCAGAGATTCAGTTTACACAGTTAATCAAGGTTAGACTTCTCAGTTATTTTTATAAATTTAGATTTTATATTTACAAGTAGATTAGTCAACCAAAGCTCCCCCTTTTAGTGACCAACACCAATAATTCCACTTCTAAGCCGTGATCAATGTGGATTGAATCGAGTACGAACAAAACTTCTAGAGCACACACAAAAGTCAAAAATCAGTAATCATCATCAACAAAATCATAGTTTCCCCATGAAATATCTTCTTGAGCAGTATGCGCCTCCTTTCTTTGATTCCAATTCCAGCTTTTGTGTTCTTCAAATATCACATATTTGCTTATTATCACCTTCATGGTTTCTCGTTCAATAAGTCTATATGCCTTTAACTTCTCACTTACACATGTCAAAACACAAACACAACTCTTGTTGTCTAACTTAACCCGTTTCTCCTTTGGCACATGTATATGAGCCAAACACCCCCAAATTCAGAAATGATTGACTGTTGGTTTCAGTCCACTCCAAGATTCTTTTGTGGTAACATCTGAAAGTGCTTTGGTTGTGCTCTTATTTAATACATAAAAACTCCTAGCCGCTGCTTCTACCCAAAAACTCTTAGGCATGTTTTTGGTAGAGAGTAAGGTAACCACCATGTTTATTACCGTCCTATTATTTCGTTCCGCAACTCCGTTTTGTTGTGGTGTAAAAATCGTGGTCAATTGCCTTTTTATTCCATCTTCCCCGCAAAACTTGGCAAAATCATTTGAGAGATACTCTCCTCCCATGTCTGTTCGAAGAGCTTTGACCACCTTTCCAGTTTCTGTTTCTACCTTGTTTTTTAAGTTTTTGAATCTTTCGAAGGCTTGTGACTTTTCTGTTAAAAGATAAACCCAAGCCTTCCAACTATAATCATCAATAAAACTCAAGAAATATTTCTTTCCAGTATGTGATGTTGGCATTATTGGTCCGCATATATCAGAGTGTACCAACTCTCATATCTCTTCAGCACACCATGAACTTGACTTTGGTATGGCGTCATTAGTCTGTTCTCCTATCATACAGTCTTCACAAATAGACGTATCAACAACAAATTCAGGTAAATCACGTACCATTCCTTTATGTTGCAAAGTTTTCATGCCAGTCTTGCTGATGTGCCCCAAACGTTCATGCTATAATTTAGAAAAAATTATCGTCACTTGAGTACATGAACTCATCTGTCTTTTGCTCACCGGTCTCTTTAGCATCCTCACTGAGAGGATACATCCGGTTGGAACTCATTCTGGACTGAAAAATTAATCCTTTGTTTGGATGAAAAAGTTTGAAAATGTCATATTAGAATAGAAATGTGACAATCCGTCAATTTATGGTTGATATTTTATTCTCAAATATTATTTAAAAACATTATTTTAATGTTATATTATGAACTCACTTATTTTTGGGAAGAAATTTGGATTTACGTCTTGAAGTAGCATCGACTACGTCTAAACCGGAGGATTCTACGTTACGTGCTTACGTTTACATACACCGTTTTGGTGACAGTCCGACATTTCAGAAAAATAAATTTGTCCGTGAATATTATTTTGGAATTTTAATTTTGAGTTGGTTCATAAACTCACAAATTTACGAGAAGAGATTAGGACTTACGATTTTAATTTAGCGTCCTTTACGACTAAACCGGAAATCTTAGGATTACGTATTTACGTTTTTGAACTCCGTTTTTGATGAGACAAATTTTATTGGATTCGTTTTGTGTCGTTGATTCATAATTTATAAAAACGTTTTTCGTGAAACGACCCGAGGGCATGCAAATCGAGGAAACTAGAATCGAGGAATACCCGTAAATTAGTGAGGTGGGACAAAATACATTATCCCACCCCACTACACATGGGACGGCTCACACATGACACCACATCAAAGATGTGGCATCATGTTAGCTTGTAACTTACAAGTGTAAGTTAAGCTTACACTTTAAGCTACTTTCTAGCTAAAACCATCAACCTAAACACATACCACCATTCACTCATGCAAAATCAACCAAAAATCCTCTCAACCACATCACCATTGCCGTCCACTTTAAAGAACAAACACCCATTCTTGATCTTTTCTAGCCACAAAATACTTGTTATCTAGCTATATCTTGGAGTTACCTTGAAGCCTTGATCACTTGGTGGCCATTTTAACAACAAAGGAGGTGATTTGCTTGTGTCCTAGGGCTGATTTCTCAACTTGTATTCTTGGTGTTTGATGATCTTGGAGTTACATTTGGTGTTCATCAAGTTCTTGTCTTCCAAAAATAAGATATACTCTTGGTTGGTAAAGAAGATCATCCTCTCCATTTTCTCTTGTTATTTTTGTAAAGATAAAATGTATTTTCTTTCTTATTGTATATGTATATGATGAATATATGATGATAAAAATGTTGTGTGGGGATCAAGTGTTGATAAATATGCATAAAAAGGTTAATAACCATAAGAAACAAGGCTAAAATCATGATTAATTTGTTGGCTGTATAAAAATAGTATGTAACTAAAACTTGAACTGATAAACTTGCATGGTAGAATCCATTTACAGTAAGTACAAGATTTCATACACATATGAGAGTTGGCCATGCAATGGAATCATTATAATGAGTGAGATATGATCAAAACAAGATGAGTGTGCTAATCTGAATAAGCTGTTTTGTAGGGACTGTTAAGGATAGATAAACTTAAAATTACCAGTAGCTATAACTAAGTTAATTGTAGCACATAATATGAAGTTCATGCCACCCAAAAATGAGCTTCTAATTCATTGTAGAACTCTAGACATGATAAAAATGGTGAAGATGAAAATAAAAATCAGATTTTGAAGAATTAATGTTTATTACTATTATATAAGCACTCAAAATTATATTGTATAAAATGTAAAATTAAAACCCACTAACTTATGAATTTCATTTATATAAATATGTATAAGGTTAAATAAATGGACAATTTATAAAAATGGTAGTTGAATAATATTTATAAGCTATAAAAACTATAAACTTGATTTTTACGACTTTTTCGGCTATTACCGTAAAATTAACGTTTTTCGCCAAATAAAACTTAGACGATAAAACCCGTCTAATGTAAAGTTTTTAAAAGTCATATACTGATATATAAGTATCTAATACAAGTAAAACCGATAAAACCCGAACTATAGGACATACGGACATTAACGAGCTAAGTAAGCATATTGGACTAATAATTGGACTAAATAAGTTAAACATTTATAAAAAGTACTTATTGGGCTTAACCCATCTGGGCCCAACATGTAAAGTGTGAATACTGATAATATAAGTATAAAATGGATTAAAACAAGTTAAAGAACTTATAATAAGCTTATTGGACTTAAAATAGGTAAATAGGTAAAACTAGTAAACTAGTAAAACGTTACCAATACGTAAACACTAAAATGAGTAAACAAGGATATATAAACCCACTTGATCATCATCATATGTACAAAAATCATCATATGTATATTGTTATTTTGATAAAAGTCATTGGACAAGAGTCTAAGACCGATTATTATTTATATAGGTTTCCGTGACCGAAGCACGCCCGTAGCCGATAATCCGCCTTTCATTATCAACGTGAGTTCATAGCCTCACACTCTTTTAAATGTTTTTATGAAATGTTTTATAAACCCGCGAGGGAGATAACATGTTAGTTTTTATAAAATAGGACACCATTTGTCCGGATTGTTTGTTTATTGATTTGGACCCGAATGATTGTATGACCCGATAAATGATTAAATGACCCGATAGATGAAATTAAGTGGATTATTAAAGTTAGGTTATGTCACTAAAAGTCCCATTAGCATGAATTGTGAACTATCGGGATTTGGTAGACGCTTATGCATATAATAGTACTATTTGGGGACGATCACCCCAGTTCGCGCCTTAACGGTTGATCCCCGTCGTGCCACATTGAAATGTAAGCGAATTTATGTATGAGAAGATTTCCATAGCGTGACCTTTGTGACGACACGCTAATTTAGATGGGCAAATGAGTTTCGGGCTAGCTACCCGTTGTTTGTTTTAGTAAGGTAACAATGTCATGCGGCTTATAATAATCCAATTAACAAAATACTGCTGTACGCACCGAATTACGATGTATTGCCTGACTAGCAATACGGGGTCATGCTGTGACAATCCGTCAATTTACGATTGATATTTTATTCTCAAATATTATTTGAAAATATTATTTTAATGATATAATATGAACTCACTTATTTTTGGGAAGAAATTTGGATTTACGTCTTGAAGTAGCATCGACTACGTCTAAACCGGAGGATTCAACGTTACGTGCTTGCATTTACATACACCGTCTTTGGTGACAGTTCGACATTTCAGAAAATAAATTTATCCGTGAATATTATTTTGGAGTTTTAAATTTGTGTTGGTTCATAAACTCACAAATTTACGGGAAAAGATTAGGACTTACGATTTTATTTTAACGTCCTTTACGACTAAACCGGAAACCCTAGGATTACGTATTTACGTTTTTGAACTCCGTTTTTGATGAAACAATTTTTATTGGATTCGTTTTGTGACGTCGATTCATAATTTATAAAAACGTTTTTCGTAAAACGACCCGAGGGCACGTAAATCGAGGAAACTAGAATCGAGGAGTACCCGTAAATAAATGGGATGAGACAAGTGGGACACTTGTCCCACCCCACTCCCAAAACCGGTTTAACAAACCACTACACCATTTGAGGTGTCAACACTTACATAACAAGTTTACACTTGTAAACTTGAGCTTACTTTGTAAGCTAACACACTTCAAAACCATCAACCTTACCACTTATCTCATTTCATCCATGCAAAAACCACCTCAATCTCTCTCTCCCTTCACATATGTGCCGTCCACTTTCACCATGAAACACCCTCATTTGATCTAAATTAACCACAAAATCCCATGTTATTCATATACATGTTGAAGTCCTTTTGAAACCTTATTGATTGGTGGTACTTATAACATCCAAGGAGGAGTTTTCATGGAGTAGGAGGGCTGATTTTCTACAAGGAGATTAGGAAGATTGGTGGTCATGAAGATGGTCATGGTTGTCTACAAGTTTCTCCATCATCTACCATGTCAAAATCATAACCTACATCAAGTTGGTGGTATAAAGATTGTCCTCCTCAACTTCTTGTTATTTTGATTATGTAAACATGTATTTTATTTCCTATTGTATATATTTATGATGATTATATGATGATAAAAATGTTATGTGGGGATTTGTTGTTGATAAACATGATTAAAAAGATGAAAAACCATATGAAACAAGGTTAAAATCTTGGTTAAATTTGATGGCTGTAAAAAAACAGTAAAGAACTATATGGTAAACTGATAAAATGATGAAGTAGAATGGATTTACAGTAAGCTATGAGTCTTGTACACATGTGAGAGTTGACCATGCAATGGAATCAAAATAATGAGTGAGATATGATCAAAACAAGTTTAGGGTATAAATCTAAAGTTACTGTTTTGGACGATTTTTAGAAAATATTTAGAAGATGATTCAACAGTAGCTATAGAAGAGTTAAATGTAGCACATATCATGTAGTTTACGTGATAAACATTTGAGCTTCTATCTCCATATAGAACTCAAGATATGGCAGTTTTGGTGAAGATGAAGTTAAAAATCAGATTTTTGGAAATTAAAGAATAATACTATTATATAAGCACTCACATTTTAATATATAAAATGTAAAATAAAAACCCACTAACTTATAAAACTTATTTATATAAATGTATAAAAGGTTAATTAAATGGATGAATTATATAAAAGATGGTGAAATAATGTTTATAAGTAATAAAAACTATAAATATGATTTTTACGACTTTTTCGGCTATTGCCGTAAAATTAACGTTTTTGTTAAATAAAACTTAGATGGTTGGACCCGTCTAATGAAAACTTTATAAAACTTATATACTGATATATAGACATGTATAACAAGTAAAAACCGATAAAACCCGAACTTTAGGGCATACGGACATTAACGAGCTAAGTAAACATATTGGACTAATACTTGGGTTAATAATTGGACTACATAAGATAAACACCCATAAAAAGAACTTATTGGGCTTAACCCATTTGGGCCCAACTTGAAAGTGTATGTACTGATAATATAAGTACAAAATGGATTAAATTAAGTTAAATAACTTATAATAAGTTTATTGGACTTAAAATACATAAATAGGTAAAACTAGTAAACTAGTATAAACGTTACCGACACATAACACTAAAATGAGTAAACGAGAATATGTAAACCCACTTGATCATCATATATAAATAATCATCATATGTATACATAATTGATATTTTTATAAAGTCATTGGACAAACGTCTAAGACCAATTATTATTTGTCTAGGTTTCCGTGATTGAAGCACGTACCGTACGTCCGAATTGCCGATAACCCGCCTTCCCATATCAATGTGAGTTCATAGCCTCGCACTCTTTTAAATGTTTTATAAATGCTTTATAAACCCGCGAGGGAGATAACATGTTAGTTTTTATAAAAAGTTTGGACACCATTTGTCCCGATTGTTTGTTTATTGATTTTGGACCCGAATGATTGAATGACCCGATTGTATGACCCGATAAATGATTAATGGACCCGATAGATGAAATCAAATGGATTATTAAAGTTAGGTTATGTCACTAAAAGTCCCATTAGCATGAATTGTGAACTACCGGGAGTTGGTAGACGCTTATGCATTTAATAGTACTATTTGGGGACGATCACCCCAGTTCGCGCCTTGACGGTTGATCCCCGTCGTGCCACATTGATTGGTAAGCGAATTAATGTATGAGAAGATTTACATAGCGTGACCTTTGTGACGACACGCTACTTTAGATGGGCAAAATTGGTATCGGGTTAGCTACCCGTTGTTGGTTTAGTAAGGTAACAATGTCATGCGGCTTATAATAATCCGAATTAACAAAATAATAATGGACGCTCCGAATTACGATGTATTGCCTGACTAGCAATACAGGGTCATACTATTGATATTATGATTGTATTTTGGTTTTCATAACCATATTCATATAACGGTTTTTATTTGATTTTATACAACGTCATAAGACGTATTGTATGATGTTTTTACGACATTGGCTCGTATAATAATTTTTAAGGCAAATGCCTATATCATGATTTTCGATAAGGATTTATATAAAATGATTTTGGCTATTTTACGGCCTATTACAATGATTTGTACGAATTGATTTTTGGTACTAATTTTATACCAAAGTTATATTGATGGAATTTATTAAACTCTATGAATTCACTCGGCGTTATCGCTGACCTTTTCTTTTAACATGTTTTATCTCAGGTACTTGAAGGTAATTCTCGGGAAGACAACAAGAATTCATGGCCCGCACTTAAACAATATTTTTCCATTCAAACACTTTGTAAAACTTTTGTATGAAATATAATGACTTGGGACCGATGTAACTTTGATATTTATGAATGGAAATGCTTTATTAATAAACGACGCGATTTTCATGCGTTGTCTATGATGTGAGTAATGTGCTATCCCGTAACACCAACTAGTCTTCCGCTGTATTGAGTTGTATAAATTTGGGGGTGTTACAGTTTGGTACCAGAGCTCTCGTTATAGAGAACGAAAGATTTTTAAAACCAAGGTTTTGAATAAAACATTTCAAAATCTTTTAACTATAAACATTTTTCTAAAAATGTCTAAAAATCTTTTGACTATAACGGTGCCGAAGAATTCCCGAGTTACCGACAAGGCCAAGACTGAGAAGTGTTATTTTAATATATATATATAACTTGGATTATATATATATGATGTAATTTTATTACATGATTGTTTGATGATTATTTTGATTTTTATACGAGGTATTTATACGACGTCGATTGTCACAAGAAACCCTAAATCCTCTAGTAAATTAATCGAAGCTATTCTCGTAGGAATTCTAGCTATCCTAGATCTAAACCAAGTTGTGGATATTTATGATCCCAACAAATGGTTGATATTCGTAGAAGTGTAGATATTAGTTGATTGTGATATTGAAAAAGAATTGGCGAGATTAAATCTGATATCGATGTCATGACGATCTTTCCTTATAGAGTGGAGTTTGACAAAACATTACCACCTAGAAAGATGTCATCTGATTCGTTGTCACCCAATTCTTAAATTTGAAATCGAAAGGGTGAATTTTGCACTTGAGGCTGTTATTGGAACCATTACCCAAAAGCCTCATGCCACTAGTACCTTTCCGAGAAGTCTAATTGAATGATTAAGTCATTTCATATTAATGACTCATTTGATAACTATTGTTGTAAGATATATAGGATTGGAAATTAAGTATTGTTCATATCGAGCTTTTATTGCCTATTAAGGCCTAAGAATAAGGTTGAAAGTATTGGAGAATGAAGTAGGATATCGACTTGAGTATAAAATTGGTTGGAACTTGAATAAAGTAAAATTTAACTTATATGGAATGTGAGATTATTAAGAGGAAGTCGTTAAGTTCTGTGATTGAATTATAAGGTTTTAATTGATTGTTAGTTCGTGTTAAGGGTTGTTCCTAGACCATTGTCCACTAATGAGGATGCCCAGTGTCCAAGAAATAAATTGAAGAAATCTTCTTCTGAATTGAGACCGATGGATCTTCAGGGACATGTGGAACACCTAATGACTCTTGTAGATTAGTATTCATTGTGGTATCTTTTAAAAATAATCCCTAACTTAACTGAGACATCAGTTGGTAGGATTAGTTCTGAGAATTGTATGACATAGTGACATGTAATGTGATACGGTACAATTTTGACTTGTTTGTGATTAATGAAAAAGACTACCTTAGATTGCTAAATCTTACATATATCGATGTTATCTATCTTTTATTGCTTCATCCTAATGTTCGCATTAGTGATGTAACCATTGAACAAGTACTCATCTTGAATTGAGTTATGTTGTGAATTATTCTTTTTGAGCGCCATCGAGGTCATGAACCTCATGATTAATTGGCTAAGCTCATTTCCTATTGTATTGTAGTTAGTTCTTGGTTAACAACTTTTCATCACTCTTTTGCAGATCACTCATTGTTCTTATAAAGTTAAAACGGTATCCTTTGAGAAAATTTAATTTTCATCACTATAAGGATTATTCAAAGTAAGATTTATAAGTGATTGTTAAGGAAATGAGGCTGTTTATAAAACACCTTGGAAAACTTAATTGTTTTCATAACAAGGAAAATCTTTGTAAATTTATTTTGATTCTTATTTAAGAATTAAGTATGAAAATGTTTTTATTATAAACATAATGATAAAATTTTGACGAACTGAGTATTGCATCGTTAATCTTGAAATTGTATATAGTTGCGCGCCTACATACAATTTGGAATGGACCATGCAAGACTGATTAGTAGTCACCATAAAACTAATGGATAAACACTACATTTTCTTTGAAGATTGTGAAAGAATAAATTTTATGAGATCTGCAAGAAGTGTAAAATAAGGACATAATGTTATGGACACCTACATATGTGCATGTAACACCTATTCTTCTGAGTCGAATTTACTCATCTGTGGAAATTGTCTTATTTGACAATTGACAATTCTTTCTTGTCCAATTCTCCTGTAGTGAGATTCTTAGGAAAAGTATCTGATTACTGAGTATTGATACCCGACTGGATGTATCGACGTTCTTATCATTTCTTATGATTTGATTTCATTTGAATGACCTGGGTAACGATCCGAGGAGCTTTCGAATGCGTACTCAAATTATGAAAACATGGGATATTTTCATATTCATTGAATGTTTTCGTCTGTATCTGAACTGAAATTCTCTCGCATAGATTATGCGTTGACCTTACTCTTTTAAGATTAGTTATGTCTTCAGATATCCTTGAATTTGTGAAGGATTATGAGTTATTATTAGTCTTTTGAGAAGATCACATCTTATCCACGGCAATGAAACTGGAAAGTTGATAGTGCCAGTAGAATGGATTGATTGATTATGACATGACGACATTGTCTTAATTGATGGGAACTCGAGTAGAATTCCCTAAAAGATAAGATGTTGATTATCAAAAGTGATCTAAATAATTCTTGATGGATGATTTTATCCTGCATTTAGACTTGAAATTTTATCGTAAATGGTTGTAAATTAGTCATAGATATTATAATCTAGAAAGAAGTTAATATGAATTTATTAAAAGATGTTTCTGTTATTGAAACTTTAGTAAGTATTTGTTGATAAATTACCTAGACTTTCGCCATTAAGGCAAGTAGAAATTGGTATTGATTATATTCCCGGTGCTGCACCTATGACATGTGCACTGTACGTCAGCACCATCTGAATTAAAGAAATTACCGTACAACTGAGAGAGTTGCCGGAGAAAGATTTTATTCTACCTAAGCTCGTCATTATGAAGAGCTATGGTATTATCATTTCTCATATTTATAGATTACTGTGAACTGAGTAAATTGAAAATCGAAAACGATATCCATAACTCGAAATGGAAGATTTATTCGATCCTTTACAAGGTTCTAGCGTATGTTCTAAAGATTTGATCCATGGCATGTTTATCATCAACTTCGCGTCCGCGAAAAAGATTATCTATTCCAATCATTACATCCAGAACTTGTAATGAACATTATGAGTTTCACGTGATGTTGTTTGGATTGACTAATACACATGTAGCATTCATAAATTTGGTGAATCACGTGTGTAGGCTGTAATTTGATAAATTCATGCTCGTGATCATTAAGGACCATTTATTTGTTTATAAGAATAAGAATGAGTTAATAATTATTTATAAATTGCCTTGAATTGGCCGAACAATTAAAAACATGTACTTTGAATATTTAACATATGACTTAAGATTTAATTCTTTACATGATTTAACTATGTGATAAATAGATAATGGAATATATTGACTCTTCAAAGATTAAGAGCCCTTTTAAGATTTTGGGTTTTACCAAAAAGAAAATGGAAATATGTTTCGACAGATATTTTATCAAAGAAATTTTTAAGGGATTATTTCCTTATACACAAATCATTTAACTAAACTCCTGTTTAGGGGTAAATGTTTGTGTATACTTCTAGACAACCTAAGAGGGATTGAGGAAAACCATTTAAACCATAACTTGAATTTTAAACGACAATTTTTGCTTTTCAACTAAGAAAATTTTGACCAAAGTATAAACAAAGATTTTTCAAACATTTACGGATCTTATTAATAATTTTAATTATTTTCGATAAATCAACAAAAATCCTGTTAATTAAATTCAAATTTACTTTGAACATTTTATATAATTGGTCGAACTAAGAAATTTAAAATTTTTACGTTTACGTTTCATAAAAATTAAATAATTATTGTTAATTTACATGTAATAATTATCGACGCTTTAGACGTCGGATTGAGTAAAACAGATAAAGATAATAGCGAAGATGAAACTAAAACATAGAAGATATGAAGAAAGAATTTGAAATAAATACGGTTATGATATTTATTTCATCAGGAGAAAATGAATGTAGATACTGACACATAATATAGAAAAGATAAAGAATCAATTAGGACATGTTCCTTAATAATGAAGGTGCAAAATAAATTGCCGAACGATATAAAAATAAACAATGTTTGTAAAAAGGGATAATATAGATTATAAAAGAGGTTCGCGGCTAATGTGAACCATTAAAATAGAGAAGCCGATAGCGTTAAATGATTAAAAGTCCATTTGTGACTGTCTAAATATGGAGATTGTGAGATATAGTTATGTTAGAATTTGTAAGTATAAGTATTCTATTTATGTCATTTATGACTAAAAGTATCTTTGTCTGAAGAAGTTGTACTGATGGCAATTATGAAGGCAAACATCGCCTCATACATTAGTAAAACGTCTAGCTATTGCAAAGGTCATCATCTGAATTTGATTCGATTTGGGTCATCGTCGACAGACTGACCAAATCTGCTAATATCATTCCCGTTAATGATAAATGCAAAAGAGTTATGTAAACATAGCATGCCTGTATCGATCATCTATGTCAAGATCCTCGCTTCGCATCGAATTTCTAGAGATTTGCTCAGAAATCATTGAGAACTAACCTTGATGAGAGTACTATGTACCACCCCAAATCGAAGGGACGAGGTAAAGTAACGATACAAGGTAATATAAGTGTTTTATGTTTGAATGATTGACCTTTGGTAATAGACCGTATAATCGTTTTCCTTTGGAGAGATTATCATTGATAATCATCGTATTAGGATCGAGATCGAATCTTGTTAAGATTTAGAAATTAGAGCATCTGTAAGCTGGAGTTGAGATGAAGACATCCGACATACACCCATTGTGAGTTGGACATGTCTCTTAGGTTTAAGGTTTCCTATGATGGCGAACCTATTCTTGCAAAATACCCGACCCGCGAGATCTGGAATGATTGTTGAAATTAGGATTTGATTATTAACTGCCGATAGTGGGCAAGAGGTTATGTGAATGTGAAATGTAGACCTTGAAGTGCCAAATGGGTAGCGAAGTTATGCCAAAAATTTTAACCGTGGAAAAATGAATTCATGATCTGACAAATCATGGGATATAAGTCCCCGTTGTATGGGACCATTGAGATGATACAAAAGTTGGGATTGAAAGGCATACAAGCTGGATCTACCCTAGGACTTCAAAGACTGCGTGAATTATGTTTCGTAAATCGAACTTGATGGAATATCTATCAAGTGAAAATCTGACTGTTCTTAGTAAAGCTTAGATCGGCGAAAAGTTGCATTCATCAAAAACCCGTGTACATCATGGATAGAGAAAGTAAGTCAACATTAAGCCTGATCTTATTCCCGTAGTTATGTTTGATGAAACTCGCGTATTATAATGGATTACACTTGTGAGAAAAGACCGAGTGTGGAGGAAATACCCACATGGCTTTAACTCTATAAGAAGCGAGTAGTAAGGTAAGATGATCTTTGAGGACAAAGATCCTGTTTAGGGGTAAATGCTGTGACAATCCGTCAATTTACGATTGATATTTTATTCTCAAATATTATTTGAAAATATTATTTTAATGATATAATATGAACTCACTTATTTTTGGGAAGAAATTTGGATTTACGTCTTGATGTAGCATCGACTACGTCTAAACCGGAGGATTCAACGTTACGTGCTTGCATTTACATACACCGTCTTTGGTGACAGTCCGACATTTCAGAAAATAAATTTATCCGTGAATATTATTTTGGAGTTTTAAATTTGTGTTGGTTCATAAACTCACAAATTTACGAGAAAAGATTAGGACTTACGATTTTATTTTAACGTCCTTTACGACTAAACCGGAAACCCTAGGATTACGTATTTACGTTTTCGAACTCCGTTTTTGATGAAACAATTTTTATTGGATTCGTTTTGTGACGTCGATTCATAATTTATAAAAACGTTTTTCGTAAAACGACCCGAGGGCACGCAAATCGAGGAAACTAGAATCGAGGAGTACCCGTAAATAAATGGGATGAGACAAGTGGGACACTTGTCCCACCCCACTCCCAAAACCGGTTTAACAAACCACTACACCATTTGAGGTGTCAACACTTACATAACAAGTTTACACTTGTAAACTTGAGCTTACTTTGTAAGCTAACACACTTCAAAACCATCAACCTTACCACTTATCTCATTTCATCCATGCAAAAACCACCTCAATCTCTCTCTCCCTTCACATATGTGCCGTCCACTTTCACCATGAAACACCCTCATTTGATCTAAATTAACCACAAAATCCCATGTTATTCATATACATGTTGAAGTCCTTTTGAAACCTTATTGATTGGTGGTACTTATAACATCCAAGGAGGAGTTTTCATGGAGTAGGAGGGCTGATTTTCTACAAGGAGATTAGGAAGATTGGTGGTCATGAAGATGGTCATGGTTGTCTACAAGTTTCTCCATCATCTACCATGTCAAAATCATAACCTACATCAAGTTGGTGGTATAAAGATTGTCCTCCTCAACTTCTTGTTATTTTGATTATGTAAACATGTATTTTATTTCCTATTGTATATATTTATGATGATTATATGATGATAAAAATGTTATGTGGGGATTTGTTGTTGATAAACATGATTAAAAAGATGAAAAACCATATGAAACAAGGTTAAAATCTTGGTTAAATTTGATGGCTGTATAAAAACAGTAAAGAACTATATGGTAAACTGATAAAATGATGAAGTAGAATGGATTTACAGTAAGCTATGAGTCTTGTACACATGTGAGAGTTGGCCATGCAATGGAATCAAAATAATGAGTGAGATATGATCAAAACAAGTTTAGGGTATAAATCTAAAGTTACTGTTTTGGACGATTTTTAGAAAATTATTAGAAGATGATTCAACAGTAGCTATAGAAGAGTTAAATGTAGCAAATATCATGTAGTTTACGTGATAAAAATTTGAGCTTCTATCTCCATATAGAACTCAAGATATGGCAGTTTTGGTGAAGATGAAGTTAAAAATCAGATTTTTGGAAATTAAAGAATAATACTATTATATAAGCACTCACATTTTAATATATAAAATGTAAAATAAAAACCCACTAACTTATAAAACTTATTTATATAAATGTATAAAAGGTTAATTAAATGGATGAATTATATAAAAGATGGTGAAATAATGTTTATAAGTAATAAAAACTATAAATATGATTTTTACGACTTTTTCGGCTATTGCCGTAAAATTAACGTTTTTGTTAAATAAAACTTAGATGGTTGGACCCGTCTAATGAAAACTTTATAAAACTTATATACTGATATATAGACATGTATAACAAGTAAAAACCGATAAAACCCAAACTTTAGGGCATACGGACATTAACGAGCTAAGTAAACATATTGGACTAATAATTGGGTTAATAATTGGACTACATAAGATAAACACCCATAAAAAGAACTTATTGGGCTTAACCCATTTGGGCCCAACTTGAAAGTGTATGTACTGATAATATAAGTACAAAATGGATTAAATTAAGTTAAATAACTTATAATAAGTTTATTGGACTTAAAATACATAAATAGGTAAAACTAGTAAACTAGTATAAACGTTACCGACACATAACACTAAAATGAGTAAACGAGAATATGTAAACCCACTTGATCATCATATATAAATAATAATCATATGTATACATAATTGATATTTTTATAAAGTCATTGGACAAACGTCTAAGACCAATTATTATTTGTCTAGGTTTCCGTGATTGAAGCACGTACCGTACGTCCGAATTGCCGATAACCCGCCTTCCCATATCAATGTGAGTTCATAGCCTCGCACTCTTTTAAATGTTATATAAATGCTTTATAAACCCGCGAGGGAGATAACATGTTAGTTTTTATAAAAAGTTTGGACACCATTTGTCCCGATTGTTTGTTTATTGATTTTGGACCCGAATGATTGAATGACCCGATTGTATGACCCGATAAATGATTAATGGACCCGATAGATGAAATCAAATGGATTATTAAAGTTAGGTTATGTCACTAAAAGTCCCATTAGCATGAATTGTGAACTACCGGGAGTTGGTAGACGCTTATGCATTTAATAGTACTATTTGGGGACGATCACCCCGGTTCGCGCCTTGACGGTTGATCCCCGTCGTGCCACATTGATTGGTAAGCGAATTAATGTATGAGAAGATTTCCATAGCGTGACCTTTGTGACGACACGCTACTTTAGATGGGCAAAATTGGTATCGCGTTAGCTACCCGTTGTTGGTTTAGTAAGGTAACAATGTCATGCGGCTTATAATAATCCGAATTAACAAAATAATAATGGACGCTCCGAATTACGATGTATTGCCTGACTAGCAATACAGGGTCATACTATTGATATTATGATTGTATTTTGGTTTTCATAACCATATTCATATAACGGTTTTTATTTGATTTTATACAACGTCATAAGACGTATTGTATGATGTTTTTACGACATTGGGTCGTATAATAATTTTTAAGGCAAATGCCTATATCATGATTTTCGATAAGGATTTATATAAAATGATTTTGGCTATTTTACGGCCTATTACAATGATTTGTACGAATTGATTTTTGGTACTAATTTTATACCAAAGTTATATTGATGGAATTTATTAAACTCTATGAATTCACTCGGCGTTATCGCTGACCTTTTCTTTTAACATGTTTTATCTCAAGTACTTGAAGGTAATTCTCGGGAAGACAACAAGAATTCATGGCCCGCACTTAAACAATATTTTTCCATTCAAACACTTTGTAAAACTTTTGTATGAAATATAATGACTTGGGACTGATGTAACTTTGATATTTATGAATGGAAATGCTTTATTAATAAACGACGCGATTTTCATGCGTTGTCTATGATGTGAGTAATGTGCTATCCCGTAACACCAACTAGTCTTCCGCTGTATTGAGTTGTATAAATTTGGGGGTGTTACACATACTATTGATATTATGTTCGTGTTTTGGTTTTCATAACCATATTCATATACGGTTTTTATTTAAGTTTATACAACGTCATAAGACGTATTGTATGATGTTTTTACGACATTGGCTCGTATAATGATTTTTAAGGCAAATGCCTATATTATGATTTTCGATAAGGATTTGTATAAAAATGACTTTGGCTATTTTATGGCCTATTAAAATGATTTGTACAAAATGATTTTAGGTAATACTTTTATACCGATGTTATATTGATGGTTTATTAAACTCCATGAATTCACTCGGCGTTATCGCTGACCTTTTCTTTTAACATGTTTTATCTAAGGTTGACAAGCATCAAAAACCCACCATGGTTCGGGTGGTCGGGGATGATCAAAGAACATATATGACATTGTTGTTCTTAGTGAGAGAAAGTTAGAGAGAGGTGAAAGGAATGTGTGTTTTATTTCAATTGAAAGAAAACAAGGAAAAAATGAACAAACTTCCACACCCCCATGGAGAGTCATGGGGGGTATTTATAGGCCTAACAAACTAGGACTATACAACCTTTACATAATAAGTCCTAAATGATGTATATCTAGTCCAACTCACGTGAAAGGCGCCAGCTTACCAAAAAGTAAGTCTAACAATCTCCCTCCAAGATGGTGACTCACGTGAGTTGGTTACAATGATTCCTACAAGCAAAAATAAAGAAAATTGATAAGCTTGAATTCCAGCATTCCTTGAGACAGTCTTCAGCGACCTTCATCTTCTTGAATACTCCAGCTCTATTTCTTCAGCTTTGTAGAATCTAGTTGAGTTTAACTCCCTCCCAACTAGAAGGCCTTTCATTAAAACAAGCAGTAAAGACTTCTCCCTCCCAAACAGATCATACAGACGAAATCTGTGGGAGGTGATAACGTCATCAACATTTTCTCACAAATAGAAGCAATCCCAGTCTTGATTCTATGATAGATTACCAGAAGTACACACTCTATTCCGAACATGAAGTCAAACTATAGCACCAGAGTCAATTAAGTCCCGGAAATGCACATTTCTCCTGACAGGACAGTAATGATAAAAAGTTGCCACATCAAAGTCAATTAAGTCCCGAATGTAGTCAACTTATCCCTCTATGTAGAAACGGTAACACCAAAGTCAAGTGACCCCGCATGTACACATTTCTCCCTCCAGGATGATACATATTAAGGGAATCATCCTTCATGTGTGTCTGTGGTATGCCAACAGGAACCGCTTACTTAGCAACCAATACTATGTAAGAAGATGTCAACAATATCTCTCTAAACAAAATTCTCTCAAGATCATCCCGAACTGAATCCCCTTATCAATTCTGTTGGCTATTGATAGTGACCACTGATGAAGATAACCCGATAATCCAAACTTGAAACTGAAGTAGAATTCCCCAAACTTGAACTTAAGCTTGCACTATAGTAGAATGAAGAGCGATGCAGAGAAGTCTTAAACGTACCCTATACCAAAAGGCGGTATATAAAAGGTACAACTTCTCTAAAGTACCATATACCAAAACAGGCGGTATATGAAAAAATACTACATCTCTTGAAGAAATCCACAACTGCAAGTGTGTGTGACACTGAAAACCGCAACGAAGCTCCCAAAAAATGATAGTTATCCATGTCGTCGTCCATCCTCCCCTTGACAATGGATACTAGATACTTCAAGTCTAATTCAAAACCGTATATGCTCGAGCAAGTTATCTTATAAAGTCGTAAGTACTCCTTTAAAGATAAAATAAGAACGCCTCTGAAAAATCTCACTTCAACCTCAAATAAGTAGCATCGAATCATCTTCGTAATCACATAAACCGTAATAGCCGTTAGGAATTTAGGTGAATTTTTGATAAGGATCGTTTTAGTGTAATGTATCGTGTTTGTTGTGTTTGTTGTTCGTGAAGAAGTGATATGATCGAAAACGGATATCCGGCCAGAATGTCACTATTTAAACGGCCTGCCAAAATAATAAAATTCTGTCCCATAAGCCTTTAACTTGACAACAATTTTATCACTTTGTTCTCTCGAAAATACCCGGCTCAATCCAATGACCCCGTAACTTAAATGATTAATTTTACAAGATTCGGATATATAATCGATCGTCCCGAATTATCTTGCAAAAATAATCGGCCCACTCGATGCCTTCGATAGGTGTAGTGAACGACCCGTCAACTAGTTGTCAAAACCTTTGTAAGCCAATATAAACCAAATATTCGGCCCACAAAACACTCGGTCCAAGAAAAATCTTACCAAATCCAATATTTCATGAAACAAAACATATGAAACCGTAGCCCAAGCCCAAGCTTACTATACCCGATTTCAATAAATTGGAGATAAGTGATAACCCACATCTCTAACAGTGACTCACGCAAGGTATGTATTCAATATCCACGTGTAGTCCACTAGTCAACCACTTTCCTAGAAACCTCCGCCCCATATTTCTTCATAATAAACACAGCCACAAAAACCGGATCTCATATCTTTTCTATCTTAAACTAGTTACATCCGCCCCCTTAAATCAGCACTCCTAACACAGTTTCATTAAAAAAATCCTCCCCTTCCAATCTCATCTTGTTTACACCGCCAGTATCATCTCTCCCAACACACCATCTCAACAGTACCCATCACCATAAATCATACATACAAATCAAAGATCATCTCAGTCTCCCTTTACCCGATCCAAACAACACACCATGACGAATGATGAAATAGTTGCGGCGTTTAGATCAAGGCGATGGTCTCGAGTAGGTTTGTATGAGCATGAGATTGATTTGATATGGTCAATGATTTTGTTTAAACGAAAAAAAAATCCTTTTAAAGATAAACAAAAAATCGTTTAACAAGAAATTAAGATCATGAAAATGTGATTTTTAAATGAGTCTAGATGTGAAGGATTTTTAAAAGAATAGAGTCGGTTAAGATTGGTTAGGATTGGATTTGAAGTGCAAATTGGTTTAAGATTGGTTTAGTCTGTGTTGAAGAGTGATTTAAACAGTGGTTGAGTCTGGGATTAGATCCTGATTGGTTTTGACTGTTAAGATGGTGGATTTGTTAAAAGTGTTGTGTGATAGATATAAACTGATGGATTTAGAAAAAATATTGAGTCTAAATCTGATATTTTAAATTAATTGATTTAAACTCCCATCGCAATGAATAAATGAGACCATCGTAATCTTTTAATTTTCAGTCCATCGCAATGTCAAACTTCATCCATCGCAATATTTCACTATTTGTCCATCGCAATGAGACTTCATCCATCGCAATATCATTGGAAAAATTTGGGCAACATGACGACTTAAACTTTCATTTCGATGAATCAGGCCATCCATCGCAATGAGGACAGTCCAACCCATCGGAATGTAAAAAAAACCCCATCGGAATAAATCCGAAAAAGAAGCCGTCGCAATGTGAAAGCATCGTAATATCCCATCTGGACAATAGCCATCGCAATATGGTTTTGACTCATAATTTGGTGCCCCCGTAAAAAATGTTCTGGACCATGTGCTTTTGTCTTTTACCCAAAAGGCAAAACAGATCAAGTGAATGATAAGAAAAACAAAAACTATGATACAACGAGAATACCCAAAATATTGGACAAAGAGATTTACACACGAGACTTGAACAGATTAGGACAAGAAATTTGTAGCCTTAACGGAATAAAAAATTATGATAATAACAGGACATGTTAAAATCTGATAAAGAAATGAATCCAAAAAGCACAAACCGCTAATCTGAAAACCCCACACGAATCTGAATACGCAACACAAACACACGGATACAAGACACCCCCGGTTAGCTCTGATACCAATTGACAAGCATAAAAAACCCACCATGGTTCGGGGATGATCAAAGAACATATATGACATTGTTGTTCTTAGTGAGAGAAAGTTAGAGAGAGGTGAAAGGAATGTGTGTTTTATTTCAAATGAAAGAAAACAAGGAAAAAATGAACAAACTTCCACATCCCCATGGAGAGTCATGGGGGGTATTTATAGGCCTAACAAACTAGGACTATACAACCTTTACATAATAAGTCCTTGTGTTTAGTAAATGATGTATATCTAGTCCAACTCACGTGAAAGGCGCCAACTTACCAAAAAGTAAGTCTAACACAGGTACTTGAAGGTAATTCTCGGGAAGACGAAAAATAATTCATGGCCCACACTTAAATATTAATTTCCATTCAAATGCTTTGTAAAACCTGTATGAAATATAATGACTTGGGACCTATGTAAATTTGATATTTATGAATGGAAATGCTTTATTATTAAAACGACGCGACTTTTAAGCGTTGTCTATGATGTGAGTAATGTGCTATCCCGTAACACCAACTAGTCTTCCGCTGTACTGAGTTGTATAAATTTGGGGGTGTTACAGTTTGGTACCAGAGCTCTCGTTATAGAGAACGAAAGATTTTTAAAATCAATATTTTGAATAAAACATTTCAAAATCTTTTAACTATAAACATTTTTCACAAAATGTCTAAAAATCTTTTGACTATAACGGTGCTGGAGAATTCTCGAGTTACCGACAAGGCCAGACTGAGAAGTGTTATTTTAATATATATATAACTTGGATTATATATATATGATGTAATTTGATTACATGATTGTTTGATGATTATTTTGATATTTATACGAGGTATTTATACGACGTAGATTGTCACAAAGAACCCTAAATCCCCTAGCAAATTAATCTAAGCTATTTCTGTAGGAATTCTAGCTATTCCAGATCTAAACCAAGTTGTGGATATTTATGATCCCAACAAAATGGTTGATATTCGTAGAAATGTAGATATTAGTTGATTGTGATACTGAAAAAGAATTGGCGAGATTAAATCTGATATCGATGACAAGACGATCTTTCCTTATAAAGTGGAGTTTGACAAAACGTTACCACCTAGAAAGATGTCATATGATTCGTTGTCATCCAATTCTTAAATTGAAATCGAAAGGGTGAATGTTGCACTTGAGGCTGTCATTGGAACCATTACCCAAAAGCCTCATGCCACTAATACCTTTCCGAGAAGTATAATTGAATGTGTGAGTCATCTCATGCTAGTGACTCATTTGATAATTATTGTTGTAAGAGCTATAGGATCGGAAATTAAGTGTTGATCATATCGAGCTTTTATTGCCCTATTAAGGTTTATAAATAAGGTTGAAAGTATTGGAGAATGAGGTAGGATATCGAATTGAGTATAAAATTGGTTAAAACTTGAATAAAGTAAAATTTAACCCGTATGGAATATGAGATTGTTAGGGGGAAGTCGTTAAGTCCTTTGATTGAATTATAAGGATTTAATTGATTGATTGGTTCGTGTTAAGGGTTGTTCCTAGGCCATTGTCCACTAATGAGGATGCCCAGTGTCCAAGAAATAAATTGAAGAAATCTTCTTCTAGATTGGGACCGATGGATCTTCCGGGACAGGTGGGACACCTAATGACTTTTGTAGATTAGTATTCATTGTGGTATCTTTTAAAAATTCCTAACTTAACTGAGATATCAGTTGGTAGGATGAGTTCTGATAATTGTATGACATAGTGACACGTAATGTGTTACGATACAATTTTGACTTGTTTGTGATTAATGAAAAAGACTACCTTTGATTGCTAAATCCTACATGTATCGATGTTATCTATCTTTTATTGCTTCATCCTAATGTTCGCATTAGTGATGCAACCATTGAACAAGTACTCATCTCGATTTGAGTTACGTTGGGGGTTATTCTTTCTGAGTGCCATCGAGGTCATGAACCTCATGATAAATTGGCTAAAGCTCATTTCCTATCATATTGAAGTTAGTTCTTGGTGAACAACTTTTCATCACTCTTTTGCAGATCACTCATTGTTTTTATAAAGTTAAAACAGTATCCTTTGAGAAAATTGAATTTTCATCACTATAAGGATCATTCAAAGTGAGATTTATAAGTGATTGTTATCAAAATGAAGTTGTTTATAAAACGCCTTGGAAAACTTAATTGTTTTCATAACAAAGAAAATATTTGTAAAGTTATTCTTGATTCTTATTTAAGAATTAAGCATGAGAATGTTTTTATTATAAACATGATAATAAAATTTTGACGAACTGATTATTGCATCGTTAATCTTGAAATTGTATATAGTTGCGCGCCTACATACAATTTGGAATGGACCATGCAAGGCTGATTAGTAGTCACTATAAAACTGATCAATAAACACTACATTTTCTTTGAAGATTCTGAAAGATTAAATTTTATGAGATCTGCAAGAAGTGGAAAATAGGGACACCTACATATGTGCCTGTACTATTTATTATTCTGAGTCAAATTTACTCATCTATAGATATTGTCTTCATTGACAATTGATATTCCTTCCTTGTCCAATTCTCCCGTGGTAAGATTCTTTAGAAAAGTATCTGATTACCGAGTATTGATACCCGACTGGATGTATCGACGATCCTATCATTTCTTTTGATTTGATTTCATTTGAATGACCTGGGTAACGATCCGAGGAGCTTTCGAATGCGTACTCAAATTATGAAAACATGGGATATATTCATATTCATTAAATGTTTTCGTCTGTATCTGATTTGAAATTCTCTCGCATATATTATGCGTTGACCTTACTCTTTTAATAGTAGTTGTGTCTCCATATATCCTTGAACTTGTGAAGGATTATGAGTTATTATTAGTCTTTTGAGAAGTTCACATCTTATCGACGGCAATAAAACTGAAAAGTTGGTAATGCCAGTAGAATGGATTGATTGATTATGACATGATGACATTGTCTTAATTGATGGGAACTCGAGTAGAATTCCCCTAAATGATAAGATGTGGATTATCAAAAGTGATCTAAATAATTCTTGATGGATGACCGTATCCTGCATTTAGACTTGAAATTATACCGTGAATGGTTGTAAATTAGTCATAGATATTATAATCTAGAAAGAACTTAAAATAAATATATTAAAAGATGTTTATATTATCTGAAACTTTAGGAGGTATTTATTGGTAAATTTCCTAGACTTTTGCTATTAAGGCAAGTTGAAATTGGTATTGATTATATTTCCTGTGCTGCACCTGTGGCTTGTGCACTGTACGTCAGCACCATCTGAATTAAAGGAATTACCGTACAACTGAGAGAGTTGTCGGAGAAAGATTTTATTCTACCAAGCTCGTCATTATGAAGAGCTATGGTATTATCATTCCTTATATTTATAGATTACTGTAAAATGAGTAAATTGACAATCGAAAACGATATCCATAACTCGAAATGGAAGATTTGTTCGATCATTTACGAGGTTCTAGCGTATGTTCTAAAGATTTGATCCATGGCATGGTTATCATCAACTTCGCATCTGTGAAAAAGATTATGTATTCCAATCACTACATCCGATACTTGTAATGAACATTATGAGTTTCACGTGATGTCGTTTGGATTGACTAATACACATGTAGCATTCATAAATTTGGTGAATCACGTGTGTAGGCTGTAATTTGATAAATTTATGCTCGTGATCATTAAGGACCATTTATTTGTTTATAAGAATAAGAATGAGTTAATAATTATTTATAGATTGCCCTGAATTAGCCGAACGATAAAAACCTATACCTTGAGTATTTAACAGGTGATTAAAGACTTAATCATTTACATTATTTGACCGTGTGATTAAAAGATAATGGAATCTATAATGACTCTTTAAAAATTAAGAGCCCTTTTAAGACTTTGGATTTTACCAAAACGAAAACGGAAACATGTTTTGACAAATGTTTTATCAAAAGAATATTTAAGGAATCATTCCCTTATAACCAAAACATTTAACTAAACTTCTGTTTAGGTGTAAATGTTTTTGCATATCTTAAGACAACTTAAGAAGGATTGAGTAAAACCATTTATACCATAACCTGAAAATTTGAAACGACAATTTTTGCTTTTCAACTAAGAAAATTTTGACCAAAGTGTAAACAAAGAACTTTTCAAACATTTACGAATCTTATTAGTGATTTTCAATAAATCAACAAAAATTGTGTTAACTAAATTCAAATTATTTTGAACATTTTTCTATAATTAGACGAACTGAGAAAATTAAAACTTTCACGTTTACATTTCATAAAAATCTAATAATTATTATTAATTTATTTGTAATAATTATCGACGCTTTAAACACGTCGGATTGAGCAAAACTAAGAAAAATGATAGTTGAGACGAAATTAAAACTTAGAAAATACGAAGAAAGAATATTTGAGTGAATTATGGACATGATATTTATTTCATCAAGGAACGTGAATCTAGATACTGACACATAATATAGAAAGGATAAAGAATCAATTATGACATGTTCCTTAGTAATGGTAGTACAAATAAATTTCCGAACAATTTAAAAATAGATGATGTTTGTAAGAAGGATAATATAAATAGTGAAAGGTTTCACGGCTAATGTGAACCATTAAAAATTGAGAAGCCGATGGCGTTAAAATGTATAAAAGGCCACTTGTGGTTACCTAAATATGGAGGATTGTGAGATATAGTTATGTTGGAATCTTGTAAGTATAAGTATTCTATTCCTGTCATTTATGATTTAATGTATTTTTATATGAAGAAGTTGTACTAATGGTAAATTATGAAGGCAGACACCACCTCATACATTAGTAAACGTCTAGCTATTGCAAAGGTCATCATCTGAATTTGATTTGATTTGGGTCATCGTCGACAGACTGACCAAATCTGCTAATATCATTCATGTTAATAATAGAATCTTGATGAAGAAAATGACTCTTTTGTATTTAAAGGAGTTGTGAAAACATAGTGTGTTGTATCAATCATCTCTATCAAGATCCTCGCTCCGCATCGAATTTCTAGAGATTTGCTCAGAAGTCATTGGGAACGAACCTTGATGAGAGTACTCTTTACCACCCCAAACCGAAGGGACGAGGTAAAGTAACGATACAAAATACTATAAGTGTTGTTTTATGTTTGAATGATAGCCCTTTGGTAATGAACCGTATAATCGTTTTCCTTTGGAAGGATTATCCTTGATAATCATTGTATTAGGATCGAGATTGAATCTTGTTAGGATCTAAATATTTGAGCATCTGTAAGCAGGAGTTGAGATGAAGACACCCGACATACACCCATTGTGAGTTGGACATGTCTTTTAGGTTTAAGGTTTCCTATGATGGCGAATGTAACCTTACAAAATACTCGACCCGCGAGACCTGAAATGATTGTTGAAATTAGGATCTGAATATTGACTGTCGGTAGTAGGCAGGAGGTTATGTGAATATGAAATGTAGATCTTGAAATGTCAGATGGGTAGCTAAGTTATGCCAAAAAATTTAACCTTGGAAAATTGAATCGATGATCTGAAAGATCATGGGAAATAAGTCCCCGTTGTATGGGACCATTGGGATAATATAAAGAGTTGGTTTGAAAGGCATATAAGCTGGATCTACCCTAGGACTTCAAGAGCTGCGTGAATTATGTTTCGTATATCTAACTTGATAAAATGTCTATCAAGTGAATGTCTGACTAATCATTATTAAAGTTAGATCGGTGAAAAGTTGCATTCATCAAAAACCCGTGAACATCATGGATAGAGAAAGTAAGTCAACATTAAGCCTGATCTTATTCCCGTAGTTATGTTTGATGAAACTTGCGTGTTGTAATGAATTGCACTTGTGAGAAAAGACCGAATGTGGAGGAAATACCCACATGGCTTTAACTCTATAAGAAGCGAGTAGTAAGGTAAGATGATCTTTGAGGACAAAGATCCTGTTTAGGGGTAAATGCTGTGACAATCCGTCAATTTATGGTTGATATTTTATTCTCAAATATTATTTAAAAACATTATTTTAATGTTATATTATAAACTCACTTATTTTTGGGAAGAAATTTGGATTTACGTCTTGAAGTGGCATCGACTACGTCTAAACCGGATGATTCTATGTTACGTGCTTACGTTTACATACACCGTTTTGGTGACAGTCCGACATTTCAGAAAAATAAATTTGTCCGTGAATATTATTTTGGAATTTTAATTTTGAGTTGGTTCATAAACTCACAAATTTACGAGAAGAGATTAGGACTTACGATTTTAATTTAACGTCCTTTACGACTAAACCGGAAACCTTAGGATTACGTATTTACGTTTTTGAACTCTGTTTTTGATGAGACAATTTTTATTGGATTCGTTTTGTGTCGTTGATTCATAATTTATAAAAACGTTTTTCGTGAAATGACCCGAGGACACGCAAATCGAGGAAACTAGAATCGAGGAATACCCGTAAATTAGTGAGGTGGGACAAAATACATTATCCCACCCCACTACACATGGGACGGCTCACACATGACACCACATCAAAGATGTGGCATCATGTTAGCTTGTAACTTACAAGTGTAAGTTAAGCTTACACTTTAAGCTACTTTCTAGCTAAAACCATCAACCTAAACACATACCACCATTCACTCATGCAAAATCAACCAAAAATCCTCTCAACCACATCACCATTGCCGTCCACTTTAAAGAACAAACATCCCTTCTTGATCTTTTCTAGCCACAAAATACTTGTTATCTAGCTATATCTTGGAGTTACCTTGAAGCCTTGATCACTTGGTGGCCATTTTAACAACAAAGGAGGTGATTTGCTTGTGTCCTAGGGCTTATTTCTCAACTTATGTTCTTTGTGTTTGATGATCTTGGAGTTACATTTGGTGTTCATCAAGTTCTTGTCTTCCAAAAACAAGATATACTCTTGGTTGCTAAAGAAGATCATCCTCTCCATTTTCTCTTGTAATTTTTGTAAAGATAAAATGTATTTTCTTTCTTATTGTATATGTATATGATGAATATATGATGATAAAAATGTTGTGTGGGGATCAAGTGTTGATAAATATGCTTAAAAAGGTTAATAACCATAAGAAACAAGGCTAAAATCATGATTAATTTGTTGGCTGTATAAAAACAGTATGTAACTAAAACTGATAAACTTGCATGGTAGAATCCATTTTCAGTAAGTACAAGATGTCATACACATGTGAGAGTTGGCCATGCAATGGAATCATTATAATGAGTGAGATATGATCAAAACAAGATGAGTGTGCTAATCTGAATAAGCTGTTTTATAGGGACTGTTAAGGATAGATAAACTTCAAATGAGCAGTAGTTATAACTAAGTTAATTGTAGCACATAATATGAAGTTCATGCCACCCAAAAATGAGCTTCTAATTCATTGTAGAACTCTAGATATGATAAAAATGGTGAAGATGAAAATAAAAATCAGATTTTGAAGAAATAATGTTTATTACTATTATATAAGCACTCAAAATTATATTGTATAAAATGTAAAATTAAAACCCACTAACTTATGAATTTCAATTATATAAATTTTTATAAGGTTAAATAAATGAACAATTTATAAAAATGGTAGTTGAATAATATTTATAAGCTATTAAAACTATAAACTTGATTTTTACGACTTTTTCGGCTATTACCGTAAAATTAACGTTTTTCGCCAAATAAAACTTAGACGATCAAACCCATCTTATGTAATGTTTTTAAAGGTCATATACTGATATATAAGTATCTAATACAAGTAAAACCGATAAAACCCAAACTATAGGACATACGGACATTAACGAGCTAAGTAAGCATATTGGACTAATAATTGGACTAAATAAGTTAAACACTTATAAAAAGTACTTATTGGGCTTAACCCATCTGGGCCCAACATGTAAAGTTTGAATACTGATAATATAAGTATAAAATGGATTAAAACAAGTTAAAGAACTTATAATAAGCTTATTGAACTTAAAATAGGTAAATAGGTAAAACTAGTAAACTAGTAAAACGTTACCAATACGTAAACACTAAAATGAGTAAACAAGGATATATAAACCCACTTGATCATCATCATATGTACAAAAATCATCATATGTATATTGTTATTTTGATAAAAGTCATTGGACAAGAGTCTAAGACCGATTATTATTTATATAGGTTTCCGTGACAGAAGCACGCCCGTAGCCGATAATCCGCCTCTCATTATCAACGTGAGTTCATAGCCTCGCACTCTTTTAAATGTTTTTATGAAATGTTTTATAAACCCGCGAGGGAGATAACATGTTAGTTTTTATAAAATAGGACACCATTTGTCCCGATTGTTTGTTTATTGATTTGGACCCGAATGATTGTATAACCCGATAAATGATTAAATGACCCGATAGATGGAATTAAATGGATTATTAAAGTTAGGTTATGTCACTAAAAGTCCCATTAGCATGAATTGTGAACTACCGGGATTTGGTAGACGCTTATGCATATAATAGTACTATTTGGGGACGATCACCCCAGTTCGCGCCTTGACGGTTGATCCCCGTCGTGCCACATTGATTGTTAAGCGAATTTATGTATGAGAAGATTTCCATAGTGTGACCTTTGTGACGACACGCTAATTTAGATGGGCAAATGAGTTTCGGGCTAGCTACCTATTGTTTGTTTTAGTAAGGTAACAATGTCGTGCGGCTTATAATAATCCAATTAACGAAATACTACTGTACGTACCGAATTACGATGTATTGCCTGACTAGCAATACGGGGTCATACTATTGATATTATGTTCGTGTTTTGGTTTTCATAACCATATTCATATACGGTTTTTATTTAAGTTTATACAACGTCATAAGACGTATTGTATGATGTTTTTACGACATTGGCTCGTATAATGATTTTTAAGGCAAATGCCTATATTATGATTTTCGATAAGGATTTGTATAAAAATGACTTTGGCTATTTTATGGCCTATTAAAATGATTTGTACAAAATGATTTTCGGTAATACTTTTATACCGATGTTATATTGATGGTTTATTAAAATCTATGAATTCACTCGGCGTTATCGCTGACCTTTCTTTTAACATGTTTTATCTCAGGTACTTGAAGGTAATTCTCGGGAAGACGACAAAGAATTCATGGCCCGCACTTAAATATTAATTTCCATTCAAATGCTTTGTAAAACCTGTATGAAATATAATGACTTGGGACCTATGTAAATTTGATATTTATGAATGGAAATGCTTTATTATTAAAACGACGCGACTTTTAAGCGTTGTCTATGATGTGAGTAATGTGCTATCCCGTAACACCAACTAGTCTTCCGCTGTACTGAGTTGTATAAATTTGGGGGTGTTACAGTTTGGTACCAGAGCTCTCGTTATAGAGAACGAAAGATTTTTAATATCAATGTTTTGAATAAACATTTCAAAATCTTTTAACTATAAACATTTTTCACAAAATGTCTAAAAATCTTTTGACTATAACGGTGCTGAAAAATTCCCGAGTTATCGACAAGGCCAGACTGAGAAGTTTTATTTTAATATATATATAACTTGGATTATATATATATGATGTAATTTGATTACATGATTGTTTGATGATTATTTTGATATTTATACGAGGTATTTATACGACGTAGATTGTCACAAAGAACCCTAAATCCCCTAGCAAATAAATCTAAGCTATTTCTGTAGGAATTCTAGCTATTCCAGATCTAAACCAAGTTGTGGATATTTATGATCCCAACAAAATGGTTGATATTCGTAGAAATGTAGATATTAGTTGATTGTGATATTGAAAAAGAATTGGCGAGATTAAATCTGATATCGATGACAAGACGATCTTTCCTTATAAAGTGGAGTTTGGCAAAACGTTACCACCTAGAAAGATGTCATCTGATTCGTTGTCATCCAATTCTTAAATTGAAATCGAAAGGGTGAATGTTTCACTTGAGGTTGTCATTAGAACCATTACCCAAAAGCCTCATGCCACTAATACCTTTCCGAGAAGTATAATTGAATGTGTGAGTCATCTCATGCTAGTGACTCATTTGATAATTGTTGTTGTAAGAGCTATAGGATCGGAAATTAAGTGTTGATCATATAGAGCTTTTATTGCCCTATTAAGGTTTATAAATAAGGTTGAAAGTATTGTAGAATGAGGTAGGATATCGAATTGAGTATAAAATTGGTTAAAACTTGAATAAAGTAAAATGTAACCCGTATGGAATATGAGATTGTTAGGGGGAAGTCGTTAAGTCCTGTGATTGAATTATAAGGATTTAATTGATTGATTGGTTCGTGTTAAGGGTTGTTCCTAGGCCATTGTCCACTAATGAGGATGCCCAGTGTCCAAGAAATAAATTGAAGAAATCTTCTTCTAGATTGGGACCGATGGATCTTTCGGGACAGGTGGGACACCTAATGACTCTTGCAGATTAGTATTCATTGTGGTATCTTTTAAAAATCCCTAACTTAAGTGAGATATCAGTTGGTAGGATGAGTTCTGAGAATTGTATGACATAGTGACACGTAATGTGTTACGGTACAATTTTGACTTGTTTGTGATTAATGAAAAAGACTACCTTTGATTGCTAAATCCTGCATGTATCGATGTTATTTATCTTTTATTGCTTCATCCTAATGTTCGCATTAGTGATGCAACCATTGAACAAGTACTCATCTCGATTTGAGTTACGTTGTGGATTATTCTTCCTGAGTGCCATCGAGGTCATGAACCTCATGATAAATTGGCTAAAGCTCATTTCCTATCATATTGAAGTTAGTTCTTGGTGAACAACTTTTCATCACTCTTTTGCAGATCACTCATTGTTTTTATAAAGTTAAAACAGTATCCTTTGAGAAAATTGAATTTTCATCACTATAAGGATCATTCAAAGTGAGATTTATAAGTGATTGTTATCAAAATGAAGTTGTTTATAAAACGCCTTGGAAAACTTAATTGTTTTCATAACAAAGAAAATCTTTGTAAAGTTATTCTTGATTCTTATTTAAGAATTAAGCATGAGAATGTTTTTATTATAAACATGATAATAAAATTTTGACGAACTGAGTATTGCATCGTTAATCTTTAAATTGTATATAGTTGCGCGCCTACAATATGGAATGGACCATGCAAGGCTGATTAGTAGTCACCATAAAACTGATCAATAAACACTACATTTTCTTTGAAGATTGTGAAAGATTAAATTTTATGAGATCTGCAAGAAGTGGAAAATAGGGACATATTGTTAGGGACACCTACGTATGTGCCTGTACTATTTATTCTTCTGAGTCAAATTTACTCATCTATAGATCTTGTCTTCATTGACAATTGATATTCCTTCCTTGTCCAATTCTCCCGTGGTAAGATTCTTTGGAAAAGTATCTGATTACCGAGTATTGATACCCGACTGGATGTATCGACGATCCTATCATTTCTTTTGATTTGATTTCATTTGAATGACCTGGGTAACGATCCGAGGAGCTTTCGAATGCGTACTCAAATTATGAAAACATGGGATATATTCATATTCATTAAATGTTTTCGTCTGTATCTGATTTAAAATTCTCTCGCATATATTATGCGTTGACCTTACTCTTTTAATAGTAGTTGTGTCTCCATATATCCTTGAACTTGTGAAGGATTATGAGTTATTATTAGTCTTTTGAGAAGTTCACATCTTATCGACGGCAATAAAACTGAAAAGTTGGTAATGCCAGTAGAATGGATTGATTGATTATGACATGACGACATTGTCTTAATTGATGGGAACTCGAGTAGAATTCCCCTAAATGATAAGATGTTGATTATCAAAAGTGATCTAAATAATTCTTGATGGATGACCGTATCCTGCATTTAGACTTGAAATTATACCGTGAATGGTTGTAAATTAGTCATAGATATTATAATCTAGAAAGAACTTAAAATAAATATATTAAAAGATGTTTATATTATCTGAAACTTTAGGAGGTATTTATTGGTAAATTTCCTAGAATTTTGCTATTAAGGCAAGTTAAAATTGGTATTGATTATATTTCTGGTGCTGCACCTGTGGCTTGTGTACTGTACGTCAGCACCATCTGAATTAAAGGAATTACAATACAACTGAGAGAGTTGTCGAGAAATATTTTATTCTACCAAGCTCGTCATTATGAAGAGCTATGGTATTATCATTCCTTATATTTATAGATTACTGTAAACTGAGTAAATTGACAATCGAAAACGATATCCATAACTCGAAATGGAAGATTTGTTCGATCATTTACGAGGTTCTAGCGTATGTTTTAAAGATTTGATCCATGGCATGGTTATCATCAACTTCGCATCTGCGAAAAAGATTATGTATTCCGATCACTACATCCGATACTTGTAATGAACATTATGAGTTTCACGTGATGTCGTTTGAATTGACTAATACACATGTAGCATTCATAAATTTGGTGAATCACGTGTGTAGGCTGTAATTTGATAAATTCATGCTCGTGATCATTAAGTACCATTTATTTGTTTATAAGAATAAGAATGAGTTAATAATTATTATAGATTTCCCTGAATTAGCCGAACGATAAAAACCTGTACCTTGAGTATTTAACATGTGATTAAAGACTTAATCATTTACATTATTTGACCGTGTGATTAAAAGATAATGGAATCTATAATGACTCTTTAAAAATTAAAAGCCCTTTTAAGACTTTGGATTTTACCAAAAAGAAAACGGAAACAAGTTTTGACAAATGTTTTATCAAAAGAATATTTAAGGAATCATTCCCTTATAACCAAAACATTTAACTAAACTTCTGTTTAGGTGTAAATGTTTTTGCATATCTTAAGACAACTTAAGAAGGATTGAGTAAAACCATTTATACCATAACCTGAAAATTTGAAACGACAATTTTTGCTTTTCAACTAAGAAAATTTTGACCAAAGTGTAAACAAAGAACTTTTCAAACATTTACGAATCTTATTAGTGATTTTCAATAAATCAACAAAAATTGTGTTAACTAAATTCAAATTATTTTGAACATTTTTCTATAATTAGACGAACTGAGAAAATTAAAACTTTCACGTTTACATTTCATAAAAATCTAATAATTATTATTAATTTTATTTGTAATAATTATCGACGCTTTAAACACGTCGGATTGAGCAAAACTAAGAAAAATGATTGTTGAGACGAAATTAAAACTTAGAAAATACGAAGAAAGAATATCTGAGTGAATTATGGACATGATATTTATTTCATCAAGGAAATTGAATCTAGATACTGACACATAATATAGAAAGGATAAAGAATCAATTAGGACATGTTCCTTAGTAATGGTAGTACAAATAAATTGCCGAACAATTTAAAAATAGCTGATGTTTGTAAGAAGGATAATATAAATAGTGAAAGGTTTCACGGCTAATGTGAACCATTAAAAATTGAGAAGCCGATGGCATTAAAATGTATAAAAGGCCACTTGTGGTTACCTAAATATGGAGGATTGTGAGATATAGTTATGTTGGAATCTTGTAAGTATAAGTATTCTATTCCTGTCATTTATGATTTAATGTATTTTTATCTGAAGAAGTTGTACTAATGGTAAATTATGAAGGCAGACACCGCCTCATACATTAGTAAACGTCTAGCTATTGCAAAGGTCATCATCTGAATTTGATTTGATTTGGGTCATCGTCGACAGACTGACTAAATCTGCTAATATCATTCATGTTAATAATAGAATCTTGATGAAGAAAATGACTCTTTTGTATTTAAAGGAGTTGTGAAAACATAGTGCGCCGTATCAATCATCTCTATCAAGATCCTCGCTTCGCATCGAATTTCTAGAGATTTGCTCAGAAGTCATAGGGAACGAACCTTGATGTGAGTACTCTTTACCACCCCAAACCGAAGGGACGAGGTAAAGTAACGATACAAAATACTATAAGTGCTGTTTTATGTTTGAATGATTGACCTTTGGTAATGAACCGTATAATCGTTTTCCTTTGGAAGGATTATCCTTGATAATCATCGTATTAGGATCGAGATTGAATCTTGTTAGGATCTAAATATTAGAGCATCTGTAAGCAGGAGTTGAGATGAAGACACCCGACATACACCCATTGTGAGTTGGACATGTCTTTTAGGTTTAAGGTTTCCTATGATGGTGAATCTAACCTTACAAAATACTCGACCCGCGAGACCTGAAATGATTGTTGAAATTAGGATCTGAATATTGACTGTCGGTAGTGGGCAGGAGGTTATGTGAATATGGAATGTAGATCTTGAAATGTCGGATGGGTAGCGAAGTTATGCCAAAAAATTTAACCTTGGAAAATTGAATTGATGATCTGAAAGATCATGGGAAATAAGTCCCCGTTGTATGGGACCATTGGGATAATATAAAGAGTTGGTTTGAAAGGCATATAAGCTGGATCTACCCTAGGACTTCAAGAGCTGCGTGAATTATGTTTCGTATATCTAACTTGATAAAATGTCTATCAAGTGAAAGTTTAACTAATCCTTATTAAAGTTAGATCGGTGAAAAGTTGCATTCATCAAAAACCCGTGAACATCATGGATAGAGAAAGTAAGTCAACATTAAGCCTGATCTTATTCCCGTAGTTATGTTTGATGAAACTCGCGTGTTGTAATGAATTGCACTTGTGAGAAAAGACCGAATGTGGAGGAAATACCCACATGGCTTTAACTCTATAAGAAGCGAGTAGTAAGGTAAGATGATCTTTGAGGACAAAGATCCTGTTTAGGGGTAAATGCTGTGACAATCCGTCAATTTATGGTTGATATTTTATTCTCAAATATTATTTAAAAACATTATTTTAATGTTATATTATGAACTCACTTATTTTTGGGAAGAAATTTGGATTTACGTCTTGAAGTAGCATCGGCTACGTCTAAACCGGAGGATTCTACGTTACGTGCTTACGTTTACATACACCGTTTTGGTGACAGTCCGACATTTCAGAAAAATAAATTTGTCCGTGAATATTATTTTGGAATTTTAATTTTGAGTTGGTTCATAAACTCACAAATTTACGAGAAGAGATTAGGACTTACGATTTTAATTTAACGTCCTTTACGACTAAACCGGAAACCTTAGGATTACGTATTTATGTTTTTGAACTCCGTTTTTGTTGAGACAATTTTTATTGGATTCGTTTTGTGTCGTTGATTCATAATTTATAAAAACGTTTTTCGTGAAACGACCCGAGGGACGCTAATCGAGGAAACTAGAATCAAGGAATACCCGTAAATTAGTGAGGTGGGACAAAATACATTATCCCAACCCACTACACATGGGACGGCTCACACATGACACCACATCAAAGATGTGGCATCATGTTAGCTTGTAACTTACAAGTGTAAGTTAAGCTTACACTTTAAGCTAGTTTCTAGCTAAAACCATCAACCTAAACACATACCACCATTCACTCATGCAAAATCAACCAAAAATCCTCTCAACCACATCACCATTGCCGTCCACTTTAAAGAACAAACACCCCTTCTTGATCTTTTCTAGCCACAAAATACTTGTTATCTAGCTATATCTTGGAGTTACCTTGAAGCCTTGATCACTTGGTGGCCATTTTAACAACAAAGAAGGTGATTTGATTGTGTCCTATGGCTGATTTCTCAACTTATATTCTTGGTGTTTGATGATCTTGGAGTTACATTTGGTGTTCATCAAGTTCTTGTCTTCCAAAAACAAGATATACTCTTTGTTGGTAAAGAAGATCATCCTCTCCATTTTCTCTTGTTATTTTTGTAAAAATCAAATGTATTTTCTTTCTTATGTATATGATGAATATATGATGATAAAAATGTTGTGTGGGTATCAAGTGTTGATAAATATGCTTAAAAAGGTTAATAACCATAAGAAACAAGGCTAAAATCATTATTAATTTGTTGGCTGTATAAAAACAGTATGTAACTAAAACTTGAACTGATAAACTTGCATGGTAGAATACATTTACAGTAAGTACAAGATGTCATACACATGTGAGAGTTGGCCATGCAATGGAATCATTATAATGAGTGAGATATGATCAAACAAGATGAGTGTGCTAATCTGAATAAGCTGTTTTGTAGGGACTGTTAAGGATAGATAAACTTAAAATGAGCAGTAGCTATAACTAAGTTAATTGTAGCACATAATATGAAGTTCATGCCACCCAAAAATGAGCTTCTAATTCATTGTAGAACTCTAGATATGATAAAAATGGTGAAGATGAAAATAAAAATAAGATTTTGAAGAATTAATGTTTATTACTATTATATAAGCACTCAAAATTATATTGTATAAAATGTAAAATTAAAACCCACTAACTTATGAATTTCATTTATATAAATATGTATAAGGTTAAATAAATGGACAATTTATAAAAATGGTAGTTGAATAATATTTATAAGCTATAAAAACTATAAACTTGATTTTTACGACTTTTTCGGCTATTACCGTAAAATTAACGTTTTTCGCCAAATAAAACTTAGACGATCAAACCCGTCTAATGTAAAGTTTTTAAAAGTCATATACTGATATATAAGTATCTAATACAAGTAAAACCGATAAAACCCGAGCTATAGGACATACGGACATTAACGAGCTAAGTAAGCATATTGGACTAATAATTGGACTAAATAAGTTAAACACTTATAAAAAGTACTTATTGGGCTTAACCCATCTGGGCCCAACATGTAAAGTGTGAATACTGATAATATAAGTATAAAATGGATTAAAAAAAGTTAAAGAACTTATAATAAGCTTATTGGACTTAAAATAGGTAAATAGGTAAAACTAGTAAACTAGTAAAACGTTACCAATACGTAAACACTAAAATGAGTAAACAAGGATATATAAACCCACTTGATCATCATCATATGTACAAAAATCATCATATGTATACTGTTATTTTGATAAAAGTCATTGGACAAGAGTCTAAGACCGATTATTATTTATATAGGTTTCCGTGACCGAAGCACGCCCGTAGCCGATAATCCGCCTTTCATTATCAACGTGAGTTCATAGCCTCGCACTCTTTTAAATGTTTTTATGAAATGTTTTATAAACCCGCGAGGTAGATAACATGTTAGTTTTTATAAAATAGGACACCATTTGTCCCGATTGTTTGTTTATTGATTTAGACCCAAATGATTGTATGACCCGATTGTATGACCCGATAAATGATTAAATGACCCGATAGATGAAATTAAATGGATTATTAAAGTTAGGTTATGTCACTAAAAGTACCATTAGCATGAATTGTAAACTACCGGGATTTGGTAGAAGCTTATGCATATAATAGTACTATTTGGGACGATCACCCCAGTTCGCGCCTTGACGGTTGATCCCCGTCGTGCCACATTGATTGGTAAGCGAATTTATGTATGAGAAGATTTCCATAGCGTGACCTTTGTGACGACACGCTAATTTAGATGGGCAAATGAGTTTCGGGCTAGCTACCCGTTTTTTTTAGTAAGGTAACAATGTCATGCGGCTTATAATAATCTAATTAACGAAATACTGTTGTACGCACCGAATTACGATGTATTGTATGACTAGCAATACGGGGTCATACTATTGATATTATGTTCGTGTTTTGGTTTTCATAACCATATTCATATACGGTTTTTATTTAAGTTTATACAACCTCATAAGACGTATTGTATGACGTTTTTACGACATTGGCTCGTATAATGATTTTTAAGGCAAATGCCTATATTATGATTTTCGATAAAGATTTGTATAAAAATTACTTTGGCTATTTTATGGCCTATTAAAATGATTTGTACAAAATGGTTTTCGGTAATACTTTTATACCGATGTTATATTGATGGTTTATTAAACTCTATGAATTCACTCGGCGTTATCGCTGACCTTTTCTTTTAACATGTTTTATCTCAGGTACTTGAAGGTAATTCTCGGGAAGACGACAAAGAATTCATGGCCCGCACTTAAATATTAATTTCCATTCAAATGCTTTGTAAAACCTGTATGAAATATAATGACTTGGGACCTATGTAAATTTGATATTTATGAATGGAAATGCTTTATTATTAAAACGAAGCGACTTTTAAGCGTTGTCTATGATGTGAGTAATGTGCTATCCCGTAACACCAACTAGTCTTCCGCTGTACTGAGTTGTATAAATTTGGGGGTGTTACAAGAAATGACAGATGTTTCTGTTGGAGTTTCCCGATGCTGAGAAGGTTGTTCTTAAGTTCTGGTACAAAGTATACATCTCTGGTCACATATGTCGCCCCATTTAGAACCACCTTCATGCTTCCTTTTCCTTTACGATCATGCGTGTATTGTTTTCAATCAATAGTATTAGAGAAACTTTGATCCAGATCTGCAAACCTCTCTTTGTTACCACACATATGATTATATCATCCATAATCCAAAAACCATAGTAGAACTTTGATCTCACTATTTCTCTGGGCCATAAATCCATTCTCTGCTACACCTCCATCAACCACAAGCATAATTTCTTCATTTTCGTCAAAACCGGCATAGTTAGATTCCTTTGCGGTTGGACATTCGTACGAATAATGCCCTAGTTTGTGACAATTATAGCATTCAATGGTTTCTTTGTTGAAAGATTGGCGCCCTCGACCACGACCTCTTCCTCTATTGTTGTAACGCTCTCTACCACGTCCTCTAGTATACGAGTTGTCACCTGTATCTACCTTCAGTACTTGTTCCTCTTCTCGTTCATTCTTCTTAAACTTCCGTTCATGAACAGTTAGTGTGCTCTTCAATTTTTTCTATGGACATCTGATCAATGTCCTTTGATTCCTCAATTGACACGACTACATACATCGTTCGAATGATTTTTTCAGCGATTTTCACATCAGTCATTGATTCACCATTGCTCCTCATTTGATTGGATATTGTCAGGAGCCTGCCAAAATATTCCGGTATTGTTTCAGTCATCTTCATCTCTAAAACCTTGAAATCTCTTCGAAGTTTCTGCAGCATAGATCTCTTCACTCGATCATTCCCTGCAAATCTCTTTTGCATTGATTCCCACACCGCCTTGGAAGTTTTTTGATCCAGGATCTGCTCAAACGTGACCCTATCGATTGCCTGATACAAATAATGTTTGACCTGCAGATCTTTCATTCATAGTTCTTCCAACTTCTTCTTTTCCCCTTCACTCTGGGCAACACCAACCGCGGGTTCTCTGATTCCTGGATCGATCAAGTGCTAGAGTTGTTTTGAACGCAACGATTTTTCCATCATCTCACTCTGGTGTTCGTAATGCCCATCGAAAACTGGCACCTTGATGGAGGCCGAACTATTGAAGAACGGGCTGACTTCTTTTTGGAGGTCCGAGATCGCGTGACGAAGAGGGGCTTAGTAAAACGGACATAACTTTTGCATCCTAAGTCCGTTTTTAGCCTGTGGCCTGTCAAAACGTGCGTAAAAAGGAGGCGGACGACGTTGTAAACACCTTTTAGCTGGTTGCGGATTTTCCAAGGCCTGAAAAGCCTTTTTACTATTAGTTGTTTTTTTACATTTTTATGTTTTTTTCACTTTCAGTTGGACTTTGTTGTTGGGCTACGGTCCAACCCGTTGGATTTTTAGGATTTTTCTTTGTTTGCAGTCATTATTTAATGAATCTGATGTAACCCTAGCAAGTGAGTTATCAGTTTATAAAAGTTAAACCACTGGCCGTTGTGTTGCCGTGTTTTACCCTAATTTTCGGGCATTCTTCAGAATCAACGATTATTAGCAGAATTGTTTCTGGCATTCTTTTTGAATCAACAGATCCAATTACTTATCTTTGTTACTTTTTTTTCAGTCTACACCAGTTGGTATCAAGAGCTAAAGTTCCTGATCAAGATGCCTCCAAGGAGAACTAGGCCCATTCACGATGTGAATGAACATAAATTTGAGCAACGTATGATGGACAGAATGGGGGAGCGATTCGATCAAATTGTTGATCAATTGACCGACCAAATGAACAATTTGATGAGCAATAGGAGGCCTCGTAATCGCCGTCATGAGGATGAAGATGCAGATCTGGTAGAAAATCTGTTTGTTGATGGTTCGTATTCTGATGAACAATTTGTAGGGCGACTAAGGAGGAATCAAAGGGAGGATAATAATAGGCGTTGGGAATCAGGAATGAGGACTAATGTTCCTGAGTTTAATGGGGATACTTTGAATCCCGAGGGGTTCATTGATTGGCTTGTTACTGTTGAAGAAGTATTCGAATTCAAGGAATTTCCTGAAAACAAGAAGGTTCCATTGATCGCTACCAAGCTACGTGGTAGGGCATCTGCGTGGTGGCAACAATTGAAGCCGAAGATAGGAAGAGTTAGGAAGTCAGAGATCATGAGTTGTCAGAAGATGAAGAAGGTCACGAGGGATAACTTAATTCCTCAAAACTACCAGCGAATGATGTACGAGCGGTTACAAAATTTTAAACAGGGGGCCAAGTCTGTTGAAGATTATACAACCAAATTTTACTAACTAATTGCAAGCAATGACATCCAAGAGACAGAAGACCAGCTTGTCTCTAGATACATTGGGGTTTAAGAGTCCATATCATGGATTCTGTTAACAGTTCGATCCGATAACACTTTCTGAAGCATATCAGCGTGCACTGACTTTTGAGAAGCAGAACCGATGAGTGGGGAGTTCGTCTTCTCCTACAATAACAGGTGCTTCTGGTTCGGGTAATGCGGCATCTCGTTTTGCCCTAAGTCAGACTAAAGCAGTTGGTGAGAATACTGGATCAGTTCCTAAAGCGACCGGTAGTGGTGGGTTCAAGTGCTTTAACTATGGTGAACCTGGTTACCGGTAGTCGGATTGTAAGAAGGCTGGGAAGAAGCAGTTATTTATTGAACCTGAGGAATATGATGATGGGGCTTATAATGATTACGTGGGATACGCGGTCTATGATGCAGAACCTGAGTATGAGGAGGAGTACGTGTCTGGAGATGTGGGGGTAAATTTTGTGGTAAGGCGATCCTACTTAATACCTAAAGCTGATGGTGAGGATTGGCTCAAACACAACATTTTTCAGTCAACTTGTACCATTATGGGTAAGGTTTGCACTTCTTTATGTGATTCAGGTAGTTGTGATAATTTAATAGTTGAAGAAGCAGTCCAGAAATTAGGGTTGAAGACTGAAAATCGTCCCAAACCTTATAAATTACAATGGCTTAAAAAGGGCGGCGAGATAACAGTTTCCAAGCGTGTCCATGTTACGTTTTCTGTAGGAACAACATATAAGGATACTGTTTGGTGTGATGTAGTGACCATGGATGCTTGTCACTTGTTGTTGGGTAGACCTTGGGAGTATGATCGTAACATTACTCACAACGGGAGAACTAATACTTATAGTTTCCTAATTGAGGGTGTGAAGATTACTTTGATGCCAAATAAATCCAAGGAACTATTTAATAAACCCATAGGTACCTAACTAACTCTTTCGCAGTTTGAAGACGAGTTGGAGGTGGGGGCTGATGTTTTTGTTCTAACCGGGAAGGAGGTTGCTGAAGAGAGTGAAATTCTGAGAGCTATGATTCCTTTACTTGAGGAATTTTCTAACATTTTCCCTGATGAATTACCCAATGGGTTGCCACAATTACGTGACATCCAACATCATATTGATCTAGAGCATGGGTTACAGCTGCCTAACAGGCCACATTATAGGATGCGCCCAGGAGAACATAAGGAGTTGCGCAGGCAGGTTGAGGAGCTGGTTTCCAAGGGTCGTGTTCGTGAGAGTATGAGCCCATGTGCTGTTCCTGCCATATTGACTCCAAAGAAGGATGGTACGTGGCGTATGTGTGTTGATAGTCGAGCGATCAACAAGATTACTGTGAGTTACAGGTTTCCTATTCCTCGGCTTGATGATTTGCTTGACCAAATTAGTTGTGCTACTATTTTTACAAAACTGGATTTGAAGAGTTGATATTACCAGATTCGTCTTAGACCTGGTGATGAGTGGAAGACCGCTTTCAAGACCCGTGAAGGGTTGTATGATTGGTTGGTCATGCCTTTTGGTTTATCAAACGCACCAAGCACATTTATGCGTGTGATGAATCAACTGTTCAGGCCTTTTATTGGCAAGTTTGTGGTTGTTTATTTTGATGACATTCTTATTTATAGTGCTTATCATAATGAGCATTTCAATCATGTGAGGCAGGTCTTGACCTTGCTTCGAAAGGACAGTTTTTATGCAGCCACGAAGAAGTGTGTGTGTTCATGACCCCTAAAGTTTTGTTTTTAGGGTATGTTGTTTCTGGTGATGGCATATAGGTGGATGAGTCTAAGGTAGCAGCTGTTCAAGAGTGGCCAACTCCAACTACCATTATTGAAGTTTGGAGTTTCCATGGCCTTGCTTCTTTCTATAGGCAGTTTATCCCTAATTTCAGTTCCATTATGGCCCCTTTGACAGACTGTATGAAGGGAAAGTCATTTGTGTTGACGAAGGAAGTAGAGCTGGCTTTTCAGGTTGTCAAGGAAAAGCTTACCACAACGCCAATCCTGGTATTGCCTGATTTTTCTAAAGTTTTTGAGCTTCATACTGATGCTTATAAGGTTGAAATTGGTGGAGTTCTTAGTCAAGGTAGGCGGCCTGTTGCCTATTTTAGCGAGAAGTTGACAGGGACGAAGTCCAGGTACTCTACTTATGACTTGGAGTTTTATGCAGTGGTCCAAGCTTTGAAGCATTGGTTCCATTATTTGTTTCATAAGGAGTTTGTTTTGTTCACTAACCATGATTCCTTAAGACTTATTCATACTCAAGATAAGGTTTCAAATAAGCATGGGCGTTGGTTGGCTTTTCTTGAGAAATTTATGTTTGTGGTGAAACACAAAACGGGTGCTTCTAATCGTGCTGTTGATGCCTTAAGCAGGAGGAGTAGTTTACTTGTAACCATGCAGGTTGATGTTCCAGGACTGGATGTCATTCATGACATGGTAACTGTGGATCCATACTTTTTAGTTGTTCTGCAGGATTTGCAATCCGGAGAGAAAACAGATTTTGTTATGCATGATGGGTACCTATTCAAAGGGAATCAACTTTGTATTCCTGATTCAAGTCTTCGCTTGCAAATTATTAAGGAGTTGCATGGTGAAGGACATGTTGGTCGTGATCGCACTTTACAGTTGGTTCAAGCTTCTTATTTTTGGCCTACTATGAGGAAGGAAGTGGATCGTTACGTCAAGAGGTGTCGTATTTGTCAAGTTTCAAAGGGGACGGCTACTAATGCAGGACTTTATATGCCTTTTCCAGTTCCTTTGCAGCCCTGGGTTGATATTAACATAGTTCATTTTATTCCATGCAAGAAGACAAGAGATGCATTTAATGTAGCCCAACGTTTCTTTAGGGATGTGTACCGTTTACATGGTTTACCTTCCTCCATTGTTTCTGATCGAGACACCAGGTTTTCGAGTCATTTTTGGCGTAGTTTGTGGAAGATGGTGAATACTCAACTCAATTTTAGTAGTGCTTATCATCCTCAAACTGATGGGCAAACTGAAGTTGTTAACAGGTCCCTTGGTAACCTGTTAAGGTGTTTGGTAGGTAATCATGTGAAGGCATGGGATCAGAAGTTGTATCAAGCTGAGGTTGCTCATAATCAACTGTTAATCGGAGCACTGGGTTTAGTCCATTCCAGGTGGTTTATTCTGCTCAGCCACGTGGTCCTCTTGATCTTATGACTCCTCAGATTTCTAGGTCTGTTCTGAAAAAAGTGCAGGATTTTGTTGAGGGGTTGCATGATGTTCATAAATTTATTCGTGACAACTTGGTTCACGCTAATTCGAAGTACAAGCAGGATGCAGATCTAAAGAGGAGACATGTTGACTTTGAAGTAGGAGACTTCGTGTGGGTTGTTTTGACTAAGGACCATTTTCCAGTTGGTGAATACAATAAGTTGTCTGCTTAGAAGATTGGTCCAGTGGAAATTGTGGATAAGATGAACTCAAATTCTTATCGTTTGAAGTTGCCAAGCCATATTCATTGTTCTGATATTTTTAATGTAAAATACTTGTTGCTTACCATGGTGATTCTTCAGATGATGATATAGCTGGGAATTCGAGGGAGAATTTTTCCTATCCAGGGGGAATGATGGAGGCCCAAGTATTGAAGAGCGGGCTAACTTGATTCTGGAGGCCCGAGATCACGTGACGAAGAGGGGTTTACTAAAACGGACATAACTTTTGCATCCTAAGTCCGTTTTCAGCCCGTGACCTATCAAAACGTGCACAAAAAGGAGGCGGACGAAGCTGTAACCACCTTTTAGCTGGTTGCGGATTTTCCAAGGTCCGAAAAGCCTTTTTACTATCAGTTTTTTTTACATTTTTATGTTTTTTCCCTTTCAGTTGGACTTTGTCTTTGGGCTACGGTCCAGCCCATTGATTTTTTAGGTTTTTTCTTTGTTTGCAGTCATTATTTAATGAATCTGCTGTAACCCTAGCAAGGGAGTTATCAATTTAATAAAAGTTAAACCACTGGCCGTTGTGTTGCCGTGTTTTACCCTAATTTTCGTGCATTCTTCAGAATCAACGATTATTAGAAGAATTGTTTCTGGCATTCTTTTTGAATCAACAGATTCAATTACTTATCTTTGTTACTTTGTTTTTTAGTCTACATATTCAACTTATCGTCGTTCATTCTCTCTCCCACTTTTAGTGATCGAATTTGCTCTGATACCACAATGATAAAGTAAATCACGGGTATTGCTCACACAACTCTGATATCATTAAGTGATGCTAAAGTGGCTTTAAAATACTCAACTGATACAACTGAATAGCAAAACTATAGCTAGGAAATAGGAGATAATACTAAACAACAATGGTTATAGCATGAGACTCGGTATAATCACGTGCATAGAGCTCCACTTGACTTGACCAAATCAGCTTTATTTGAATTCTTTATTTCCTCAACTAAAAAGACCCACAACTCCATATATATTACTACAATTCGTGGACAATGTATGCCGGAACTGAATAATAACAACCTAACATACTCGACGAGTAGACGAGCGTATGACTACCGGAGATTCTGCTGCCATTCACACATAAAAAGATAGAACAACGCATGCACATAGGATGCAAAAACCAAGTACAGTATGAAATTATACTATAGCTATCATCTTAGTATGAATTAAGAAGACATGTATAAGCTAAAATACTTGTATAAATAATAAAATCTATAATAATGATAGGGAAACTGAATGATGAAAAATGTTCTTTTATTTTCGAAGTAATAGAGGATGATGGATCGGAGAGGCAACCTTATTTTGAGAATCCCAAACGTTCGCCGCACATGAATTGAAGAACTTAAAACCAGTTTAGTTTGAACTTGACAATAGAGCTGAAAAGAGACGATCCCTTAAGACAAATTTTCCCAGCATTGGTTAACGTTTCCCAGTTTCCGCCATTACTATCTTTTGTTTTTATTTCAACTTCTTTCAAGTAATCAGGCCAAAACCCATTTCTGGTGTTCTTTTCCATCACCTCCTTTAACATCAGCTTGCAAAAATAGTTATTGTTTTTGTACTGTAAGTCTCGATGTGCAACTACGTGCTTTGGATGGCAAATATAAAAGAATACATCAAAAAATGATGAATGCTCCCACTCCCACAAGCCATTATCTGAATATGTTTGAACCCATAGATGTTGCACATTTGTAGCTGGTGTCGTGAACCTTGTTCTGAGATCATCCATGACAATATTCGATGGCTCTACCAAATCAAATCTCCTTGTAGTTATGCTGATGTCAAACTCACTCGATAACAGGAGTGCTTCCGCAATATTAAGAAAAAACAAATCATCAGAGTTTTCAATATCAAGGTTAAGCTTGATTTGCGTGGGAGCAATGGCTGGAAAGACAAGATTGGGCATTATGTTTCCCTCATAACGGAAAATATGTAACTTTGGAGCATTAACTGTTATTCTCGTGAGTGACCCTCCAACAATCAATCTTTTTAATCGAGGACATGTGATATCCAAGCATTTGGAGTTCCCAAATTGATATGCAAGTCTCAAACTCTCCAGATATTGAAACTTTGATTTAAGCATATCGTAAAATGAATCATCAACAAGACCATCTAATGATAAATCTGTCACACATCTTAATGAGTCGAGATTTAGCAGGGTAGGAGGGTTCCTTTGAAAGCATACACAGTAACTGAAAAAACGAATATTTGGGACATCATATATTTCCAAACTTTGGTCATGTCCACATAGATTGATTCTCAGTTCATAGAGATAACGAAGATTTCTAACCTTGATGTTCTTGAAGCCTTTGCAATCTATAAGCTCAATCTTCTCAAGCAATATACAAGTAGACAATAACTTTTCCAATACATCTTCACTTATAGTCACATCGCGTAACTCCAATACTCGTAGTGCTACACAGTTGATCACAGGATTACTATTGACCAAAATACAATGTTCCTCTGGTTTAGGTCGTCCTTTCAGCCATCGTTTGTTTGTTTTGCAACAACCAGAGATTGACATCTTGTATAACTTGTTACTTGAGAATATCTCATCTGGCATTGTAAAAGAGCCAATAATACCATACCCCATAGAGAGGCAAAGCTCATTGAGACAACTTTTAGTTGTTGTGAGACGAATCCATTTTTCAGCAAACGAAGCCAACTCATGGTTAGCAATGTCGATGGACAGATGGGTCTTTTCGAATGGTATGTCATCCCGAATATACCTTAGGAGAGTGCGTTCCACCACTTTTAAGTGATCGATTCTTTGTTCTTCGCTAGCAACTGTTGTTTGGTAAAACCTAAGCTCTGGGATCGTAGAGTAAGCGTGTAGCCACGACTTTGACAAGACACACGTGCGAGCCGCTTCTTCGGGCGGCAACAACAGTTGTATACCATGAAGCAACTCGGGAACATGTTCTAGTTTTTCTTTGTGGATCGAAACAATTCTTTTCGCTTCCTCCATTGATCTGTGGAAAAGAAGCAAATATTCTTATGTATATATAAGATGTCCTATTTTGGTTGGAAAATCTTATTTTGGAATAAAATCAGAATATCATAATTGCCTAATAATCGCATGCGGTAATTGGAAATAATAAATTAGAATTATTTATTTCTGAGTGAAATGCATATATGGTACCTGTGTTATGTCCAGATTGCAGATTTAGTAACTGGTCTCTTGAAAGTGCAGGCGACCTCCCTGGTCTTTCAATAAGTGTTCATTTTCATACTTTGACCCTAACCCTCGTTATCCTTTGACCGTTATTAAAAGGGCATTATTGTCTTTTTCTTTTTCTTTGTCTTTCTTCTCCAACACACCAGTATTGTATTTTGATAATGTTTTGCTAAGAATAACAATAACAGGTTATAGACAAGTGACGAGATAATGAAATTACAAAAACAATAAAACGAAAAAACACTCACACAACCACGGTACCGGGAATAAATTCACCCTTCTCGGAAGCATACTGAAATCGACAAAAAAAACTCATCATCACCAACATGGTCAAGCTTGGTATACCCTTTAAACCCATAAACCCTACACGTCCCTTCAATCGTATCTGCACTTTGAACATCAAAATGATCAGAAAGAAACACTTCTTTCACTCCATGAAAGTTTCTCCTCCCACCAACGACCTCCTCTGGCCGATAATACCATTGCACGCGCTATATATGATAGTTTTGATTCATCTGAAGCTCGCATTAAAACGGAATCACCGGCTGATCACGAAAAAACAACGAAAACGAGTTAGTTAATGATATATGAATATTTTATGTAAAAAGTATAGTATAGAATGAGATGAGATTGAACGGACGTTTTATTGATTTGTTGATGGATTTGATTGTGTGTGAATTTAGAGTTTTGACTTTCTTGGTTTTTGCCATGATATTTGAGAATGAATTTGGATGATTAGATTGGTTAAAAAGTTAAAGTTAATGTGAGAAAAAGTATTTGTTTCTGTATTGGTGTCAAAGAAAACCCAATCTGATTCGACTCAGAGTCGGACCCAAACCCAACAACAATAAAATCAAATCTAATCTTTGTCATAGCAAGATATAAAGAGATGAGATGTAAACGGTGATGGTGGTGTGAGAGGAGTGATGGTGGTGTGGTGATGGAGTTGTGTGTTGGAGATGAAAGACTAAGAAAAAAAAAAGACAACAATGCCGCTTTAGTAACGGTCAAAGAATAACGAGGGTTAGGGTCAAAGTATGAAAATGAACACTTATTGAAAGACCAGGGAGGCCGTCTGCACTTTCAGAAGACCAGTTACTAAATCTGCAATCTGGACATACCACATGTACGATATGTGCATTTTACTCTTTATTTCTTTTACGGGAAGTAGACTTCAATTGCACGGAATCTTTGTATAATTAACGTTACAATAATAACCTCGGGCTTAACGGACTTATATCATTTCTGCCTTGACATTGTGAAACATTCGATCCATATAGTTGTCATGTTTTAAATTATTATGAGCAGTTTTTACATTGAGTTCGTTTTATCATTATGACTTTTTGCTCTAAGTATAATCAGCTTTTTTTTAACTAAGATTTCAGGCTTCGCTACCGTTTACATTATATTTTCTATATAAGAGGAATTGCGTTTCCATAGCTATATAGTCGAGGGACCACGTTCTTAAAACATGGTAGTGAGTCTCATGTTAATTAAAAATTTAACAAGGAAAAAGCTCTTTATTATATCCACGTACAATGGTTTGTTATGAAAATAATAATAATTCGTCAATGATTATCCACCACATCTACACATCCTTCAATCGCCTTGCATTATTGAATATCCAAAAAAACTATTTACATGATCAATAAGGATACACAGATATATAATAATACTTCAATAAAAATAATTGTATTTACAATCGTTGATTGATCGATGACTGTGTTATAAAACTTGTAAATAGCAAAAGAAATTATGTAATGGTAACTTTGACATGCATGTCCTATGTACGAGTCGTAACATCACCATTGAACATAGAGTAAATTACGAATTTAAAGTTTGGCCAAATAGCATGTTTCATCTCAAATGTTACGAAAGTACAAAGATCATCTTTATGGAAAATCTTTAGTGCAAGTAACGTCCATTGGAAAAAAAACCATGAGCAAACCTTTTTGGTGCAAGTGTCGTGCGTGTGAATACGATACTTGCATTAAAGTTTCGTGATCTTTGCACATTTATAATGTTTGGGACCAAGCATGTAATTTGATATTAAGGACGATTTATGCAATTTACTCTTGAACATAACTAGTCTATCTAATTAGGTGTTGACCGGAAGTCTACTAGAGCTCCAATTCAACTTGTTTAGTTTACATATTGATCGACTTTGAGCTTGGCTTGATTCGAGTCATGTTATTTTCTAAAATCGAGCTTGGGTCATGTTATATTTTGTTATGTTATGTAAGTTTAGCTAGTTTTTACAATGTTGTAAATGAAAAATTAAAGTTTGTTTCTAATGCTCATAATATATTTATTTTACACTCGTTAGAAGCTAGTTATTAAACTTGTTAATAACTCGTCTGTAATACAAATGTGAAACTTATTATATATATTGAATATTTAAAAAGAATTAGAATCATTTAGGCTTGTGAGCCCAATCAAACTTATGTATATAAAGTTTGGGCTCAAGCTCGATTAAGCAACAATTTAAGCTCTAGCTCGTTTAGATTGGGCCCGTTTAGGCTATTTATCGATCCGTCATCACCTTTTTCTTGAACGATGTGTTCACACACGTACATTACCTATCTCGCACTAACTCGGCACATTTGACAACCCATGACCTCTTAACTTGTGACCAACTCACACATCACTACTGTACCAAATAGTTTGGATACGACGGTTACAACCTTGTTCTTACTAAACAAATCGCTTAAGTTGTACGTACACTAGCCACTTGCCAATATGTGTTAGTAGGAGTTTACTAGTCAAAACTTACTAAACCCATTAATCCAACATATAAGCTACCGTGAGAGTGAGATTCGATTCCACTAATGTTAAATCAAGTTTGCACCCGAAAGTCAACACCTTTAGGTATAATAAAACATGACCGAACGCATATAATAAGGTAAATAGTTGAGGTGATCAAACAAGTGGTTAAGTTATTTTGTGTGTGCCTGATATTCATAAGTATATCATCATATTTCTTGGATGATGTGCTCTGGAAATGAATATGACAGCCTAACAAACACAACAAATGGACGAGCTTATGACTATCAGACTATGTAATTATTCAGATTATGCTGCCATCTACACATAAGAGTATAGAATATGCTGCCATCTACACATAAGAGTATAGAACACATATACAACAGATACAAAGACAAACTTTGAATTTGAATTTTTAAGCGATACATGATTTTAATGCTTACATGGCAGTATATAATATTTTGAATGTGTAAAAATAATGTCATGGGCAAAATTGGAACATGAGACCTTTTGTACTACACAAGTTGTTGTAAACAAATTTGGAAAAGCTATCATTTAAAAGAATCATAAGAGTAACTAAATCCCTATATTTCGTTTACAATTAATCACTTTTCATATATCATTCAAAATTTGAATTTGAATTTTTTATCAACATTCAATTCAACTAAAAGCATATCGGTTTCTTGAGTTAATTTGGTGTTTTAATAGTTGTTTTTGCAACATTCAATTCAATTTCAATAGCTATTTTTTTTGTAGACCGGTCATTTTTATTGTTTTGTTTAAAAGTATGTGTTCCTTTTTTCTTAAAACCCTATTGGTGAACTTTGTTGATTTTTTTTAGATTTTGTCTTCATATATTGGTTTGTTTTTTTTTTTTTTGCAAGTTGATCATTTTTTTTGTTTAAAGGTATATCTTCTTTTCAAACCTTAATGAAACAGTGTGATATTTCTAAAGATATTGTGTTGATTATTGTCTCTTCAATGCACAAACTCGATATGCAAGGTGAACAAGTTTAAATCGGACGATTAAAATCATTCTTAATTGTTTGGCAAGAAACAACTATTGGTTTTAAAACACGAAATTCACTCATGATCAAATATGTTGTATTTTTTAGTTTATGTATGCATATGTTGGTTGTTTTTGCAAGTTGGTCATCTTCATTGTTTTGTTTAAAGGTATAAAACCCTAATGATGAACTATGTTGATTTTTTTAGATTTGTTTCCATATATTGTTTTTTTTTTGCATGTTGGACATCTTTTTTTGTTTAAAGGTATGTCTCTTTCTCAAACCCTAATGAAACGGTGTGATATTTTAAAGATTTTGTTTTGATTTTTGTCACATTAACGCACAAACTCGATCAGCATATGATTTAGCCACAAACACAATTAACTCATGTCAAATACATGAAATGTGGTCACATTGTTCAAGTGTATGACAAATAGTTGTCAAATATGTATGTGTATAGTGTGACTAATACTTCAAGCTTATTTGCATTATGTCACACCGTCTCAAAATATGTGTAGCTAAATAGTCATCCAAAAAATAATACTTTCCTCTAGTCACATAAATAGTCAAATGGGTGACAATGAAAAATCGCAATAGTCATACATACAAAGTTCAAGTGTGTCCGAGTGTGGTTGTGTATTTGATTATGATGTCTTTAGTCACATAAAGATCTAATAGTGTGGCTGTTCAAAAAACAGCATACGAGACGTATTCCACTTTTTGTACTAGAGTTATGTGGAAAAGCTCATATATACAAATTTTCGATTCTTGTATTTCATATCAAGAAGGTTAATATAGTTTAGCCCTCATCCACAATACAAGACTGGAAGTAATCTAATGAACTCGCCTCACATTGGAATTTCGAGAGCTTATGGACCATATGGCTCATCTCTCAACTGGTTATAATCAAAATCCAACAGTAACAGTTGGTAATTCAATCTTCTAATAAAGGCCTTGGCGGATCTCAGTTTAAGGAAAGTAATAGATACGTTACATGGAAACGGGTTTGTTTCTTCTTTTTTACTTGATCTTTAGCTCTATAATGTCAACCTCAAGTTTATCTTTTGGCTTTTTGATGCATGTCTCGTTTGTCGGTGAGTTTTTAATAATAATTTCCTACATTAAATTGTATGAAAGGCATAGGTTAAAATATAGGAGTTAGTCATATATTTTAAAGCCAAGTTTTAGTTTCCGTGGCATGCTGTCTAAATCTATATTTGGTGTGAACTTTGGTTGACCCAGATTTTCAATTAACGTGTTTTAATCCACAATGGGCGTTTTTGTGATTGCTTATTTGAAAGTGATTATCTCCTTATTGTGATTTTTTTAAACATGGTTAAACCATTCTATTATGTGTTTTCACCAAATGTTGCATTATTTCTTTTATGTCGATGGATTTTGGCTTCAAAATTGGATGGGGCCATCATTGTCCGGTTCGTCTATTTTTGTGCAGTGGTAAGTCTAGGAGCATGATGTATCTAAATATGTATTAATATTGTTGATTCAGGTTATGTTGTCTATTTATCTAAGTTTACAAACAACATTTTTATGTCCGTTTCATTTTTATCTAAACAAGTTTATATGTAACTGGCAGCTGTAGCCGGGAAGCTATTGCAAGAGAGCAAAAACTTGTAGCACTAGTCAAGATGTAAAAGAACAAGTTAGCGTTTCTAAAGACAATGTCAAGCAAGAACCGCTTGACGTCAATCTTAGGCCTTTAAGGTTAGATTATCTTGATCATGGATGTTCAGCCGAAAGTGAGTTTGTTCATGAACCTTCTGATTTAGAATCGAAACTAGAACAAACCCCTTTAAAGGATATACCACATTCTGGTATAGAACATGCTTCTATGGTTACCAATTCTGATTTCTTGAAGGATGTTAGTACTAATGTGAAAATGGAGGCCCATAGTGATTGTGGCACCCTAAGCAAATCCCACATCAGTTGTGGCCAGGAGAGATCTTGGTTCATAAGATAACATTCGCCTTCTCATGACACAACGCGTTTTGTGGTCTACTGCAAGTGGGATTCATAGGAACTGGAAATTAAACGTGCTTATGTGAGAGTAGTACTAGCATGGGTAACATGCCGGAAAGTCTTTAATGAGGGCCATAAAGCAAAGTCATGAGCTTGCGGGCAAAGCGGATAATATTATGGTCTGAGAAGGCGAGGTGTTACAGTGATGGTAGTCATAGCAAATCAGAAGGAGGTTCTCTTAGTCGTGGGGTTGTATGTGATATTAACATGGATATTAATAGAGCCGATGTACAAACAAAGCAGTAGAAAAACTAAGTGACGAGTTTACTGCAATTAAGACTTACAAATTGTAGAATAAAGTCAAAATAGGTGTATTAAGAAAATCATATAATCGTGTACATCTACCCTTTTATAGTAATCCGGTTCCTAGTGCTTGAGTTCCTAGGCATAGGAACAGTGTAAAATTAGGTCTTAGAGATAATGACGAAAATTCGTTTAGTTAGAATCACCATAACACCAATATAAAGGCATTTAGGCTGCAGTCTTGTGCCGGCTATAGAAGAGTAAGGAAGATGATGACTTCTAAGTACTGGAAATCAACGCCAAAGTTGAAAGATTATGAGCTATCTAACTCTAAAAGTAAGTGGAATACTCTCAAACACTGATGCTGTGATTTTATTTTATGTCATTCCATCTAATATTTTTGTTATATTGGTTCTTTTAGGTATTTTAGTCAAACCTTTTGACCACAAAGGAATATACAAGCGTAAATGTTGTCAAATAGAGGTGGATGGTAAGAGAAGGAAGTTGTTGCACCATTGCTCCAAACTTGATTATGTTCATGAGGCAAACATTGAAACTATATCTTATTTACCGTAGAGTTGTGCCGGTGGAGATAAGAAACGCATGCATGCTGCTTCACATAAAGGTCAATAATTATTTTAGACTTCAGTTTTGATATATCACAACGAGTCAAACATTCAGCCAACTAATTGTATTATGGTCATACAACAAAGGGAGCTACATCTTAGGTTACCAGCAATAGAAGTTCTTTTCAGTTTAAGGATGGTCATGGTACACACTCACTTAAACTCTCATGCATATACAGTTATATTTTTGTCTGATGAGTCTCTCACATGAATATTGTTTCTTCATTCAGTGAAATTTAGCATTGAGTCCGTTATGGTGCCAGAACTATACATTGAGATATGAGAGATATCGATTGTATGTTCTTTGAAAGTATAACTTGTGGTATTTTTTTCCTTTGAAATTAAACAGTCTGTGATTAGTTTAGATGATAACACGTATTGAGTATCTTTTTCCACAGATGGGCGTGATGAAAGCGGTGACAAAAATTCTAGGAGGTGAATTAGATGTCGGGGTACTTCTTCAAGGCAAGAAGGTAGAGATGAAAACCAAACACTGCAACAATTGTAGTGGGGCTGTTGACAGAGATATTCCAAAATCACCCACTATACTTTGCAATTGCAGAATTGTCCACTATACTTTGTGATTGCAGTGGGGATGTTGACCTGCAAAGAACATCCAGAATCACCCACTATATGTTGTAATGTTATTTCTGCATTGAGACCTTACTCTTAGAGAGAAAGGTATCACAACTAGCCATACCTTCTTCATTTTGGTCCCACATCAGCGCCACATCAGCACAACACAACTAACAAAAATATCCCCTCATTCACAGCACACTCAACCCCTCTTCACTTTCGACCTACCACTATCTTTTATTTTTCTTTTTTTATTTTCCTCACAAATTTAAATTTATTTCATTCAAATTAAAGACTATAAATATAGAAATAAAAATTACAAATACGGAATATAAATATACGATACGAAAAAAATACGAAAACTTAAAAACACAACAATTAAAATAAACTACTCATTTCGGGGAGGATATCGGGCCATGATTTCCTCTTTTTGTCGACGCACGAACGACTTTTTTGGTTCCTTCATTGATTCGTAATCAAGCGCGAGAAACTGGAAGTCAGTCAACTTCATCTGCCTCTCAGCGAGTGCGTTTTGGGCATCATACGTTGTTTTAACCGAGATAAATTTTTGACGCAATGCATTTTCTGGTACTTCCTTTTATGACCCGAACGAACCTCCGGTGCCCTCACTTGTCTCAGATCTTGACTTCTTAGCGGGTCGAGGTTTTCCCTGGGGCCGAGAACGTTCATCAGGACCGAATATTTCGGTATGATCATTCGCATAAACAGCTTTTGCCCCGGAAAACTTCGGGTGTTCTTTAAGGATCTTCCACGCGTGAAGTAAGCAAATTTTCTTCCTTTAAACGCTGCTAAAAATTCATCTTTCGCAGCTTCGTAAACATCCTCATTATTCATCCCACTCCTACGGTTTATTCCTTCGTACATCGTTTGAAACTTTTGGCAATCGAGATGCATCCGACCCCTTTCTCCGGTAATCATGTTTTTGTACGCCGCATACCGGTTGTTTGATTGTTGAAATCTCGAACAATATTGTTCCAAAAACAATCATCATTTTGGTCGTTCCCAATGTCGACATTCTCCGAAATCCCAAACTAACATTTGGCTAGTAGTTCTTCTTCTTCTTTACTTTAACGTACCGGTGTCTGACTCGGAGCTTCAACAAATTCTATATCATCATCGGCATCCAAATCAACAACATGTGTTTTGCCATGCTTTTTTTGCGGTTGTCTTTTTTGGCTAGTGATCGTGAGGCCGGAACTTTGAATTGGGTTTCCGTTACATGTTGTTGACTTGGGTAATTTTGAAATTGGATTTGATACTGTGCTTGTTGAAACAAGATTTGTTGGTGTTGGAAAATTTGTTCGGGATTCATTTAGGGGAAATAGTTTGGAGGAATAGGAGGGTACGAGAATTGGGAGCCGGATGGAATTGAGAGCCGGATGTAAACTGAGAGCCGGATGGAAATTGAGAGCCAGATGGAAATTGTGGGAATCCGGATTGAAATTGTGTGAAGCCGGGAGAAGTTGATACGGAGTTTTGTGACGATGGTGTAGACGGGTTTGACGATGGTGTCGAAGAGTTGCTAGTGTTGAGAAACCCGGTGAAGTTGAGTTGTGGGAATTGATCATTTGGTATGTTAAACATTTTTTGTTGATGTTTTTAGAGAGATTTATATTTGAAATATTACCGTTAGGGGAGGGGTGGACGGATATTTTTTGGTTGTGTGGCTCATCATTCAGATTTCGTTTTTCCGAAATCTCCACGGCGAAATGGGGTGGGTGTGGCAACGAACGGCGAAGAGTTCATTAGATTACTTCCAGTCTTTGAAATAATATTTTTACATAAAGCAAAGTCGCGAGCTTGCAGGCAAAGCGGATAATATTGTGGTCTGAGAAGACGGGGTGTTACGATCATATATGTTTCATTTGTAACAAAAAAAAAATTTTGCAATTTGTTTTGGTTTGGTGTCTTTTAGCTATCAACTTCACGGTGCTGTCTTGAGAAGGAATGCAATGATTTCAACCCATGAAAGTATGAAGTTGTATGAATTTCCCAGCAACATTGTTTGTGTCATTTTTTAGTACAGTTTACTAACTTGTAGAAACTATGTTGGATGATACTCTACATTTGTTGGTTGATGATTGATCTTTTTAAATTTCAGCTTTCAAATTACTCTCTTCGTCTCGATTATTGTCACCAGACAAAAATTACATAGTTTAAGAAAAGTGTGTTAATTATTGTTTTGAATTTTGCAAAAGTAAAAGAAAGACAATTTTACCTTTTGATAATTAGTTAATGTCTTAATAATGTTTTGTTAATAACCTTTTTAATTAAAGATAGTATAATAAATTTAAACAATTCCACATATAGAAATGGAAAATAATTTTGGAACAATCCGAAAAAGAAATACAAAAAATAATTCTGAGACGGAGGGAGTATATAGTTGGTCGATCTTATTATTTCTCTTGCTAAAATAATACTACAAGCGGTCAACTTTTTTTTAGCATCGCGAGCTTCCAGATTAGAAGCTACACGTCTTTGTAGCTTTAAATGTTACTCAAGATTAACATGATGTATGTAGATCAGTGAGTATTATACGAATGTATCAAGATTAGAAGGTTGTGTGGGTATGCTGATGATTCGAACAAACCCATATATTACTAAGAATAATAGAAATTCAAATGTTGCTGATCTTATGTTGGTTATTCTTTGCAGGGCCGTCTCGTGAATTTTAGAGGCCCTGTGCCAAAATAATGATGTGGCCCTACGTTCAACTCCGAAATTAAAGCACAGTAAAATTTAACAACTATAACATCGTTAAGCGTTGATACTTTGATATCGCTAGCAACTTATTAATCATATTCTACTACAACATACTAGATCTATGCACTTATCAGGGTCGTCTCGTAAATCTTAAAGGCACGTGCCAAAATTCTGATGAGGCCCTACGTTCAACTCCGAAATTAAAGCATCGGTAAAATTTAACAGACTATAACGTCGCTATGCGTTGATATTTTGATATCGCTAACAACTTACTAATAATATTCTACTATGAATATATATCTCTTTTCTAAGTGCTAGTATATAGTTGAAGCCGCTTGACGTATTCCAACATGTCAAACAAATAGGTTTTTTTTTTCAACATGTACAAATTCAAACAAAGATAGGGACTAAAATTTTAAATTAAAAATATATAATAATAGGTTATATCAAATGTGTAAAAGCTATAGAAACTATTGGTGCTAGAGGACAAAAATGGGTTATCTTCTCCAATAATAAGCAAACGCCATTATTCTGTGCAAAAGACAGAAGTTCAACATTTTTTTTCTTTTTTGAACAGATCGTATGTTCTTCATTCAAACTAACCTGTTAACGGGATCTAAACCTCCAACAATGAATGTATACCTTTATCGTTGTTTTAGAAATTGGAGGCCCCTGAAAAATGGAGGCCCTGTGCGGTCGCACATGCCGCACATGCTTAGAGCCGGCCCTGATTCTTTGTATTTTATTTAGATGTTCTTGGCGGAAAAAAGTGTATATGCTAACACTTTTCGAGTGGTTATTATTTCATAACGAGATGGGTTAAAAACAAACTATACTCAAATACTCGATGCTATTGGGTCGTGCTATATACTTAAGCGATAAGTTAAATTTTGAATATAATAATTGGAAGTATCCAAATATCAAGTTGGGTTAAAAACAAACTATAATCCGGATGCTATAAACCAAAATCTTGACAAATGACTACTACAAATTGAACTTCTTAAATATTTTCCATGTTCTATATAACCTTAGAAAAGTGAAAAAGTGAGTTTGAATTTTAAAATGAGAAATAACTTTCACAAGCCAAACAATCAAAAATGAAAGCCATCATTGCACGAATCAACTGTATAAAATAAACTATGCAAGTATGGTAATTGTTAGGCTATTGACTAACTTTGAATCGGCAGTTTTTGCTGTGATATATACTATACACGACTAGGGGTGTCATTCGGTTCGGTTATCGGGTTGTCGGTTTATTCGGTTCGGGTTATTCGGTTTAATTTTTTTTTCTGAGTCAACCCGAAAACCGAACCGAACCGAAATAGATTTCAACCGAACCGAACCGAAAACCGAATTTGAATTCGGTTCGGTTTTCGGGTTGACCCGAATAACCCGAATTTTCTGAATTTTTCAAAAAAAATATATAATTATATAAATATTTAGAAAAAAAGGTTTATTTCAAGTATAAAATGATATTTTTATATTAAAATTATGTTTTAATAACTAGTTTGCATATATTAGGATTAAATTAATTTGAATAACTATTATATATATATAAATTTATTAAAAATATATATATATTTATAAAATTTCGGTTTTCGGTTCGGTTCTCGGGTCCGACGGCCCAAACCCATTACCCAACCCGAGAACCGTATTTGTAGTTCGGTTTCGGTTTGGTTATGACCCAAAACCCGATTCTATTTTCGGTTCGGTTCTAGTTCGGGTTCGATTCGATTCGGTTTTCGGTTTTTGTGGGTCAAACCCGAATTATGGACACCCCTATACACGACTTCCTTATAAAGCTCATTACTTTAATTTGTACATCAATATAACTTTGTCCGAGAGCATGTTTAGAATTATTCCTTTGTTGACGTGTTGTTCATACCTATACAAGCGCTATTTCCTACTAGGGATGGAAGTCGGTGCAAAAAAAAAACCCACAACCTATGGGTACCCACACAAAAATGGGTGGGTAATTTCGTTGATTTGTACCCACGGGTACGGGTATGGGTGAAAACTTATACCCATTAGTGGGTGGCGGGTGGATGGCGGGTAAAGTATACCAATCACGGGTAAACCCATGATGCCCATTTAAAATACCCACTGGTATACCCCAATACACACGGTTGTTCCGTTGTGGTATTGCTAAGTCATACTAATGCTTATTTATCTACGAATACAACTATACAAGTAAGTGAAAGTTTATGGACTTATATTTAATAGTTGTACGTGTGTTAGGATCGAACTCGGGATTACGGGATTGCACACAATACATAAAAGGTTAATTTATTTGATAAATATATTTATTATATTTATTGAATTAAACCAAACTTTAACTTAACGGTCATTTAATAATTAAGAGTTAAGTATTAACGAGTGTTTGTGGAATGAAAAGGAAAGTTGAAAAGTTCCGGAAACACCCCTTGGGTGTCTACGGACCGTCGGTCAAACAAGGGAGGAAGGAAAAGATTTTCTTTCCTTATTCGTTTATGACTTGGAAAACAAGTTTGTCAAGCCTATATAAGCACCCCTTGGCCTCATAAGTTTTCCATCCCTTCCCTTCTCTTTCTCTAGACGATCGCAACACATAAACCACACAGAAGTTCCGGTTGGTTTTCTTAGGTATTCGGTTAAGCTATAATCTAGTCCTAGCACCTCGCTAGGGTTGTTGGGTAGATTTTTCACAAGCGTAGAAGCTAGGTTTACACGTGCTAGAATCACGGTTAGCTCATTGTATTACGTGTGTACAAGAACGTAATATATTCTTACTTTAGACTATATCTTGGTGGTGTTTGTTATTAACCCTAATTGGTGATTAGTTGGTGATCTTGTGGATCTACACTAGCTAAAAGGTATGTAACCCTAACTCGATTAATTATGAATGTGTTATTATTATGATCTTGTTAAAATCGCTTCCGCTATATGTGCTTTGATCTTGTTTAGGGTTTTGTAAAATTGTTATGAGCTTTATAAACCTTCAGTGGCATCAAGAGTCGTTTTAAAATGTTATAATTACCGATATCTAAAGTTTTTTTTAACTAATAACGGTTTTGATTTAAAACTACATGTTGTTTTTTAGGTTGCATAAAAATTAGGGTTTTATTTTTTTAAATAATAAGGCTTGGCCAAAAAAATTTATAATTTTTTTTGAAATCCTAAATTTGCATATTGTTATGATCTTTAGATGTATGCATGAATTAATTGTTATGTCATGTATGGTTACGATCCGTAGAGATTTAATTGTTAAGATTATGTGGGAGATCCGTGATGAACGTGCATGTTTTTCATGGATCATATGATTTTATGTGCTATTTGCTTTATTTAATTCATAAGATCTAAAATTATGGAAGACTTTTATATGTTTATAAAAACCTAGATTTAATGTTATTTGAATAAACTGTTATGCATGTGGCTATTTAATTTAGTTTTTTTACCTACTTGTTTTCATGCGTTTATATTGATTGTATGTTATAAACAAGGGTAATTTTTTCCAAGAAAAATAATACTGACTAAATCTTATCCAAATTAATGAATTGTTTTGAGATCTAAATTGCATATGTTTTGCGTTGATTGGAATTGCAATAATAGTTTAACGGCCTACTCAAATTGACAAACTATAAAATGGGTATAACGAGTTGCTGGTCAAGAACCCGACTAAGGAAGGAGGTTATTGCTTCAGCGCTGACCAATTTCCCAGCTTGCCTGTGCGTCAAATTGGAATTACCTACGATTATTATTTGCATTATTCCTTAAAGTTGAATTAACCGCAAAAATTCCTACCCGAATCACAATGAATAAGGTTATTGTTTTGTGCTTTAGCCGTGTTCTAGAATAGTACGATTTGAGTTTAGTTGTGGGTAAAATCTTTAACTGGTTTAACCAATACCTCAACTTGCAATATATATGGTGAAAATTTTGTCTCACCAAAAGGTTTACTAAAAGTTTTTTATTAAACTTATGTTATGGAGATGTATGCATGCTTCTCCATACATGATTTTGACACCAAAAATCTATACCCTAAATTTAAGTCATATGCCATCTAATTGACGAACACTTGAAGTTACAATTGCCGTCATATGAGATTCTGGGCGATGTTGTGATTGAAAGAAAACTTCATGATTGAATGAGATTGCAAATTAAGGTTTTACGTTCTTTAGATTAGTCGACTTGATTGAGTTACTTAGTGAGATCTAGAAACTCAAGACATAAAGAGGGGATGAAAAATGTTTACAATTCAAAATGACTTTTGGCAATGTAAATCCCTAAAATATCTAGAAGTTGCAAATTTATTTGTCAATTATGGTTCGACAAGTTACCATGTTGAATACATTTATCACTAGTAGATCAACTGATGTGATGAGTTTATGTCAATGTGGATTCTAGTTTCAAGAAAAATACTATGGTTATTTATTACCGGGGTAATTTTATTTTCTTGAATGGTATTTGTTAATGCAATAATGCCTAAAAACGTTTACTTGCATTTTTCGGTCTCGCTTAGTTTTGATTACGACAATATGTAAAAACAAGCATTTACAAAAACAACGAAAAACGAATTCTTGAGTTCAAGTTTTTTCATTTTACCCATTTTCAATTAAGGTATGAATAAACAAGTACTAACCTTAATCAAGTGATCAAGTGATTTAATCTTTTCTTAAAACTCACTTTTTATTAAGTGTGACAATTTTTTAATTAAACTTTCTTTTTAAGAAATGTTTTATTAAATTAAATATTTGAAAATTTGAAAATGGCATATTCTCTTTTGATTTAGAATATCCTTTCTGGATATTTTTATAACCAGATATGACCTCCACCACTAAAGGACAAAAAGGGAGCGGAGTCTAGCCCGGCGGTTACTTAGCGCCTAGGCGGTTCCTTATCGATAAGGTACCGCCGGCTGAGATAAGGAACCGCGGGCAGATATAGTTGTTGGTCCTTTGTCCTATAAATAGTGGACCTTTCTCAGATTTTCAATCCACCTCTTTTGCACACAAATTTCCAGATTCAAACATACTTCTTAAATCACTCAAATCCTTGATTATTTGATTGATTACTACTTGTTTAGAAGTGAATCTATCTCATCCATCCCTTCCTCTTCAAGTGCAAAGAGAAGAACACTATCATTGTGAAGTGTTGAGTCCACTACCAAAGATCATTTGAAGATCAAATCTTATACATTTGTTGTTGTGTAATAGTTGTGAAGATCCAAGTAGTTGTGTCTATTTGGAAGTTGTGTATGTACTAAGTATAGTTGTGTAGATTGGTCCTAGCTACGATTAGGGCTCGACTTTTAGCTTAGAGTAAGAATTTGGTTAACCGACGTGTACGGTTTTCTCCACCATAAGGAGCTTGTTGTGTAGTGAACTCGCGAGTAAGGAGTACTCGAAGAGTGGAGTAGGAACGAGGAGTGAGCTTCGTTGCCGAACCACTATAAATCCTTGGTGTTTGGTTTGATATTTCTTTACCCTTAACTCTTTACATTCTTTATTATTTGTGCATATATATTAGTTAGTATTAGTTTTAAATTACAATATCATTGTTCATATTGTGCATAAGAAGATTTCACTTATTTCCTTAAGTCTAAGTTTTTGAGAAAAATAATTTTTTGAAAACCATCATTTAACAAGTAAATACAAGAAACTATTCAACCCCCCCCCCCCCCCCCCCCTTCTAGTTTCTACAATTGGTATCAGAGTGGGTTGCTCAAGTATTTTTAAAGTATATTGTATTTTAAAACTTGAATCTATCTATGGATTCCAACAAGTACCTAGAAGGGCAATCTATGCAAAGACCACCACTTTTTGAAACCGATAGTTTTATTTATTGGAAAAATAGATTTGAGACTTATGTGAAATCAAAAGATTTAGATCTTTGGCATGTTATTACCAATAGTGATTTTTTTCCTTATCAATTTAATGAAATTTCTAAAACAAAGGAATTGGTCACTTTTGACAAAGCTAATGATGATACTAAAAAGAAACTTTCGAAAAATAATGAGTCTAAAATGATGATTTATTATGCTTTACCTAAGAAAGAGTATGAAAGGATTTTTATGTGTGAAACCGCTAAAGATATTTGGAACACTCTTTTAGTAACCCACCAAGGTAATAGCCAAGTCAAAGAAAGCAAAATCGATCTTCTTGTCCAACAATATGAACAATTTGTCATCTTAGAAGATGAAGCTATTGATAGTGCTTTTGCTAGATTTAACACTATTATTACTAGTCTAAAAGCACTTGATGAAGGTTTTTCTAGCAAGAACAATGTTAGGAATTTTCTAAGGGCCTTACATCCGAAGTGGAGAGCAAAAGTCACGGCGATCGAAGAATCGAAAGATCTCTCAACTTTATCACTCGATGAACTCATAGGCAACTTGAAGGTTCATGAGATGATAATTTTGAAGGACTCGGAATTGGTAAAGACCAAGAGTGAAAGGAAGTGTCTTGCACTCAAAGCCAAGAAGGGACAAAGCGATCATGATAGTTCCTCGGATAGTGATGACGAGGAGTATGCATTGGCGGTGAGAGATTTCAAGAGCTTATTCAAAAGACGAGGTCAACACGTGAGGCAACCCAACAATGACAAGAAACCATTCTTAAAGAATCGGTTTGCCAAGAACGAAAAGGGTGATAGGAATTGCTTTAGATGTGGTGATCCAAATCATTTCATTAATGAGTGTCCAAAGCCTTCACGCGATAAGAATCACACGGCATTCGTTAGTGGTTCTTGGAGCGATAGCGGTGAAGATGTTGATGACAACCCCAAAGAGGAGAAATGTCTCATGGCTCACACTTCTAAAGAGGCACATTCCGAAACCGAATATTATAGCAATGATAGCTCCACCTTAGATGATATTGAATTAGAAGGCCAATATGACAATTTACACAAACTTAGCCTTAAATTCATAGAAAAGAACAAAACACTAAAATCAACTAAAAACTAAGCTTAAAAATGAGATTAATGAACTTAGGGAAAAATTAGGCAAGCTTGAGAAAAATAAAGAAGTTGATATAGGTTGCTTAGGTTGTGAGAAACTTAGGTTAGAGAATGAAGATCTCAAGAGCACCTCCATTAAACTGGAAAAATTCATGAAAAGTACTAATGCTCTTGATGATATGTTAAACAAACAAATTCATTCTAAGGAAAGACTTGGTGTAGGTTTTAACTAAGATGAAGCATCAACTAGTGAACCTAAACAAGTCCGATTTTCAGAAAAACTATCTGTTGTACGTTGTCCCAAACTGTATAGGGCGGTTCCCTATCGATATGGAATCGCCGCCATAGATAAGGTACCGCGGCCAGAAAGAGTTTTTGATGAAAATCCTGAACTTTCTGAAAAATCAAATTTAGGTGAACATCCTAAGCATCTTATTGTTAACAAAGTGAAATTACCCATACTTGACGACAATACCGTTGATAAGTTCTATAAGCCTTTGAGTAAACCTATAATGGGAAATAGAAGTTTATCAAGACCATCTTCTACTCCATCAAGAGTACGGAATGAGTCTAGGCCTAGAAGTAAAACTCCAACACCTAGAAGGAATGACCATAACTCTAAACCAAGATCAAATACACCTAGGAGAAATAATAAACAACAAAATAGTTATATGAATTATTATCCTCCTCCCTTTTGTTCCCCATGGAGAAACCCTCCTCAATTCATGCATCCCAACCAAATGCAAGGGATGTTTGGAACTAAAAATTTTGGACCCATGAGATATTGGGGACCAAATGTTTGATCATGTATGTTGTTACCTAGATATGCTTGGGAATTGATTTGGAACCCGACGAGTGGATTAAGGATAGTGGTTGTTCTAAACACATAACGGGTAATCGAAGTTTGTTCTTACGGTACAAAGCATATGATGGAGGTAACGTCACATTCTCTAGTAGTCTACGTGGTAATATCATTGGCAAAGGTACGGTTTCTCTTGACTCCATGACTATTGACAATGTTGAGCACGTAGATAATTTAGGGTTTAACCTTTTAAGCACAGGTCAAATTTGTGACAATAAGTGTAAGGTCATATTTTCGTAAAATGATAGTGAAATCGTTAAAGATGGAAAGGTCATTGGAAAAGGTGTTAGAAAGCATGGGCTTTATGTCATGAAGGTCAATAAGAAGTAAAAAGACAACATATGTCTTGCGACTATAGATGATAGTTCTACTCTTTGGCATAGGAGATTAGGTCACGCTAATATGCGTCTAATTCAATCTTTAGTCTCTAAGGAGTTGGTAAGACACCTCCCCAATATGAAGTTTGATAGTCACTTTTGTGATGCTTGCAAAGTTGGAAAGCAAGTTCACTCAAGTCACAAAGCCAAGATTTTGGTTTCAACCTCTCGGTGCTTAGAACTCCTACATATGGATCTCTTTGGACCTACCGCCATATGGAGTTATGGAGGTAACCTTTATACCTTAGTTATAGTTGATGACTACTCTAGATTCACTTGGACTATATTTTTGGCATCTAAGAATGAATCTTTCAATCATTTCGAAATCTTTAGTCGAAGAATTCAAAATCAACTAGGATGTCCAATTGTCTCTATTAGGACGGATCATGGTAGGGAATTTGATAATGAAGTGCAATTTGGTGCCTTTTGTGAAGCTCATGGTATTACCCATAACTTTTCGGCTCCTCGCACTCCACAATCAAATGGGGTAGTTGAAAGGAAGAATAGGACCATCCAAGAGATGAGTAGGACGATGTTAAACGAGCAATCTTTGCCTCAAAAGTTTTGGTGCAATGTCGTGGACACATCGACTTATATTCTCAACCGAATTCTTATTCGAACCTTCCAAGGAAAGACCCCCTATGAGATTCTTAAAGGTAAGAAACCCTCATTGGAATACCTTAGGGTGTTTGGAAGCAAGTGCTTTATCCTCAACACCAAAGACTACCTTACTAAGTTTGACCCAAAGTATTAAGAAGGTATCTTTTTAGGTTATTCCCAAACTAGCAAAGCCTACATAGTCCTTAATAGAACCTCGGGCGTAATTGAAGAATCACTTAACGTGACTTTTGATGAAACCCCTCCTTTAACCAAGACACCACCATTGGTTGATGATTACTTGGATGAAGTAGAAGTAGTTAGAGCCAAAGAGGTTAGAAAAATAGGAGTTGAAGACCTTAGTGTTGAAAAGGAAGTAAACATTAAGGAGTCTAAGGATCACACTCTCAATAATATCATTGGTGACTTAAATCAAAGTACCCTAAGATCTCAAGTCCAAAACCAAAGTAACTTCTTTTGTTTCGTCTCCTTGATTGAACCAAATAATGTTAAAGAAGCTTTGATGGATGAGAGTTGGGTCATTGCGATGCAAGAAGAATTGAATCAATTTGTTGCTAATGATGCTTGGGAACTTGTTCCTCCACCTAGAAGTTCTACCATTATAGGAACCAAATGGGTATATAGGAATAAGCTAGATGAGAATAGTGTTGTCTCTCGTAACAAAGCTAGACTTGTAGCACAAGGCTATAATCAACAAGAAGGGATTGATTATGACAAGACATATGCACCGGTAGCTAGATTAGAATCCATTAGAATCCTTTTAGCCTACGCTTGTGCCTTAGATATTAAGCTTCAACAAATGGATGTAAAGAGTGCGTTTCTTAACGGTTTGATCAATGAGGAGGTATATGTGGCTCAACCTCCCGGCTTCATTGATTTTGAGAAACCGGATCATGTTTACAAGCTTAAGAAGGCACTTTATGGTCTTAAACAAGCACCCAAAGCTTGGTATGATATACTTAAAGCGTTTCTTGTTAAACATGAGTATACCATGGGAATGGTAGACAACACTCTCTTTACCAAGAAGAAAGGTTCTCACCTCATAATCGTGCAAATATATGTTGATGACATTATATTTGGCTCAACTTGTCAAGAATTGTGTGATGACTTTGTCAAAATCATGCATGATGAGTTCGAAATGAGTATGATGGGAGAACTTAACTTCTTTTTAGGACTCCAAATTAAACAAATGGACGATGGTATTTTCTTTAGTCAATCTAAGTACGCTAAAGAAATGCTAAAGAAATTTGGATTAGAAGAATCTAGAGCAATGAAGACCCCTATGGCCTCGGATACTAAACTCACCGTAGATGATGATTGTGAGTCGGTAGACAACACCAAATATAGAGGTATGATTGGTAGTTTGTTGTACCTAACGGCAAGTCGACCGGATATCATGTTTAGTGTTTGCCTTTGTGCTCGCTTCCAAGAGTCTCCCAAAACCTCTCACCTTGAAGCGGTTAAGCGTAGCTTCCGATACATTAAGGGCACTATACATTTAGGATTATGGTATCCTAAAGGGACCGGCGTAGAAACCATTGTCTACGCGGACTCGGATCATGCGGGAGACTATGTGGACCGGAAAAGCACTAGTGGTGTTTGTACCTTCATGGGTTGTTGTTTAACTTCTTGGTTCTCCAAGAAACAAACCGCTCTTGCGATATCCACCACGGAAGCCGAGTATGTAAGTACCGGAAAAGCATGCCAACAAGCTCTATGGATGAAGCAAGCGCTTGTTGATTACGGTATTTGTCTTGATGATGTTCCCATCATGTCTGACAATAAGGGTGCTATAGACCTTAGCAAGATCCCGTTCAACATTCGCGAACCAAGCACATAGAAATTCGTCACCATTTTCTTAGGGATAATGTTCAAAAGGGGAACATTTCAATTGAGAAGGTACCCTCCGAGGATAACTTACCCGACATCTTCACTAAGCCACTTAAGAGGGAACCTTTTAATTACTTGCGTCTAGGTCTAGGATTAATGGAACATATTCCTTAATTGCTTTCCTTTATTGAGTCTCTTTCTTTACTTTGAGTCTTGTATCACTTTGAGTCTTTAAGTCTCCTAAACTCTTCTTGAAAATCTTATCTTCTCCTTTTCAAAATCCTCAAAGTCTCTTTCAAAAATGGTTGAGAAATATTTTGACATTGTTAATTCAATCTAAATTTTTTTTTCATAGATTCTTGCTATTAATCTCGAGCTTACATAATTCATATGTATGATTCTCTCAAACATAGCAAGAACAAGATAGAATCATGGAGGATCATTGTGTCATGACTTAAGGTCTTGCCTTACATACCTCCTACATCGATTTTTAAATCCATGTATTTTGGTCAATCCCTATTTGGTGAGTTAGTATGTGTTCTCTTTGTCTATCTTTGCTTTTAAACATATCCCTATGATAAGTTAGACTAGAAAAATAAGATTTGCAGAAAAATCTTCCTTCACCACCAAAACTCAACCACTGTAGGCGGTTCCATATATGAACCGCGGTTCCTTATCAATAAGGAACCACCGGAAGCAATAAGGAACCGCGGACAGTGCTTCCTTATTTTTCAGGTATTTCTAAAATTCCAAATTTGTTCCAACATTTTTGAGAATCTTTTCTTCAACCCTTTGACCACCCCAAAAATACCTTGAGCCTTCCCTATTAAACCATAAGCATTTTGCCTTACTTCACATCCCAAAATGTCTTACTCTTCTAATGAAAGCCTTGATTCTCCTCCGTTCTCTCCAATTGCTTTCAATCCCAACTCACCCAAGAACACTTTCAATCCAAATTCACCCAAGAACACTCTTAATCACATCTCTCCTACCAAGAATGTTGATTGTGGAACATCTTTTCTTCCACCACCACCCTTTAGTGTTCTTCCTCCTTCTCATGATAATGTCATGCACCATGGGACATATTGTCATTGTTGTCAATATCAACATCTTGCTATGGCACACATCTATGAGGATTTGAGCTACATCAAGAGTCTCTAAATCAAGCCTCCTATTCACTTTGATTATGAGATCTCCACCAAGCCACCACCACCACATTCCGCCACTACCTTATCTTTCATATAAGCATTGGTTGCTTATCCACAAGACAATTTTTAAGCAAATCTTAGAATTCTAGATTCACTAGGATTAGATTTATGCTTTTCGCTTGTTTTCTATTTCATACATCTTTGTATGACTCTTTTTTTATTTTTATATGACTTCACTTGGATCTTAGTCTTTGTGTTTTCTTCTCTTTTATTCTTTTAGTGTGACCTTTAGCTATGTCTTGTTGGTTGTTTCTTTTGTTCAACTAACCCTTCTATGTAGCTTGTCACCATATCTCGATTCCTCGGTGCCCCAAGCTAGGGGAGTAAGCACCAAGGGGGAGTCTTTGCAAAGTCCGTCTCTTCAACACCAACATGTGCAACCTTTTTGCTTCGACAAAGGGGGAGAAATGAATAAACTCGTCTTCGAAAATCTTGTGTTTTGTGTGATTGAGTTTATATATTGTCGGAATCAAAAAGGGGGAGATTGTTAATGCAATAATGCCTAAAAACGTTTACTTGCATTTTTCGGTCTCGCTTAGTTTTGATTACGACAATATGTAAAAACAAGCATTTACAAAAACAACAAAAAACGAATTCTTGAGTTCAAGTATTTTTCATTTTACCCATTTTCACTTAAGGTATAAATAAACAAGTACTAACCTTAATCAAGTGATCAAGTGATTTAATCTTTTCTTAAAACTCACTTTTTATTAAGTGTGACAAGTTTTTAATTAAACTTTCTTTTGAAGAAAATGTTTTATTAAATTAAATATTTGAAAATTTGAAAATGGCATATTCCCTTTTGATTTAGAATATCCTTTCTGGATATTTTTATAACTAGATATGACCTCCACCACTAAAGGACAAAAAAGGAGCGGAGTCTAGCCCGGCGGTTCCTTAGCGCCTAGGCAGTTCCTTATCGATAAGGTACCGCCGGCTGAGATAAGGAACCGCGGGCAGATATAGCCGTTGGTCCTTTGTCCTATAAATAGTGGACCTTTCTCAGATTTTCAATCCACCTCTTTTGCACACAAATTTCCAGATTCAAACATACTTCTTAAATCACTCAAATCCTTGATTATTTGATTGATTACTACTTGTTTAGAAGTGAATCTATCTCATCCATCCCTTCCTCTTCAAGTGCAAAGAGAAGAACACTATCATTGTGAAGTGTTGAGTCCACCACCAAAGATCCTTTGAAGATCAAATCTTATACATTTGTTGTTGTGTAATAGTTGTGAAGATCCAAGTAGTTGTGTCTATTTGGAAGTTGTGTATGTACTAAGTATAGTTGTGTAGATTGGTCCTAGCTACGATTAGGGCTCGACTTTTAGCTTAGAGTCGGAAATCGATTAAGCGACGTGTACGGTTTTCTCCACAATAAGGAGCTTGTTGTGTAGTGAACTCTCGAGTAAGGAGTACTCGAGGAGTGGAGTAGGAACGAAGAGTGAGCTTCGTTGCCGAACCACTATAAATCCTTGGTGTTTGGTTTGATCTTTCTTTACCCTTAACTCTTTACATTCTTTATTATTTGTGCATATACATTAGTTAGTATTACTTTTAAATTACACTATCATTGTTCATACTGTGCATAAGAAGATTTCACTTATTTCCTTAAGTCTAAGTTTTTGAGAAAAAGGATTATTTTTTTTTTGAAAACCATCATTTAACAAGTAAATACAAGAAACTATTCAACCCTCCCCCCTTTTAGTTTCTACAATTGGTATCAGAGCGGGTTGCTCAAGTATTTTTAAAGTATATTCTATTTTAAAATTTGAATCGATCTATGGATTCCAACAAGTACCTAGAAGGGCAATCTATGCAAAGACCACCACTTTTTGAAACCGATAGTTTTATTTATTGGAAAAATAGATTTGAGACTTATCAATGGTGATTTTTACCTTATCAATTTAATGAAGTTTCTAAAACAAAGGAATTGGTCACTTTTGACAAAGCTAATGATGATACTAAAAAAAAACTTTCGAAAAATAATGAGGCTAAAATGGTGATTTATAATGGTTTACCTTAGAAAGAGTATGAAAGGATTTTTATGTGTGAAACCGCTAAAGATATTTGGAACACTCTTTTAGTAACCCACCAAGGTAATAGCCAAGTCAAAGAAAGCAAAATCGATCTTCTTGTCCAACAATATGAACAATTTGTCATCTTAGAAGATGAAGCTATTGATAGTGCTTTTGCTAGATTTAACACTATTATTACTAGTCTAAAAGCACTTGATGAAGGTTTTTCTAGCAAGAAAAATGTTAGGAAGTTTCTAAGGGCCTTACATCCGAAGTGGAGAGCAAAAGTCACGACGATCGAAGAATCGAAAGATCTCTCAACTTTATCACTCGATGAACTCATAGGCAACTTGAAGGTTCATGAGATGATAATTTTGAAGGACTCGGAATTGGTAAAGACCAAGAGTGAAAGGAAGTCTCTTGCACTCAAATCCAAGAAGGCACAAAGCGATCATGATAGTTCCTCGGATAGTGATGACGAGGAGTATGCATTGGCGGTGAGAGATTTCAAGAGGTTCTTCAAAAGACGAGGTCAACACGTGAGGCAACCCAACAATGATAAGAAACCATTCTTAAATAATCGTTTTGCGAAGAACAAAAAGGGTGATAGGAATTGCTTTAGATGCGGTGATCCAAATCATTTCATTAATGAGTGTCCAAAGCCTTCACGCGATAAGAATCACACGGCATTCGTTAGTGGTTCTTGGAGCGATAGCGGTGAAGATTTTGATGACAACCCCAAAGAGGAGAAATGTCTCATGGCTCACACTTCTAAAGAGGTACATTCCGAAACCGAATATTATAGCAATGATAGCTCCACCTTAGATGATATTGAATTAGAAGGCCAATATGACAATTTACACAAACTTAGCCTTAAATTCATGGAAAAGAACAAAACACTAAAATCAACTAAAACTAAGCTTGAAAATGAGATTAATGAACTTAGAGAAAAATTAGGCAAGCTTGAGAAAAATAAAGAAGTTGATATAGGTTGCTTAGGTTGTGAGAAACTTAGGTTAGAGAATGAAAATCTCAAGAGCACCTCCATTAAACTGGAAAAGTTCATGAAAAGTACTAATGCTCTTGATGATATGTTAAACAAACAAATTCATTCTAAGGAAAGACTTGGTGTAGGTTTTAACTCAGATGAAGCATCAACTAGTGAACCTAAACAAGTCCGATTTTTAGAAAAACTATCTGATGTACGCAGTCCCAAACTGTATAGGGTGGTTCCCTATCGATATGGAACCGCCGCCATAGATAAGGTACCGCGGCCAGAAAGCGTTTTTGATGAAAATCCTGAACTTTCTGAAAAATCAAATTTAGGTGAACATCCTAAGCATCTTATTGTTAACAAAGTGAAAATACCCATACTTGACGACAATACCGTTGATAAGTTCTATAAGCCTTTGAGTAAACCTCTAATGGGAAATAGAAGTTTATCAAGACCATCTTCTACTCCACCAAGAGTACGGAATGAGTCTAGGCCTAGAAGTAAAACTCCAACACCTAGAAGGAATGACCGTAACTCTAAACCAAAATCAAATACACCTAGGATAAATAATAAACAACAAAATGGTTGTATGAATTATTATCCTCCTCCCTTTTGTTCCCCATAGGGAAACCCTCCTCAATTCATGCATCCCAACCAAATGAAAGGGATGTTTGGAACTAACTATTTTGGACCCATGAGATATTGGGGACCAAATGTTTGATCGTGTATGTTGTTACCTAGATATGCTTGGGATTTGATTTGGAACCCGACGAGTGGATTATGGATAGTGGTTGTTCTAAACACATGACGGGTAATCGAAGTTTGTTCTTACGGTACAAAGCATATGATGGAGGTAACGTCACATTCGCTAGTAGTCTATGTGGTAATAATTGGCAAAGGTACGGTTTCTCTTGACTCCATGACTATTGAAAATGTTGAGCACGTAGATAATTTAGGGTTTAACCTTTTAAGCACAGGTTAAATTTGTGACAATAAGTGTAAGGTCATCTTTTCGTAAAATGATAGTGAAATCGTTAAAGATGGAAAGGTCATTGGAAAAGGTGTTAGAAAGCATGGGCTTTATATCATGAAGGTCAATAAAAAGTCAAAAGACAACATATGTCTTGCGACTATAGATGATAGTTCTACTCTTTGGCATAGGAGATTAGGTCACGCTAATATGCGTCTAATTCAATCTTTAGTCTCTAAGGAGTTGGTAAGACACCTCCCCAAGATGAAGTTTGATAGTCACTTTTGTGATGCTTGCAAAGTTGGAAAGCAAGTTCACTCAAGTCACAAAGCCAAGATTATGGTTTCAACCTCTCGGTGCTTAGAACTCCTACATATGGATCTCTTTGGACCTACCGCCATACGGAGTTATGGAGGTAACCTTTATACCTTAGTTATAGTTGATGACTACTCTAGATTCACTTGGACTAGATTTTTGGCATCTAAGAATGAATCTTTCGATCATTTTGAAATCTTTAGTCGAAGAATTCAAAATCAACTAGGATGTCCAATTGTCTCTATTAGGACGGATCATGGTAGGGGATTTGATCATGAAGTGCAATTTGGTGCCTTTTGTGAAGCTCATGGTATTACCCATAACTTTTCGGCTCCTCGCACTCCACAATCAAATGGGGTAGTGGAAAGGAAGAATAGGACCATCCAAGAGATGAGTAGGACGATGTTAAACGAGCAATCTTTGCCTCCAAAGTTTTGGTGCAATGTCGTGGACACATCGACTTATATTCTCAACCGAATTCTTATTCGACCCTTCCTAGGAAAGACCCCCTATGAGATTCTTAAAGGTAAGAAACCCTCATTGGAATACTTTAGGGTGTTTGGAAGCAAGTGCTTTATCCTCAACACCAAAGACTACCTTACCAAGTTTGACCCAAAGTCTTACGAAGGTATCTTTTTAGGTTATTCCCAAACTAGCAAAGCCTACATAGTCCTTAATAGAACCTCGGGCGTAATTGAAGAATCACTTAACGTGACTTTTGATGAAACCCCTCCTTTAACCAAGACACAACCATTGGTTGATGATGACTTGGATGAAGTAGAAGTAGTTAGAGCCAAAGAGGTTAGAAAAATAGGAGTTGAAGACCTTAGTGTTGAAAAGGAAGTAAACATTAAGGAGTCTAAGGATCATACTCTTAATAATATCATTGGTGACTTAAATCAAAGGACCCTAAGATCTCAAGTCCAAAACCAAAGTAACTTCTTTTGTTTTGTCTCCTTGATTAAACCAAAGAATGTTAAAGAAGCTTTGACAGATGAGAGTTGGGTCATTTCGATGCAAGAAGAATTGAATCAATTTGTTGCTAATGATGTTTGGGAACTTGTTCCTCCACCTAGAAGTTCTACCATTATAGGAACCAAATGGGTATATAGGAATAAGCTAGATGAGAATGGTGTTGTCTCTCGTAACAAAGCTAGACTTGTAGCACAAGGCTATAATCAACAAGAAGGGATTGATTATGACGAGACATATGCACCGGTAGCTAGATTAGAATCCATTAGAATCCTTTTAGCCTAAGCAGAACTTTGTCAAGAAGAATCAATCTCAAAAGGATGAGACTTTTCACCATTGCAAAGCAAGTAGTCACTGGAAGAGGAACTAACCTCTTTACATCGATGAGTTGCGAGAAAATAAGAAGAAGGGTGAGCTAGGCGCTGCAGCACCTTCAGGTAACTTATTTATGATTGAGTTATTTAATCTTACATACAAATCAAACTGCTGGGTATATGATATGGGATGCGGTATTAACATTTGTAATACGCTGCAGGGATTTGAGTTGGAAAGGAAGATATTGAAGCTATATGAACATTTAATTTAGTTTTACCTTCGGGTTTAGCACTGATCTTAAACAATTGTCATTACGCACCTTCAATTGTTAGGGGTGTCATTTCCTTTTCTTGTTTATTGGATCTTGGATTTATTCACACTATTAATAATAATAAGAATTTCTGTTTTCAAAGATGGTTTATTCTATTTTAATGCAATTTATGTGAATAGTGTTTTTGAAATTGACATGTATGATAATAATTCCAAGAGTAATAATAATTTTGTTTTTAGCATGAATAAGAAGAGAAAGTTATACAAGAACTTTTCTTATCTTTGGCATTGTAGAGTTGCCCATATTAGGAAGACACGCATACAAAAGCTTCAACGTGATGGTCTTTTGAAAAATATCGATGATGAATCATTTGATAAATGCGAGTCTTGTATCTATGGAAAGATGACCAAGAAACCTTTTAATATCAATATTGAAAGAGCTACTAAATTACTTGGTTTGATACATACGGATGTGTGTGGACCACTTAGACATGTGTCAAGGAAAGGTGCTAGCTACTTTTTAAAATTTACTGATGATTATAGCCGTTATGGTTATGTTTATTTACTTAAGCATAAACATGAGGTATTTGGAACATTCAAAGTCTTTAAAGCAGAAGTAGAAGGGTAAAAGATATAAAATACCATCTTACTTATTAGTTTGTGCCGACTTTAAACACTTACTTTTTTATCTCGTGACTTTAACAATGAACTTTTAAATTTGTTCTGACTATACCCTTATAAGCCTGAAATGACTATATTACCCTCGTCTTCTTCAATATAATTACATATATTGCCACGCATCTGCTTGTTTCTATTTCATTCTAGTTTTTTTTTCTTTTTAAAAACTATTGTTTCATTAAAAAACCAAAAATATATATATTATAATTATTTTAAAAATTATTTTATTTAAAGCAAAATCATAAACATTAAACCGTTGACCTTTTATTTAAAGCAAAACCATTGACAAACACCACTGTCAAAAAGTAATCCAACTTCGAGTTAAACAAAAAGAATCAACAACACAAACATCACGGTATCATAAAAATCATTAACTTGTTATAGTTTTGAATAATCATCCACCACCACCAATTATACACGCCTCCACCTCTGGTGAACCACCGTCTCTAGTAAACAGCCGTTGTCACCGGTCAAGCCATCGATTCAAGACTAACCATTACTTAAGTTAAGACTATATGAGATGCTTTCATGTTCAAAAAAAATATATATGCTTTCATGGGCACCCACACACCATAATAATGATGATTCCTTTGTCATCACTTCACCACATATGTCCAAAATTCGTCTTTGTATATTGATCTTAGTTATAAATAATAATTGTTGTCTGTCACGAATGTATGTGATAATACTACCGCTGTAACTTTCGGTTGCTTTAAAGGGTTAACCCGGTTAGATCTAATTTTTTTAGGTAAAGAGTTACCCGGTAAAGATATCTTTTGATTTGGTTACAGATCTGACTCGGTTTAGACGTGGACTGGTTAGATCTGATGTTAGAATTCATAGAGACGTATCGATGGTGGTTACCATGTAGGGTTGATGGTGACTGGGTTTCCACTGGTTGAATGTGGTGGTGACGAAATATTTATGTGAGTGTTTGTATGTATGGAGATAGAGAGAGATTAAATAAGATTCGTACCTTTTATTTTTTTTATTTGCTTTTGTACTCGTTTGGTTTATGGGTTATTTATCTAGTCATTGTGATTAAGAAAGACAAAGGGTATATTGGTCATTTAAGAGGGTAATATAGTCATTTTATACTTATATTGGTATAGTTGGAACAAATTTGAAAGTTCATTGTTAGAGTCATGAGATAAAAAAGTAAGTGTTTAAAGTCGGCACAAACCAATAAGTAAGATGGTATTTTATAACTTTTACCTGAAGTAGAATTGCAACTAGAAAAGAAGATTAAAGCTCTTCATTCTGGTAGAGGTGGTGAATATTTAAGTCAGGAGTTTAAAGAGTATTTAAGTAAGAACGGAATTGTTCAGAAACTTGCTTCTCCATATACTCCACAACAAAATGGTGTATCCGAGAGGAGAAATCGTACATTATTGGATATGGTGCGATCTATGTTTAATCTTACAACATTACCATTATCCTTTTGGGACTATGCTCTAGAATCTGTTGTTCGCGTTCTAAATATGGTTCCCACAAAGAAGGTTGATAAGACACCATATGAACTATGACATGTCAAAACGCCATATTTGTCTTATTTAAAGGTAAGGGGTTGTGAGGCGTATGTGAAACGTGACTCTGGAGATAAACTCCATCAACACTCAATGAAATGTATCTTTGTAGGTTACCCTAAGAAAACTATGGGTTACTACTTTTACTTTCTGCCTGAGATCAAGGTTATTGTTGCTAGCTATGGAGACTTCCTTGAAAATGATCTTGTTAGTCAAGAATTCAGTGGGAGAAATTATGATCTCGAAGAGAGTCATGAAGAAATTCTTGTAGAACTAGAAAGTGTGGGAGTTCCAACGGAATTAATTCCTCCATGTAGGTTTGGAAGAACTATACGTGCGCCAAGCAAACTATGTCTTAACATAGAGGATGATGAGGAGGAAGTAGGGGATCATGGTTAACCTGCTAACTATCGATCCGCAATGCTTGATCCAGAAAAAGTTAAGTGGATAAATGCAATGAATGAGGAAATGAAATCCATGGACATAAATGATGTTTGGATTCTTTTTTATGCGCCTAAGAATCCTAAAGTAGTGAAAAATAGGTGGATATTCAAGAAGAAAACCGACATGGATGGTGAAATACAATCCTACAAAGCACGGTTAGTAGCTAAAGGTTTTACTCAAACTTTTGGTGTAGACTACGAGGAGACGTTTTCTCCTGTAGAAGAATTACGGGCTATTAGGATTCTCATAGCTATAGCAGCATACTATGACTATGAGATATGGCAAATGGATGTTAAAACTGTCTTCTTGAACAGTCGCTTAGATGAAGATATCTATATGCAACAACTAGAAGGGTACGTTGATCCTAAATATCTAAAACGCGTGTGTAAACTTCAAAGATCTATTTATGGTTTGAAGCAAGCATCACGTCAATGGGATAAACGATTTGATGAAGAAATCAAAAAGTTCGGATTTATTCAAAATCGTGATGAGCCATGTGTATATCGCAAATCTAGTGGGAGTAATTTAGTGTTCCTAATTTTGTATGTCGATGACATATTGATCATGGGAAGTAACATTCCAAGACTTAAGGACGTTATGGATTATCTTGGTAAATGTTTTTTTATGAAGGATTTGGGAGATGCTGCGTATATTCTGGGAATTAAAATATATCGAGATAGGAGTAGACGATTAATTGGTCTTAGCCAAGATGCTTATATTGACAAGATATTGAAGAAATATAACATGCAAAACTCTAAGAAAGGTTTTCAACCGATGGAGGTTAAGCATGTACTGAGAAAGATGCATCAACACCCAAAGAGGTGGATTACATGTGAAAGGTGCCTTATGCTTCGGTTGTATGATCTATTATGTATGTTGTAAGATGCACAAGGCCTGATGTGGTGTTTGCTCAAAACTTGGTCAATCGTTACCAACAGAATCTAGGGATGCTCCACTAGACTGCTGTTAAACATATTCTAAAGTATTTGAGGAGTACGAAAGACATGTTTTTGGTATTCAGGGGTAAACCAGACACAGAACTGAAAGTTACAAGTTTCTGTGATGCGTCCTGGTAGTGTGATAAAGACGTTACGAAGTCTCAGACTGGTTACGTGTTTGTTATCAACGGAGGAGTAGTTGACTAGAAGAGCAAGAAGCAGACAACTATTGCAATGCATGCGACTCAAGCTGAGTATATGGCTACTTCAGAAGCTGCAATGAAAGTTGTTTGGATTAGGAAGTTTATTGGAGATCTTGGAGTGATGCCTTTAATCAAAGAACCTATTGATATGTATTGTGACAATTCGGCAGCAATCATATTCGCCAATGATTCTGGAGACATGAAAGGCGCCAGACACTTTAAACGTAGATATCACTATGTTCGAGAACAAGTTGAAGCTCGAGAAGTAAATTTGATAAAAGTTCGCACATATGATAACGTAGCTGATCCTTTTACAAAAGCTCTAACTAGACCTAAGGTCATTAAGCATGCTAGAGGAATTGGACTTCATTTAGCTATTGAATTCATGCAAATCTTTGATTAGTATTTGGATAAAGGATGTTAAGACATTATTGAATTGATGAAATAAAGATTGAGTTTTGTTTATTTTATATTATTTGATTTTGTATCATATTTTACACGTGTTGGGCCAATTTAGAGCCTAAATTGTCCCTGTACTGATTTGAATGAAATATACCCTAAGTATTTTATAGGTCGGTAAACTTAAGTAAGTTTACCGAGTCATCCTCAAGATGTTCTTAGAAGTCCACAGAGACTCCTTCACTAATGCAGCGGATCTGAGCCAGTGAAGATAAGAACCAGGATCAGGATGATGGAGTTAGTGAGTAATAACAATGACTCACTAACTCCCAAAGACCATCTCTGATATGAAGACCTGAAGTATTTATACTGAAGACATAGTGGGAACTTCCTTGGGTGAAAAAGGAAGAATATAAAGTGCAAGGTGGTTACTTGACTTTATTGAAGCTTCCAAAGGAAGCTTCACTTTCCCACTATATATAGTGGTCTCATGACTTAGAGTTTGGTAGAGATTTCCACCACCAAAATACACATAGTGTTAGTGTTAGAATTTCCTCCTCCCATTGGTTCTTTTCTACCTTGTAACAATGGGAGTTTAGTTTGTCATCATCGCCCGGTTGTTATTGTACAAATAACTGGGCAACACTTGTATATTTGTTGATTCATAATTAATAAGATATACAAACGATGAAAAGTACAAGCTTGTGTTATTAGTTAGTCAATTGGTTAATTGTGCATATTGTTCTTCATAGATCTTCATAGATTCGATATGTGCACAAGATTAGTGGACCAACAAGTGGTATCAGAGCGGGTTGGATTTTCTCTATCCAGATCCGTTCGAATGGCTACTAATAACATGTTTTTTAGCATAGTCAAATTCATCAGTGTGTTCAAAAAACTGCACAACAGTAGCAGTTTGTTGAAGGGGAGATGAACACTCATATTGACTATTGCTAAAATAATACTCACCAAACCTTATCCACCCAATATCAACCACCGACACAACATAATTCCTAATCCACCCACCACCATCACTCAGTTTATTCATATCCAAAAATCAGATCCGTCACATTCTTCATGTAAAACAAAAGATCTGCATCTTAAAAACAAACTCATGTCTATTTTTGTCACCCTCCAAATCACTTTAACAAATAAACCAATTCCTCCTTCACCTTCATCTCAATATTCCTCTACCCACGTCATAAATCCCATCTCCCAACATCGAACCCCACGCACATCATTCACCATAAAAAAACATAAAACACAGATCCGAAATCTGTTTTAAACCACAAAAAAATGATATGACTCATTTCACACCAAGAAACCCAGAATCATCGTCACCATTATAATACCACTTCGTGGATCGAAGTAGGTTCAGTCAAGAAAAACGAAGTAGGTTAACAAATCATAAAACAAAAAAAACCCCAATCACCCCAGAACCGATACATTAATAAATCACCTCACAAATCCCTTATCATCATGTCAAAATGAAACCCAGATCCGAAACTCACATCGAATACAAGAAATCAAGATGGAGTCTGTTCTTTTGGCCATAGAGTGGACTCGACCTCAAGTAAGAATCATTTTTTCAAAAGAAAAGATGATGTTTGTATTTCGATTGTATGATATGGGATATGGTTGATGATTGTTAATGCTGATTAAAAAAATCAGTCAATGAAGGGATTGAAATAGATGTGGTTGTGGGTGAATACTATTCCTAGTTTGGGCATTGGTAAAGGAGTGATACTGATAAAGAAAATCAGTGGGTGTGCTCAAGCTGAAAAAAATCATTCGTTGGATGAAGATAGTGTTGGGAACGTGAACCACTAGAAGATAAACACAGAGAGATATTTTCAAATGATTTGATTGGTTTTAAATGAAAGGTTGTGGTTGTGATTAAATGGGGACTGAACCCCTGATATTGAACCCTGTCAAACAGGCAACAACGAACCATGCCACATCTGACCCCCTGTGAACCTGTCGCTATACACTAGAACCCAAGACTAGCGAACCCATCATCAACGACCCTGTCACTTGAACCCCCAGTGTTCGCTGACCCCAGAGTATAGCTGAACCCCAATGTTCACTGTATGACCCAACAGGTCGCTATTTGAACCCACCAGTGGAACCCAAGAGGTCTCTAAGAATACGAGCCCCCAAGACAGCGAACCTGCCATTAGAGATTTGAACCCTTGTCGCTGAGGTTATCCCCAGTCAGCGAACCGCAGCTGAACTTCAGGTCCTTGAACCTGCTACCAGATCAGCGACCCTTGTCACTAAACGTCCGCTGAACCTACGACCCAAGGTCAGTTATTCCAGGTTAAAAGACCTGCAGGCCAGAGACTCACATGTCACCACCTTGACATCTGAACCTGCAACAGAGCATTGGAATGAACCCTCTGTATCTGAACCACTAGCAGTTTGGACCCTCCTCAGCAAGTCCGAACCATTAGATTTTGAACTTCAGTGTTGCTAAACCACTAAGCCACCAGAGTTCTGTACAACCAGCAAGTCTGAACCCCCAGCGGTTATGAACCACCAGAGATTTGAACTTACGCACCTGTTGTCTTGAACCTTCAGCAAAGACTGAACACCTTCAGCAGATTCTGGACCCCTGTGTCCTTCTCTGGGCCCCTGTCTCTGGCCCTTCTACCTATTCTCAATCTCTGACCCTGCCAGAGGACCAAACTTTTCAGAGGTCAAAACCTCATACCAGATCAGAGATACCATCAGGTCAGTAGACAGATTAAACCACAGCCATCAGGTCAAAAACCTACATGAGACTCTTGATATTGTACGAGTACTCAAGCTTGGAAAATCAAAACCACTGAGCTTACACATCCAAAAGTTGAAGATTTACCAACTTTTGAAGGGGAGATGAATACAATTATCAGAGTTGTATCATCATGGTTTGAAGTCATCAGGGATCGATGAACAAAGTGTGTATTGATGCAAAATCTGCTTATACAACAACTTTTGAGGAAGAGAGAACACACTTATGAAAGTGTTTACACACTCATCGATCATCATCATGTACTTATACAAACTTGTATTCTTTACACATTAATCATGTATACATGTATCCATAACCTGGTGACAAACCACATATAACACCACAAACAACACCACCACCCCACCACTACAATAACAAAACAAACAAACCAATCACTTTACCAAAAATCAAAAATTTCCAAGAAGAGTAGCTGTTGTTGGTAATGTACTTATACATGTTGATGTTTTGTTGAAAGAGAGAATGATGTGTTCGGGGTAGAAGTGTGGTATGTTACAGATGTTTGTTACATGAAGTGAACAAGTGTTCTGGGATTTTAATATACTTGGGTATTTAGTAGTTTAGAGTGAATTTTTCTTGTTGTGCCTGATCACCACTGCTGGAAACAAGTCTCTGAAGCTACCATTGAACCTAGGAAGAAAGCTCAAGATGTTCGTCAGAGACTACACTTACTTAGTCACGAATACAAAGAGCTGGTATGAACATATGTTGTAAAACTTCACATCAGAAGGTTGTTATTTAATGTATCCATGTGTTGTATCTTAGTATGTAAGAAGAAGCCGTTATGCTCACTTACTACTAAAAGACTTAGGCTATATTTCTATTCAAATAGGGGGAGATTGTTGGGCCAATTTAGAGCGTAAATTGTCCCTGTACTGATATGAATAAAATATACCCTAAGTATTTTATAGGTCGGTAAACTTAAGTAAGTTTACCGAGTCATCCTCAAGATGTTCTTAGAAGTCCACATAGACTCCTTCACTACTGCAGCGGATCTGAGCCAGTGAAGATAAGAACCAGGATCAGGATGATGAAGTTAGTGAGTAATGACAATGACTCACTAACTCCCGAAGACCATCTCTGATATGAAGACCTGAAGTACTTATACTGAAGACATAGTGGGAACTTCCTTGGGTGAAAAAGGAAGAATATAAAGTGCAAGGTGGTTACTTGACTTTATTGAAGCTTCCAAAGGAAGCTTCACTTTCCCACTATATATAGTGGTCTCATGACTTAGAGTTTGGTAGAGATTTCCACCACAAAAACACACATAGTGTTAGTGTTAGGATTTCCTCCTCCCATTGGTTTTTTTCTACCTTGTAACAATGGGAGTTTAGTTTGTCATCATCGCCCGGTTGTTATTCCGCAAACAACCAGGCAACACTTGTATATTTGTTTATTCATAATTAATAAGATATACAAACGATGAAAAGTACAAGCTTGTGTTATTAGTTAGTCAATTGGTTAATTGTGCATATTGTTCTTCATAGATCTTCATAGATTCGATATGTACACAAGATTAGTGGACCAACAACATGTTTTAAATCCGTGAATAATTGTTATGTTCTAAATGTCTTTTGTTGATTAATAATATGGGAGTATTATTAAACTAAGACAATTCAAAATAGTGATAGAGTATACTTGAAAGTATATTGATCAATTTTGGATGATATTTGATGAATCAAATATTGGACTTATCCCAACTACGTGATTTTACTTTATGGGTCTTTGTCATTAAGTAAATCATAAATAGTTATCCTTAGACCCGAGATACCAGAAAACTGTCTTGAATGTAGTGCATTTCTGTAAGGTAACCTAACGCTAAACATAACTAGTACCTATAAGGGTTATTTTCAGAAGTGTTGCAAAATTCATAAGTTTTGCTTGTAGTCAAAATGGGATTTGTTTCCTTCAAATTATTTTGGAGTTTAATACAGCTGGGCCCCTCGGGGTAGTAGTAAGATGGTTGTGTGGCTACACCCAAATGTGTTTTGGTAATCTTGTTATATCCGTAAACGAGAAACAGAATGGTTAATGAAAGGAATGACTAATATCCATATCCTTATTAACATTTTATTAGAAATGGAAGGATAATGATAATGATGAATCATTAAAAGGTTTTTCTAGGAGACCTTACTCGAGATCGTACTATGGCATTGGCGTGTAACTAGACGCTAACCAATGTGATCACGATATTTGAAATATGTCCAAGTGAGAGCTGAAAGTTTATGGACTTATATTTAATAGTCGTTTGTTAGGATCGAACTCGAGATTACGGGACTGCACACAATACGTAAAGGGTTAATTTATATGATAAATATATTTATTATATTTTTTGAATTAAACTAAACTTTAACTTAATGGTCGTTTAATAATTAAGAGTTAAGTATTAACGAGTGTTTGTGAAATAAAAAGGAAAGTTGGAAAGTTCCGGAAACACCCCTTGGGTGTCTACCGATCATCGGCCAAACAAGGGAGCAAGGAAAATATTTTCTTTACTTATCCGTTTATGACTTGGAAAACAAGTTTGTCAAGCCTATATAAACACCCCTTTGCCTCATAATTTTCCATCCATTCGCTATGCTTTCTCTAGCCGATCGCAACACCTAAACCACACAAAAGTTTTGGTTGGTTTTCTTAAGTATTCAGTTAAGCTATAATCTAATCCTATCCCCTCTCTAGGGTTGTTGGGTAGATTTTCCACAAACGTAGAAGCTCGGTTTACACGTGCTTGAATCACGGTTAGCTTGCTGTATTATGTGTGTACAAGAACGTAATATAGTCTTACTTTAGACTATATCTTGGTGGTGTTCGTTATTAACCCTAATTAGTGATTCGTTGGTGATCTTGTGGATCTACACTAGCTATAAAAGGTATGTAACCGTAATTCGATTAATTATGAATGTGTTATTATTATGATCTTGATAAAATTGCTTCCGCTATATGTGCTTTGATCTTGTTTAGAGTTTTGTATAATTGTTATGAGCTTTATAAACTTTCAGTAAGGGTCAACTTCTTGGGCGTGCGTAGCAACGCCAAAGAAATTTACCTATGTGTAGAATGTCTTTTATGATATACAAAATCACGTTGAGGTGTCCCTGCAAAGATATTTGACAAGGGGAGATAGTACTAATGTAGTGACGTCTGGGAGAAGGAGAGAGATAACGTGTCATGTCAATTGACAAAAAGAGTGGGAGCAGCAGTAAAAATAATACAGTAACGTGAATTAAGACAAGTTGATGTCGGGAAAAGGAATGTTTTAAAACGCTCATAAAATATTAGTAAAATCATGAGGCGTGGCTTTCATGTTAGGCAATAGACTATGACTTGAGATTAAGGTTCAACGTAAAATGATAAGTGAAAAACGTGATAAGTCGCGACAAAACAGGGTGAGTGGAGGGTTTTTTATTCAATTTCAATAAAAAATTGTATTTTTATATAAAATTAAAATATTAAACATTCAAAAATTACTAACTTTATTCATCATGTATGGCATTTTTTTGACACTTTTTGTTACCTCAATATGTTTATAATGAGAAGATTTAATTTACTCATTCATTAATTTTAACGTTTACAATAAAATGGTGGGCAAACGGGCAACAAGCTGCGCCGCGATCCCTTTTTGGAGTATTTTTATATTTTGTGTCGTTTTATTTCACGTATTAAAAACATCATGACTCGTCGTAGTTCACAAATACGTGAAACTTGATTATGCCTCCACGGCACATCTCACGCTATCTAAAACCTTCTTAAGACCCAAACTGATACGAAGATACTGTTTATCACAATACCATTTTAATTTGGATAAAATTAGTAGATTTTAACGTGCACACTTGGTCGAATATTGCAGGTGTGTGTGAGAAGTGTGAGAAACAACTCAATAATATTCAAGTTCAATTTTTGTTTAATACAAACAACTCAAAAATATTCAAGGTACTGTTTTCTTGCGTACTTATTTTTTAGGTATTGTTTTCTTTTCTTTTTTTCAAATGTTATGCATAACTTATAAACAGATAATCGTAAGTAATCGTGGGCCGTGCTTTGCACAGCATAACATCGACACTAGTAAGACGTATGTAATAAATATTATATTATAATCTAAAAAGACCGAACATATGAACGTCTAATAAGATATATAATTTTTTTTTGAGCTTATAATGATATTTAATTGGGCAGTATGTAAGCCTGAAACTTTTTTCTTTTAGGGATGAACCTTATTCCTGCTTCTATTTAATTTGAGGCCCTAAAAGTATTTAGTGAGACTCGAACTTGAGACCTCTCTAAAAAATCTCCCCAAATGTTAAAATATAGACTTTTATATCAAATGATCTATTATGTTATGTCTTAATGAGACCTTACTAAAAAAATTCACATACAAAGTGTCCTATTAAGAATCTCTATAATAAGACTCCAAATTGAATCAGTCCTATAAAATGTTTTTTAGTACCACATTCAAAATAAAGTCCTAGATAAAAGGTCCTAAAAACCCCAATTTCTTGTAGTTGAATACTTATGTCTTGCAAGTAAAAATTAATTTTACAATTATACTTATTCATTGCCGGCGCTACTAAGAGAAAAAAATATGACATGGCATGTTTAGAAACCGTAGTTCGTAGGATCTATAGTAGAAGCAATCTAAGCCTCATAAATTGATCCAACAAATCTGGTGATTGCATTTGACATATAATACACCCACGTTTTATAAAATTGAGTGGGAGGATAAGAACAAAATGGGTAGTGACTTGATTATATCCTCTATTAACAAACTGCCATATAATTTCGGTACTTTAATTTTGACTCTTTTTTGCGTCATTATCGTCATGAAAAACCGTATATAAGTCCCAACATAGTATTCATCTGCATCCACATCCACATCCAACCATAATTATAATCATCGAAGTTCAAGAAACAATGGATAACAATAGACACTACCTTTCCACTTTGATTCGCGATGAAACAACACAAATGTGAGAACAACTTGATGAAATGAAAGCGGGGTGATATGATGTCATGCATCGTTATCGAAGATTCACATGACGAGGTGATAGAAAACGTTATTTGATGACAAAGGAGTTGTAGAAAATTCAGATGTTTTCTCCATGAACATACACATACATGGTCATCAATTGCTTTCACTATTAAGTTTAATCGTATGGATTTCGGGCCGTGTACTTTTAACTGTTTAGTGCATTAAAACAAAGAGCTTTATTAACCTGAATCATATTCATCGAAATATTATATAATGTCTTTTAATATGAGTATGCATGCATTTCGAAAGATTGAGTTGCCAGAACCAGAATCAGGAGGTAGAAAACTAACAATCATCAATGGTTGTCTGGGTGTGGAATCTTTCAAAAATTATCGTTGTTGTTGGATTGGCTGATGAAATAGTACAATAATGTTGCATCTTGGTATCTTCATTTAAAATTTAGTTGTGAAGCATGAGAATTTAATAGTATCATGCAACTCCCCACCAATGGACATCTCTTATTCAACAGTGAATGCCGTGGAGGCGTGGACTAGAATTTTATAATGCTCTTACACAAGTGTATTTGTTTTTTATCGGGAACACTACGTAGTTTTTACATAGAAACATATGTGTGAAGACTTGAAGCCTCGATTTCTTATATAGTGGCCAGCCTGAATCATAGTGCGTTTGTTATGAAACTTCTCACCAATTGCTGACATCTCTAATACAAATTACATTACACACATGACACAACCTTGATTTGTTTGTCTCAACCGTTTTCTTCATCAGGTGTTCTAATAGTTCAAATAATAACATAGAAAGTTCATGTAACCGTTCCTATGTGCTTTTTAGAATTTGTTTGTATAATTTGGTGACATGCACCAATGGTTCTTAATTTAGCGCATTATCAGAGTTTGGTCCAACAAGTTCCAAGCATTTCTTATGCTGTTTTAAAGACTATTTTTAAGATGACTATGAGATTATTGAAAATGACAATGAACCCATGAAGGGGTGACAAAAAATCAAATACTTCTAAACTTGACTAAAGAGAGGATACTAACGAATAAGTGGGAGAAGTTCTTGGAGGAAATCATGGCTGAGAGAAATTTTTGCCAGTAATTTAGGATAGAAGGTTTGTTGATTATGTCAAAAATATTCAAATGTTAGTACATAGTTGTAGTAGGGTGTACCGACAAAGTATGTATCATAGTTATAGTACTATGTTGTAGTACTAGCGTTAAAATTACACATAACTTAAATACTTGATTAATAATAATAAACATAATTAAAAAGTAGATTGTCAACATTATATAGTTTATGTCACATTTTACTCATTTATTAGTTTGTGTTTCAGTACCATTATTATTCATTAATTTCAGCTCATACTTTAAGTGCATCACTTATGCGATTGTGAATGTAAAGCCTTTTGTTATTGAAACTCGTGGTAGTGACTTTACACATGATGAATCTTCGTCTTCGTTTTAAATTGCATCTAAACAAAGTTGTGTATCCTCCTTCAAGTCCTACAATAGAATAAAATAGAATACAATTCGTCGTTATGTAGACAACATGAGGATGGGTGTCGATCAAGATGCAAATAATCAATATGTGGACATTATACAAGATGATTGAACTAAATAAGCGCTTAGTCTTGATTCCTTCCCACTGATCATCCGGTACATAATGTAAATAATGGTTTTATATCGTCGTAATTTCTTATTTAGATTGTTCTGAAATTATAAGGAGTTTGGTTCATATTTTATTACCTTTTCATATTTTAGATAATATAGCCTTTCTTATCTATTATAATCGTGTACCCGTGCAACGCACGGGTATTATTCTTGTTGGTATTTGTTCTTTTTACACTTTTTTTTGTCTGAGTCACGCTACGATGCCAGATTGTGAGTAATACAATGTAACAATATATGTAATGTACGATTCTTGTGCTTTATCGATCCTATTCAGATTGTCAACATAGTAAGGTTTTTATGAGTGTTAATTATCCGCCCCTGCGGCGGGGGTACAGACAATGTATTTTTGTTTTGGATGTAGCTAACAATATGAGTAAAAAGCTTCGTATCATCAAGCCGTAAAAAATAAAGGCGAAAAAGAATACCTTCGTAATCTTTTGCAGAGCATGTATCACAAAGAAGTTTTTTTCTGTACGTTTGGGTTTGCATATACTCGCACATATTCACTTACAAAGGCGTTGGAGCATAAACATTTTGGAACACAAAATAGTTTTAATAAGTTTAGTACGAAAAATGATACGATAGCCGAGTTATACATCAGCACATATGACCTGACCTGTTGAGCTTATTGCGTCGATAGTTGCTGCTCTATCCTCTTGCGCCAATGATCGTCGACTTTCACTCGTTGTAGAGAAAGACGTAAATTTTATTGAGTTAAGCAAAAGCAGTGGCTATGCATAATTAAAGGAGCCTCAGCTGTCTATTTTGTTTCCCAACAAACTAAAAACACCTGACCCGTCGCCAATTTCTAAAAAGATGCAAATTATTTCAAACTACCTAGCTTATTATGAATTCCAAGCAGTGTCGAAAACCTGTAAAGCAAAACCGAACCAACTTACGACACACGTGTTTGGAAAAATTGGGAAAGAATGAAAAAAGAGAATAAAAGAACAAAGCTTCCATAGTGTATCATAAAGATGATGAAGCAAGTAACCCCGTGATTCTATTTTCAATGGAAATTCAATAAGCAAGAACCCGTGATTCTATTTTCAATGGAAATTTGTAGCGATGGAATCATCGAAAGAAAACAGGCCAGCGGCTGGACCGCTGGACCATAGACGGGCCAAAACAGCCCATCGCCAAAATGCACAATTTTTCCTGTATAGGATAATTTTCACATGATGCATGTAACTGGACTGTCCGAGAGTGTTGAGTCAAAAACTCAGCGTCACATTAGTTTTTTTCTCTCCACTCTCCAACCACTTTATAACCTTCCTGGCAGTGAGAACTCACTGCCACGTCATACCATAATTTATTTTTTTCTTAATTATTTTAATTCGTAAATTAAAAACGTAAAGGTAAACATTTTTATTAGAAAATTAAACTTTTATTTAATAATTAAAAAGATTACATAAACTCGAATATTAAAAATGTAAACGTAAACACTTTTATTCGGGACATTTCTCTGTCTATTATATTATTACTTTTTTATTTTTTCAACACAAATAAATAGATTTTAACTTAAATTATAATTAAATTAAAATATTTGAAAAAAAAACAGGATCTAAAATGTTTTATGTCCATGTTGTATTATATAACCAAGCCACCCACCACTCCAAAAATAGTTTTAGAAAAAAAAAATTTGACATCATCTTCAACCTCACACACACAACACTCTCATATACACAACTCACAGAAGGAAAAAAAAATCAAATATATCTAACTCACCATGGTGAAGATTCGACCATAGCGAGTACTATACACCCAAAATCACGCGTGAGTTTTTAGCCAGCGGTGGCAACTCACGCGTAGCTTTTGCAACTCACCCGTAAGTTTGATGTCACTCTATCTAGCCTTAGTACAAGGTCCAACTACTTTATTTATTATTACATAATAAAATAACACACATCATGATTCACTTGAGGCCAGTATGATACAGATCCCACATAGATGATCAGTATTATGATCAATACATATAAATATCTTCAGTTAATCATCAATATCCGCAATCTGAAGTCGGACACCTTTGACTTGACATGGTTTCCCGAGGAAAAAATAAAAAAGTAAATATATTTTACTTCTTAATTTCGGATATCCGAAATTTCACTCAGAATCACTCATTATATAATCACCATTCAGATCAGGAATCACCAAAAAGTTTACACCATCGAGCCTCTGCATGGATGACCATTGAGTGTATATCATATTAACTTATAAATTAATGAATCACATCAACTTAATTACCAAGTATTAAGAAATAAGAACTACTCTTACCTCTAATCTTGCCCTGAGCAAAAGCACTTGTTCTTCTGGTACTACTGCCTCATTGTCATAGTTAGTAAACTTCCATACAACAGAGAAGCAATCATAAACCATACTTGGCGGGTTACTAGCCATTCCGAAATGACCAAGTTGTTTACACTCTTCATTTTTGCGCTGCAAATATATATGTTATTGATTATCAAACTGCTAACATAAACTAAGATCGATAACATGAATAAAAAAGACTTATCCGCTTACTATGGTAAATCTCTCGAAACCGTGAATTGTTGCGACTTCTAATCCAAATTTTGTATCGCGTAGTCCACAAATCAGCTGGTATATGAGTTAGATTCACATGAGTTAATTAACATTGGTATATAATTAACTAACAGGAAATTATTCAAAAATAAAAATCACATTGAGTGTGAAACTTGAACTCGTATTCTTGGTCAATCACAAGGTTCCAACAATTGATCATTTGGGCGCATACGGGTCTCAATTGATAATTCTTGATGATCTCATCTTCCATTTTTTTACTTTGTTTACTTGTGATATTGTCAATATGGTGAACCCTATTTATAATGGTGCAATAACTTGATAACTAAATATAGCCATATAGGTATTATGATGCATTATATCACTATTTATAAAGATATAATTATTCAAGGCCCAATTAGCCAATGAATATTAAATAATCAAAGTTCTGTGCTTTTATGTTTTGGCTTCCAATTTTAAGGCCCAAAAGTTATAAAAATTTAAACATATATATATTTTACTTCTTAATTTCGGAGATCTAAAATTTCAGATAGAAGTTTTATGCCTAAAATTTCAAAACAAGTAACATCTAAATGAAACAAATTCATTAAGATATATGTTAGAAATTTATCATTATTGCACTCTTTCAAAGAAAAAGAAGAAAAGACTGTAAAAAATCAACAACAGTTTTGCAAAATTCATTAAGATATATGATTGAGCACTAAAAAGGATTCTAGGTAAGAACAGTTTCGCAAAATTCATTAAGATACATGTTAGAAATTTATCATTATATATTGCACTCTTTCAAAGAAAAAGAAAAAATGACTATAAAAAAACAACAACAGTTTCTCTAAAACAGAATCATACTTACGAAATGGTTCCAATCTTTTTTGCTACTAATTTTGTCTAAGAACATGTAACCATTTAAACCTACAAAATTTCCATACAAGCAAGCAAGCAATATTAAAAGGATATAAACCGAAACAAACTAAACACCATTCTCATTACAGAAACAAGTAACACGATATGCATTTTTTTATCCACTTGACGAGTCAATGTGCCTACCTTAGATCTAACTCATGTATAGTACGAGTAACAATTGCAAAAATAAAGTAGACCAATTAAAACTAAACAAGTTATTGCACAATTAAAAAAAAGCTTCTAAAACAGAATCATAGTTACGAAATGGTTCCAATCTTTTCTGCTACTAATTTTGTCTAAGAACATGTAACCAATTAAAAACATGACGGCAATGTGTGTGTTAATGAAGAAGAAGAAGAAGGTCAAATGGTCAATTAAACTAGTTATGGGCTTTTGACATACACTTTTGAATATACTGTAACATACTTGTCATTTTATAAATAACTACATACATACATAAAACTTGATTATGAAAAAAAAACCTCAAAAAACCCGACTAGAAAACCAAAATAAATTTATCCACTTGACGACTCGATCAATTTGCCTACCATTTTGATTTAGATCTAACACGAGTAACAATTGCAAAAAAAAAAAACTAGATCAATTAATTAAAACTAAACAAGTTGCACAATTTAAAAAAAAGGCTTCGAATTTGAACAAAAAAATACTATATATTAACATTGTGTAGATTTAGTGAGAATATGTAAAAACGTTTGCTAAAATATCTATGACTCTAATATTGCAATCATTGTAATTTCTCAATTCAATATATATATATATATATATATATATATATATATATATATATATATATATATATATATATATATATATATATATGTATATATATATATATGTATATATATATATATATATATATATATATATATATATATATATATATATATATATATATATATATATATATATATATATATATATATATATATATATATATATATATGGGGGAGCGTTAACGTGGTATACACCCTTAAAATAGGTTACGGTAGGCATACATGTGGACCGTTAGATCTATTATTGTAGATGAGATTAGATTTTATTTAAGCAATTAATTACTAATGGCATGTTTGTAAATAAATGAAACATCATGGCATTTTTATACTTGACATTAATTTTACACCGGTACAATGCATGAATTTCGGTTTAAAAAGTTGGATATGATTGTTTACATACGTGTTTATGCCAAATTGAATATTTTCTATTTCATTTTTGTACATATTTTTTCTTGATACTTGGTACAATATTTTTTTCATCATTTGTAAAGTAATTTTTTTTACATACATGTGGTGCATACTAAAAGATAATTTATACAATGATTAAAAATAATTGATACATTGGCTATTAAGTGATACAAATTTTTGTATTTTTTATTTTAAAAATGCCTTTTCTATTCATATTATAAATTGATACATACATATTGGTTATCAAATGATACAACTTCTTGTATTCTTTATTTTAAAAATGTTTTTTACGAAATCTATTCATATTATAAATTGATACATAATTTGTTCTTTGACGACCTCGTGAGACACCGGTAGCAAAAAAACTGTTCTACCATTTCTTTGACGCACAAAATTTAACCAAAAATTATGACTTGTATTTTACTTCCCTTTAAAGAACTCAAACAAAGTTAAATGATGGTATCAATTTTGAAGTTAGTGGCACAAATAAAAAACCAAAGTGACCATGATCATATATCTAAACACTGACAACAAAGACCCCATTCAACAACTAAAAAATACAGTAACAAATAAAATGAATTCAAATAATAAAGAACTTGATGACATTGGCACAAATAAAAAACTTGATGATAAATAACTTGGTACATCACGATATTCACCAACAAAAATCTATTTTATACACTTTTATCGTATAAAATAAAAGTATAGATTCATCAAAATTTTGGTACATTATACTATCTAACTGATCCTATACATGTCAACTTGATAATTAAAAGTTAGTCAAAACATCAATGGAACATAACAACAAACTAAATAAATGATATATTATGGCAAATTTATATTAAAGAGATAGGGTGACTTCAATAAAAACTTGATGCACAACCATTACACATTCTATAAAGTAGTACAAAAATGCAAAGTGACACATAACAATGTTATACAAGACCGGATACAAATCGACCACATATCACTATTAAGCTATCATCTCAAAATTCTATGTAAACGTTGTTTTTATGGTCACCGGTAAACATAACTATTCAGAAGACTCGAAGAAGAAGATCTTAACCCCAAAATAAATTAAAGTGAATAATACACATTACATCCATGATACACATACCTATGACGACGGTGGTTGTTGCGATACACAACGGCGACATCGGTTCAGCGCCACCATAAATCTTAGATCGGAAATTGAAAGCGAAAAACATGCCTATTCCATCGAAAAAATAAGAAACCAAAAAAGAGGAAAAAGCCAAAAGATTGACAGTTGGTGTTCCAGCTTATTCCACATATCGAAAAACAAGCCTTTTCGATCCATGTTTGAACTCGATGTTGTCTTCAAAACAATTGGTACAAATCTGAGTAAACGCGAACAAGGGTCTGATCTAACTATGTCTGCTTGGTTTATGGAATTGGGTAATTTCTCATATTTTGGAAGAAAAACATTTATGGCAGCGGCTAGTTGCAGCGGTTATGGCTGCTAGGTTAATGGTGGTTTAAGAATGGAATGAAAAAAAGTGTACAACAACAACTGCTTTGTACAACAACCAATTAAAGGGTATATATATATATATATGAATTCAGAGGTGGTATGTCTTTGGATTTAGAAAGGACACTGGTTTTAGATTCGATATAAAGATAATTGAATTTCGTTTGTAACTTTTTTAGATTTAGGATGTGGAAAATTTTTAGATATGTGATGGAGAGACCTGGAGATAGGCATCATCTATATTGTTTATTTTTGTGAATTAAAAATAATACGTAATAAGGAAGAATTAAATACTGATTTTAATACCAATACCGATAGTACCCTTCTAAATGGTTTTGCAATTAATTTTTTCTTTTTATTAAAAAAGCCACTTGTCACTTTGTTATTGATGCTCACTATAACTCATTTTAAGCCGTAACACACTTGAACACAAATCTATATATATGTATATATATATATATATATATATATATATATATATATATATATATATATATATATATATATATATATATATATGTATATATATATATGTATATATATATATATATATGTATATATATATATATATATGTATATATATATATATATATATGTATATATATATATATATATATATATATATATATATATATATATATATATATATATATATATATATATATATATATATATATATATATATATATATATATATATATATATATATATATATATATATATATATATATATATATATATATATATATATATATATATATATATATATATATATATATATATATATATATATATATATATATATATATATATATATATATATATATATATATATATATATATATAGACTTTGGATCATATGAGAACTTTTTAAAGTTGTAAAAATGAGAACCAACCAAAATCTCACAAATGACACTCTATTTGAAACAATTTTAAAACATGATTAAGTAAAAACATAATTTTTAAAGATTCGATGGGCTTTCTTTTGAAAATTGGCGAAATCTAAGTGATACATTTTGATTCGAGGTGTGATACGTATCATGTTTTGGTATTGTGTATCAAGTTATTTAGAGGTGGTTGGGTATCAAGTGTACCAATTTATGTATAAGATATTAAGTTTTTAGATATTGATGTATATGTATCACATTCTTAATTATGTATCAGTAATTTATTACACACTTATCTGTTGTTTATTAGTCGGTAGAGTGTTTAGTTGTATAAATAATGTATATTTTGGTGTAGTATTAGTAAAATAGTTATGTATCAATGTTTTAGTGGTGTTTTAGATTAGTTCTTATTTTTATAACTTTAAAAAAGCTCTCACATTAACCTCCCTTTATATATATATATATATATATATATATATATATATATATATATATATATATATATATATATATATATATATATATATATATAGAGGGAGGTTAATGTGAGAGATTTTTTAAAGTTGTAAAAATGAGAACTATTCTAAAACACCACTAAAACATTGATACATTACCATTTTAGCAATAATACACCAAAATATACATTATTTATACAACTTAACATTCTACCAACTAATAAACAACGACTTAGTGTGTAACATATTACTGATACACAATTAAAAATGTGATACACAAACATCAAAATCTTAAAAATATAATATCTTATACATAAAATGGTACATTTGATACACAACCACCACCAAATAAGATGATACACAATACCAAACTATGATACGTATCACACCTCGAATCAAAATGTATCACTTAGATTTAGCCAATTTTCAAAAGAAATCCCATCGAATCTTTAAAAATTATGTTTTTACTTGATCATGTGTTAAAATTGTTTCAAATAGAGTGTCATTTGTGAGATTTTGGTTTGTTCTCATTTTTACAACTTTAAAAAGTTCTCATATGATCCAAATTCTATATATATATATATATATATATATATATATATATATATATATATATATATATATATATATATATATATATATATATATATATATATATATATATATATATATATATATATATATATATATATATATATATATATATATATATATATATATATATATATATATATATATATATATATATATATATATATATATATATATATAGAGAGAGAGAGAGTTAGGATCCAATAAGAAGATGAACTAAAACGAGAAGGATGAGAAGAAACCACAGCCACATATTTTAGATGCACCTACAAAAACTCATGCATCTCCCCTTAAAATTCTCCTTTCTTTTTGGAATTTGTGGTCAGGATTTCTTCTTATTCTTCTTATTTTTATTTTTCTTCTTATTGGATCCCTACCCTATATATATATATATATATATATATATATATATATATATATATATATATATATATATATATATATATATATATATATATATATATATACTAGCGTCGTAACCCGCCCAACGAGCGGGGTCGTTTCTTAAGTCTTTTCTAAAAGTACGCTTGTGTATTAGTTTTATCTGTTTGCAGTGAGAATAATTTTTGTTATAACAAAACAAAAAAGAAACTATCTTTTGATATTTGTAAGCCTTGGTTACTTATGAAATACCTTTCCTCATTGCTCTAAAGATATAAACAAAAAAAGTTAGTTTCTAGATATGTGATCAAAATAACTAACCATATCGAAAATTTTCAAACAAAACTCACCCAACATTGTTTCTTTAGTTTCTTTTCACCTTATGTAGAAACCATGTTCATAAGTGGTTGAGTGACTTACGTAAAGGTTATCCAGAATCATGCATTACATACCATAGGTTATTAATTCAAATATACATTCAAGGATAGTCATTTAGATACAGTAACTAAAAGCAATAACACATAGATGTTAACATAGTAGTCATCAAGTTCTTTGAATTGTCATTGTCAAGATCATGTTAATTTGAAAATAATTGTTTACATTTTAAGTAACTATGAATGTATTATGAAAACTGTTCAATTTTTATATCAAAAATGATATATCCTCCTACAAAAACAACCTACAAATCTTCCTACTCACAGGATTCTAACAAGTGTCAGAACGGACGGTTTAGATGCGGAGAGAGAATTTGTGGAAAAAATATTTAATATTATTGTGTGTGTAGGAGGATATGTAGGCATATGTTGTAGGAGGATATAGCAATGCTCTTTTTATATACTTACTAAAGTATAAAAACAAACAAATGATAAAATCGTAAGAAGAATTAGCATTTAGGAAATTATTCACCGTCTTGAATAATGAAATATGGTATCATTCTTTTGTTTGTATTCTTTACAAATATTTCGAAATCTATTGACCCGCCACTACTATATTACTACATATTAGTAATTAGTAGTAATATTTATTATACCAGTTAAAATGCCACAATAATGGGTCTACTTTTGAGATCAGTCAGATCTTTTATGAATGATTCAACCAAACGCTTGTAAAAAAGAATAACTGAAAATTTTAAAGCAACCAAAATCACTTAATGAGGTGTCTAGTACCTGTGTTTCGCTGCAAGACGTCTGTGGGCTTATTTTTAAGAATATCGTTTTTCAGAAATATGTGTATGTATGTCTCTTATATATAATACACTTTGTTGGAATAAAAGATATTTAATCCTTACAGTTGGAATCACAATATAATCGACACTTCATGTTTTGTGCACTATCAACCATTTCAGTAGATATAACCAAAGCATTCAATGAGATTAGTGGACCAATTAGAAACTATGCCTAATTCTAGTGCAGCCAACATATTGTCTAATTGGACCAACCTTTGCTAGAATATGAGTCAATTGAAGAATGTGTAGCATCGATCCCTGTTTTGGACACCTTGAGGATCGTTTGGCAATGAGGAATTCACTATTGATACTGAATTACCCAAGCTTCACAAACCCACATGCATACTCAACAACCAATTGTGGTGGTGTTGACGGTGCTTTATTGTTTTAGTAGCTCTCATCGTGATCAAGGAAAACATTTTAAATAAGGGTTGTGCATCTCTACGTTCATTTTCCGTACGTGTAAAGATCAAAAATCTATCGATACACATTGATTTGCATTTTGATTAATGTCTAACCGGTCAAACAGTTTTAAACTTAAAAAAACTAAAGATTGTTTATTAAAAAAAAAGATAAGGCGCTCAAAGTACGAAATTTGATTCACTATCAAGGTCGTATCACCTGCTTAGGAATATAACAACCATACATCCAACACAACATCACTGCGCTCAGTAATTGCTACATATTAATATTTCCACCTACACAAATAAACAGATGTGTGTTTATTTGTAAGGATAACTTTGGTTAGTGTTCGCATTGGATAATTAGAAGTGAACGTAGCGAGTTACAAACTTCGTCTTAAAACTGTAGTGAGATTGTTCTCGATCAAGTTATATTTGCTTGGAAATACAAAGCGTAGATATTAAATAAGTTGTTAATCCGACCTTTAGATACATAAGTCAACAAATACATTTAACTATATCTTGATGTGAGTAAACCAATTTTACTTTTCAAAATTATATTGATTTTTAAACCGATTTTTGTCAACTGGTTTGACTTAAACAGATTTGGTTTCTAACCGGATTGGTTTACTTTTAACTTGTTTCGAAACCGGATCAATTCAATTTTAACTCGTTTTTAAACCGGTCATGATCATTTTATTAAACCGGTTACGAACAACCGGACCAGTTTGAGAAAAAAAACTATTTTGATAATACTGGCATGAACATCTGACTCTGTATGTTTTCGTGAAAATTAGTTATCAGTTTAACTACGTTCGTTGTTATGGTATGTTCAATGTGGCGCCAAACTCCACATGTGTTTAATATCTACACTATTTTTATGCCTAATCTTAAACAAACATATAAACATATATAGTTAAAGATATGTAAATGACAATTTTATATGAAAGCATTGATTGCCTCATGAAGTCGAATTGCGACCCATCAATTGTATAAATTCTTTTAACAAATTCATATCTTAATTGTACTGAAGCATGAATGACCCATAACTTATGTATGCGCATTCACAATATTTGCTTTGTATATACGTACGTTATATTAACCAAAAGAGTCAATGTCAAGATATGAATTGTCTTAATTTTTTTGTTCTTTTCAAGCCATAATTAGAGAGATTTTACGACATAAAAACGATAGTAACTAGTACAATACCTGTGCTTTGCCCGAGTTTAACGATTTAATGATTAAAAAATTAAATTTATAGACCTATTCTGAGTATATATATTTTAAAGAAATATATTAAAATACATATATATCAAGATAACTGAAAATTAATTATCACCAATACATGAATTATAATATAACTTAGGCATAATTCTTGAAATGCCCCAACATCACTCATCATTTTTTTTGCACTCATCAAACTAAAATTTCTCTAATTGACTCATGCGACTTATGCAAATTAGTGAAATTTCTCAAATATTTGTTCTTTATTTTTGTACTAAGTTGCATAAGTCAAATAAGTCGCAAGAACATTTAGAAAAATTTTAATTTGGTAGGTGCAAAAAGAAATGATGTGCTCTAGTGATCTTGGAGCATTTAAAAAATTATACCTATAACTTATAAGCATAACTTCCGTGACACATTGTACTGTAACAATACATGAACTCTACTATAACTGCATAACTAATAATAAAGTTTATTATTTATCATTCCAAATGAATCCATGTGAAAATGGTCATTTTGACAATGAACGGAAAGTTTTAGACATAGCCACTAAAACTGTTATACAACTGTACTTTAGTACTGATATATTCATCTCGCAAAACAAAGGCCCATTTCAAGCTTGTTTTTAATCAAGTTTATTTAATTACTAAAAGGCATATATAATCTAAAACTTTAATTGACATTCGCAAACAAAGGCCCACTTTTGCAAGTATTGACTTTAGTTAGCCTTTAAAATGAATTGATAATCAACATTTATGAACGCTCCACCTTCGCTTACATTTTGTTGTTTCTAAAATGGCTACACAATGTTTATAATTTACCAGTTCAGATATCCACTAAACTTTATATATACTCACAACTTTATTCATTTTCAACTCTTGACCATCCTCTAACCTATGCAAATAGTAGAAGATTACATTATTGTCTAATTCTATCCAGTATCCACCTGCACTATACAGCATGAATAGCAGTACTATTTTGCTATAGTGATTTAGAAAAGAAAACAAAGCAATTACCAATCTTTTACATCATACAAACCAACCAAATGGTGATAACAATATATGAATTCATAACTTAAAAAATTTACTCCATACAGCTTTGTATATTTAGAGATGGAACTTCTTGAGGATGAGGGAAAGTTGAATTCTTTATTACTTTGTAGTTTGTACTACATTAGAAAGTAACCTTGTTAGCCAAAGGTCGGCTTCCTTAAGGATGATCGGTTCCAGATAATAAAAAAAACATGCAACCTGGCTCATAAAATTACATATTCACAAAAAAAAAACCTTTTTTTTGAAGTACATGGTGCCAAATCCTTCACTTTCTTTTTCATGTTCATAATTAATGCCCAATTGGATAGAGAAGTTGCCTCCTCATTATCTACTCCATTATACTAAAACTAAAAAAAATAATTAAATAGCTTAAAAGCACATAAATTCATATTTAACAAAATGTTATTATATTGTTTTGTATTGGTCTTTGATGCATGCATGCATCTAAAAAACCACTGATAAATTTCACTTTGAATACAATCAAGAAAACACGAAGAAAAAAAGATCTAAAAACAAATATGCCTCTATGAAGAACTCTTAAAACCTCATGTAAACATTTATCCACTTGTGACTTACACTCTAAAAAACTTAAAAAAATATAATACCAAAGAAAAACTTTTATCCAATGAGTTTTTACAAAACACATCGTAAGAAATTCATGTAAACATCAATCTTCAAAATATGAATGTAAACAAAACAAAACACACCGTAAAAAAAATCATGTAAACATTTATCCAAAATATAATACTGAACCAAAAACTCATTGGATGGAAAATGAATCTGAATAACCATTTCTATTACTTTCAAGAAAGAGAATGAGATGATGCTCTAAATTAACATCAATCTTCAAATCCATCTTTAACACCACCATGCAAATCAATTTTAAGTCTTACCAAACAATTCAAAAATAAACCATAATCATTCATCAATCATACAATAACCTGCGTAACCAACAAAAAACAAATATCCAAAACCGCCTTATCGATCTGAATAACACACAAATTAAACTGACACACATTATTTGTAAAAGATCGTATGAGTTAACATACCAAAGCACCTTCTTTTGTTCAGAAAATCATCACTATATATGTGCGCATCTTTTTTCTTTCAAAATGTACTTCATTTGAACCAACTTTCTTTGAACCCTGCACAAAAAAAACCAAGCTCAAAAAAATCATGGAGGTTAATTAGTCACTGGATAAAAAAACATGTTATATAATTTTAAGAAAGAAACAAAACAATATTATTTGTCAAAGATAAATTACCTCATCACTCACAATTTTTTTTTAAATTCCCAGACCATAAACAACATACCTATAACCATTAAAACTAAATTAGACCAAACACAGTTATCACAAAAGGAACTAAGGAAGAAACGAACATAACCAAAAAGAAAACGAAGGTGAAGATGCAGTGAGATCAAAAGAAAAAAAAATGTGTGAATATTTTTGTGAGATAATCAAAGCAGTAAATGAGCAAATATACCAACTCTGTAGGGTAATGCGGCTTATTTTTAGGAGTGCAAAAGTAAAAGTAGATAGAATTCTGTTTGCACAGAGAGTTTGTTCACATGCTATCTAATACCGATTTTGGCTCAAGTTTGTTAAATACAGATTATCATTGAATTACAATGGTCATTTCAACGATCAAAAATAAATTTCGAGAAAAAAAGCACCGGCGGCAATATATAGATAATCCGATCCAGTAGGTCCTTTATAGATTAAAATAAGTCCAAGGTTCTTGTGTAGGATAAGCTACAATGACAAAAAATTAACATCATCCTTTTAATAATTTGCTCGCAATAAAGGTCTCCATTGGTCTATCTATCATTCACACTCGAGAGAATGATTGATCAGTTCTTTTAATAGAAGTGCTCTATTGGGTTCAAAGAATGAAAAAATTGTTGGATAATCGTGATGGGTCATGGTGCGGGTCGGTATAATCACGGGTCGTTAGTTTGAATTTAGGTATAACATGTATGGGAAGAAGTCTTTGTGCATGTTTCTCAGTAGCAAGAATAAAGGAATAAGACTAGGAGAGTGGGTATTTGTGTCCGGTTCTTTAGGATCACTGAGACCCACGTAGGTTAATTTAAAGGCTATATATACATGCCTTAGTATATGTGTAATATTGTACTTCTCTTTACCACTTTAACATATAAACAGTAGTAAGTTTACAGTTATATCACTGAGTGTTTAAGGAGTTGTGCCATTGTGAATTCTACAAAAATGTCGTCACAGAAAGTTCTTGTTTGTAAATTGAGTATTACCTAGTTGATATCTTTGGTAGATCGTAGAAACTTTATTGGATGGTACGGACATCAACGTGAAGTAATATGTTTCAGCCATAAAGTTAGCTACTGGATGCTCAAAAGTTGAAAGATAATCAGGAAACAAATGGACAGCATATAGCATCAAACTTGATTAATTTTGGCAAAATCATGGTATATATATCAACTGAAACCAAAGTAACATAATTAGATAAAACTAACTGTAAATAATTAGCGCGGTCTGAAGTCCTCCGTTCAACATTCGTTTTGGTCTTTTTTTAGCAGTGTCGGAGGAATGGAATTGGAAGAAGATGGCGTTGCAGCTGCTACTGGAGAACACCCACATGGAGAACACCCTTCGAGGACGCTTTTTGTCAGAAATATTATTAGCAATGTTGAAGATTCTGAGTTACGAATCTTGTTCAAGCAATACGGAGATATCCACACTCTCAACACAGCCTGCAAGCATCGTACGTGGCTTTGTGATGATTTCGTACTATGATATAACAGATGTGAAAATCACTAATTCGGTAAGAGATATGACATACCAGCTGAAAGAGCAAATCGTTGGACACATCACAAAATAAGTAGGCCTTATCTAGAAGCGAATAGAAGAGGAAATGAGAAATGCTCGACCATTTCGATTTTGGAAGTGAATCAAGAGTCTCTCGTTATTTTAGTCCCTCTGAATCAGTTCTAAAATTCAGACACAAATGTGCAAGCATCTGATCTTCCAGTCGATCAGGCAACTAATTCCTATGAGCAAAACTCGAGGCGGATCGAATGGTATCCCTCTATAAAAACAACTTAATAGTTAATAACAATACAGTAATAATTTATATGATCCAAGACAAATTGCCTAGTTTTACTGTGCCCTGGACAACCAAATTGGTCATATTTATGATGTCAGGTCAAGGTTGAAAAGCATATAGCATATGACAAAGATCATCTCTCTTCTATTCTGAGCATGTAGGTCACCATGTCCCACAGTGGTGAGATTGTGATTGACCAATCAATGAATGTCACATAATGGGTGCTCAAGCTCTCGTGTTTGAACCCCTCGTTATCATATCCGATCCAAGTTCATCCAGGTTGAGGTAAATTTGCAGGAATGTAATAGTAAAAACACTCAGCACTGTGTACTGCAAAGAGGGTAACCTATAATAATGGTAAGTACGCCATGCTAGTTTTGGTAGTTTCACTGTCTCAACATTTATATACATTTTTATTTAGTAATGCAGTCTCATTGGTACTTACAACTATAATCTTGGCGCAGCGAACCCAAATGTAGTTGAAGTTCTTATCTTTTTCCAATCTGTTAATAGAACAAAATAGAGTAAACTATAGGACAATAAAGATCAAGATTGAATATCCGGCGTAACTGTTTACCATGGCAGAATATGTAGTTTTGTTGCGTGACAGGTTGACCAAACACACTTTTTGTCCTAAAGAGTATGTAGCCCCTGATAGATCTTGAATTGAAGATGATGGACCAACTTGGACAGGGAGGTGTGTATGTTGACCAGGAAGTGAGCATTTGGCATCTGTAGCTTCATAAAGACAGAAAGGTAAACTCTCATGTCCAAAAGTTTATTAGATATGTAATATTATAACAACCAAAAATAGTATTGTAGTATATATACCATGTGGGGAGGAACATTATATGAGCCTACATATAAACATTAGGAATGTGTTAAATGTTGGGACATACACGGGGCCTTTTAGGCTAATACTAGAGGAAGTGATAAGTTTTAGGAATGTAGGTTTATTGCTTGAATTTTTCTTGGTACAAGTTATAAAATGTTTACAACACATCCTATTTATACTAGTCCATGGAACATTCTAGATACAAGATATTTCCATGGATCATTCTTACAACTTCTCCATAATACTAGTCTAATCTAGATAAGTTTAACTAGATATTTCATAAGGATATTTTATCCATACTTATCCATATACATCTAGACATTTCCATAGATATTTTCTATGGTTCTTTCTTCGAATTTCTAGAATCTTCCGCAGATGAGCTCAACCTTCAGCGAGGTCTTTAGTGACTATATCAAGTTTACGAACTAACACCCCCCTTTAAACTTGATTTTCCGACTCCAAGCATCATCCTTTGTCTTGAGAAATCTCGCTTGTTGAGCGGCTTGGTGAAGATATCTGCAACTTGATTTTCGGACCTCGTATGTATCACTTGAACATCCTTCCTTGCAACGCACTCTCGAATAAAGTGATACCGAGTGTTTATATGCTTACTTCGATCATGATAGACTGGATTCTTTGCTAAGTCAATTGCTGACTTGTTGTCCACGTAGATCTCGGTTGCATCTTCTTGCTCCATGTGTAACTCCTTCAGCATACTTCTAAGCCAAATTACGTGACATACACACGATGTTGCAGCAACGTACTCTGCTTCACAGCTAGACAAGGTAACAATAGGTTGCTTCTTTGAAGACCATGTAAACGCATTGTTACCTAAGAAGAACACGAATCCTGATGTACTTCTTCCATCGTCTTTGTTTCCAGCCCAGTCACTATCGCTATATCCAACCAGCTTGAAGTCTTCACTTGCTGAATAAAACATACCGTAGTCTACAGTACCTTTGATGTAACGGAGGACCCTCTTCGCAATCTCCACATGCTTTGTCGTAGGCTCTTCCATGAACCGACTAATCAATCCGACTGCATAGACTATGTCGGGTCTTGTACATGTTAAGTAGCGTAAACTTCCAACTAGACTCTTGAACAGAGTTGGGTTTACCGCTTCTCCTTCGTCATGCTTCGAAGGCTTTGCCTTGTGTTCAATGGGGGTGCCAACGGGATTGCATTTTTCCATCCCGAACCTCTTCAGTATCTCCTTGGCATATCTTTCTTGACATATGAATATTCCTTCATCAGTTTGCTTCACTTCGATGCCAAGATAATAAGACATAAGTCCTATGTCTGTCATCTCGAACTCTCTCGTCATTGACTTCTTGAGCTCGTCCATCATCCTTTGGGAATATACCTCCATTTTCAAACTTCACGTAAAGTGCGTATTCACTTAAGCACTTTGTAAAACCATGCCCTTGGAAATACTTGTCGATTCTAGTATTCCAAGCTCGGGGTGCCTGCTTTAGTCCATATAAGGCCTTCTTCAACCTTAAAACTTTACCTTCTTGCCCTTTGGCAACATATCCTTCCGGTTGCTCCACATAAACTTCTTCTTCTAGAACTCCATTTAGGAATGCTGACTTCACGTCCATTTGGTGAATTTTCCACCTATACTGAGCAGCAATAGCAATAATCATTCTTATAGTTTCTAAGCGAGCAACAGGGGCAAATACCTCTTCATAGTCTATCCCATGCTTCTGCTTGTAGCCTTTGACCACAACTCTTGCCTTGTACTTCTCCACTTCACCTTTGGCGTTCTTCTTGGCCTTGTATACCCACTTGAGTGGAATAACCTTTTGGCCTTTTGGAAGGATTGTCAACTCCCACGTGTCATTCTTTTCTATGGACTTTATCTCCTCGTCCATAGCTTGTCTCCATTTCTTGCTTTTCATGGCCTCTTCAAAACATAAAGGTTCACAATCAGCATATAAACAGAGAAGGGGTATCTCTTCAGTTACCTCATAGAGCTCCTGTAAGCTTCTTGTCTTTGGCTCTCCTTCACTTGAACTTGCTGGCGAGCCTTGGGTTGGACTTGGAGCTGGACTTTCAGGTTGCTGAACTTCATCTCTTAATTCACCTGTCTCTTCTTCATTAGTCATGGGAAGAAAGTCGTACCTTTCATTTTCCTTGACGCTCCAATCCCACGATCCTTCTTCATCGAACTCCACGTCTCTGCTCACTACTACCTTCCTTGTGATCGGGTTATAGAGCTTGTATCCTTTGGACTGCTTATCATAACCCACGAACACATGCTTCTCACTTCTATCATCAAGCTTGATTCGCCTTTGGCTCGGAACGTGAACATACGCTATGCTTCCGAATATCCTTAGATGAGAGATAGTAGGCTTCATCCCATTCCATGCTTCTTGTGGGGTCTTGTTGTCCAAACTCTTTGACGGACACCGGTTCAATAAATACACCGAGCAATCAACCACTTCAGCCCAAAACTCTTTTGGCATCTTCTTACTTTTCAACATGCTTCGGACCATGTTGAGAATGGTTCTATTCTTTCTCTCCACCACTCCATTTTGTTGTGGGGAGTAAGGAGCCGTTAGAAATCTCCGGATCCCATTATCCTCACAGAATTTATTAAATTCCTTTGACAAAAATTCTTCACCTCTATCCGATCTCATGGATTTAATTTTTAAACCCTTCTCCTTTTCAACCATAGCTTTAAATTTCTTAAAAGCATCAAAGGCTTGGGATTTTTCTTTTAGAAAATAGACCCAAGTCTTTCTAGAATAATCATCAATAAAAAGCATAAAATAGAGATTCATACCATGAGAAGGTGGAGTAATGGGACCGCATAAATCCATGTGAATTAGTTGTAGAGGCTCCTTCGCTCTTGACGTCGCTTCCTTTGGAAACGGACTTCTTGCATGCTTCCCAAGAATACATCCTTCACATACTTGATTGGGATGATCAATTTGATCTAACCCTTTCACCATTCCTTTAGAAGATAACAAATTTAAGTCACCAAAGTTTAAATGTCCGTACCTCATGTGCCAAAGCCACGACTGGTCCTTCAAGCAGCTTTTTAAGCACTTAGCTTCATCATGTTGAATGTTCAAGATGAACATCCGGTTTTTAGTCATAGGCACTTTTTCTATGAGCTTTCCTTCATGAATTCTTATCGTGGCACTACGATCTTTGAAATGAATATCGTAATTTTTCTCCAATAGTTGTCCCACACTTAAAATGTTACTTTTAAGGTTGGGCACATTGTATACATCCGAAATATACTGGTGACTTCCATCTTTAGCTCGGATAAGTATTTTACCTTTTCCTTTCACCGGTGCCTTTGATTCATCTCCGAAGGTGACATTGCCTTTACGTTGCTCCATCTCCACAAACAAGTCTTCTTCACCCGTCATATGGTTACTAGCAGCGGAATCTATATGCCATGGCTCTGTCCTTTCTTCTTGTTCGCCATGTCTCGCCATTAGCAAAGTAAGCTCGTCTTCGTCATCTACCTCCACAAGATTGGCCTTTTCTTCCACTTGTCTTGCGCTAGTACACTCGCTAGCATAATGACCAAATTTTCGACAATTATAACATTGTATTTGAGACTTACCTCCTCTTTGAGATTGGTAGCCTCTTCCACGACCTCTCCTACTAGGAGACCATTGGTTCTCTTCTTCTTTATTAACATCCTCTCTTCCTCGTCCTCGTCCTCGACCTTGGAAACCACCACGACCTCGAAAAGTACCGCGTCCTCGTCCTGGCTCGCGTCCATGTAAAAAGCTCTTTTCTCTTTCTTTGAAAGAGACCTTTGAGTATAGAGCTTGCTCTAAGGGTTCTTTCCCCCTTCTTTTCTTCAACTTCTCTTCATGGGCTTGTAAAGATCCCATGAGTTGATCGACGGTCATAGAGTCGATGTCTTTTGACTCCTCTATGGCAACAACAATGTAATCAAAGCTTGGTGGCAACGAGCGAAGAATCTTTTCTATCACCCTTGTGTCAGTCAGGCTTTCACCATTTCTCTTCATCTCATTTGAAATGGTCAAGACACGAGTGAAATAATCCGAAATGGTTTCGGATTCCTCCATTTGGAGTTTTTCGAACTCTCCTCTAAGAGTTTGAAGACGTACCTTCTTCACTTTATCAACTCCTTTGAAAGCATTTTGAAGGATCTCCCACGCTTCCTTAGAAGTGGTTGCATTTGCAACTTTCTCAAACATCGCATCATCAAGACATTGATAGATGAGAGTAAGAGCACTTTGATCCTTCTTTCTCGCCTTCTGCAGATCTACCCTTTGGGCAGCACTCAACGAGTTTTCATCTTCAACCTTCTCAATCCCTTTATCGACTATCTCCCACACATCGTGTGAGCCAAGTAACGCCTTCATTCGAATACACCAAGTACCATAGTTATCTTTGGTGAGACGAGGAAATTGGAACAAGTTCATTGAACTCGACATCTTGATCTTCAGCGTAGCTCTAATACCAGTTTGTTGGGACACACACGGGGCCTTTTAGGCTAATACTAGAGGAAGTGATAAGTTTTAGGAATGTAGGTTTATTGCTTGAACTTTTCTTGGTACAAGTTATAAAATGTTTACAACACATCCTATTTATACTAGTCCATGGAACATTCTAGATACAAGATATTTCCATGGATCATTCTTACAACTTCTCAATAATACTAGTCTAATCTAGATAAGTTTAACTAGATATTTCATAAGGATATTTTATCCATACTTATCCATATACATCTAGACATTTCCATAGATATTTTCTATGGTTCTTTCTTCGAATTTCTAGAATCTTCCGCAGATGAGCTCAACCTTCAGCGAGGTCTTTAGTGACTAAATCAAGTTTACGAACTAACATTAAATGTGTGTAATTTTCACGCGAGTATCAGATATTTTGGCAAGAACACAAGAAAAGAACAAATCTTTTCTTCAGTTACCAAGAAGTCGTCAATTATTTGACACTTAAATTACAAAATAGAGTGGTAGCTGCAGAACAGCCTTTGACAATTGGGGATGCGCCAGTAGCAGCTATTGTGCTTATTCACTGGATTCTGAAGTAGCAACGGTTTTCTGAATAGAAGAGGTTTTCGAGGATGATACGCCTGAAGGTTCTCACAAGTGAAGGCCTACTTATCACCTTTAATAAAGCAAAACATAAACAAAATAAAACGTTAATCATATCACCTGGCTTTCCAAGCAAGTATCAAGCAAATGGCGCTACCGAGTGCAATTATCTTCAATGCCATGATTAAGATACAAACATTCAAGAAATGTTATCATATCCTTCATACAAGGTTTCGCGAGACCACCAAATTTCTTTGCGTTTATATGCAGCTCACCAGCATTCTTGCCCATGTTTAGTAACATCTACAACACAAAGCAATGATAGGACTGCGTTTTATAGCCCAAAAACCAAATTTGTCTTTTTATTTTCGTAAAAACTATACAAAGACCTCCTAAACAAAATAACCATTTTGAGAAGCGCTTAAGCTGAAAGCATCAGCATACATATGGTATTAAGGGATACCAATTTCCAATACAGAATGTTCATATGAAGAACTATAAATAAATATGACATTAAACACAAAATAAGGTTCGAACTTGGATTGCATAATATATCTCATAACCTTCAATCAGTAACCATAGTTATAATTTGTTTTCTACAAACTAAATGAAATAATGGACTTTGAAGTTACCTCTTCGTGTTCATCTGGCCTTATAAAAAATTGCTAATTTTGCTTTCCTTTTAATCTGCTGCACATGTGACAGACATCACACCCGCTTTCACATGTTTAGCCTTCTAAAATGCTAGCCCTGCGCTTATTGTCGCGTTCAGTCCTTTGTATATTCCTAATTTAATATTTTAAATAAGCCCAAACACACCTGAAGCTAAACTGATGATTGTAGCCGCTCACTTAACAATAGTGTTAAACAAAGTTTGATGATTTGATTAGATTACCTGCCTTGTAATCACACTGCCATTGCATTCATCAAGGAAAATATATGTGGCTAAAATTTGTAACACATGTAAAGTTGGTCTCTAAATCTTCGAAAAAGTTCAAGTTAGTTTTTTATAGCTGATCAGTTTATAGGTGGTTGTTAAAATCAGGAAAAACTACAATTAATGTTTCTTTCTGTTATCAACATGTTAATGTTTTCGAATTATTTTCCCGTTTATGAGATTTTTCATGTTTAATGGCATCTTTGTCTAAGCCAATTCATTGACCTTATAAGCTTGATAAACTCGTAAGGTCGCCTTTTTCAGCCCTATGAGCTCACTCACTTTAGCCTAGGAAGTTTATATGTTGATAAGCTCAAGTGGGCAACTTCATATGCCCAAAAAACGGTTTAATTAACCTACTTGATACCAAACATATTAGATTAGCAATCCGAAAATGACAATCAAATATCAGTCACTTACCAGAAAGTCCTCGGTGGGGTCATTCTTGAAAGGATAGTACAATGGAGCCAATATTTATTTTTCAAAGCATCCTGAAAGTATTAGATTACACAACTTAGGGATCTAACTCATGGCTTTTTTTCAGATAAGATATGCATATCTAATAAAATAAACTCTTAGTCTTTATGCAGAACTACAAAAAAGAGTCATAAGAAAATAGACCAAACTAAAAACATCCTTGTTCATTACAAATGTTTTAAGAAGCCTAAGAAAAACACCATGCTTCCCGGATTTGCGAAAACTCAATCTTCAACATTGATAAATTTGTTTCTGATCAAAGTTTACAAAAAAGCCTTGCCAACCTGTTCTGCATATATTTATCATATGTCCAAATGTTTAGAGTCAAAATCTGAAATTTGATGCCACGGGAAATGCAACTTTTCCTTTTCCTGCAAAGTTACAGATAAAAGTAGTTATTCTCAGTCCACAAAAAATCCAATTTAAAGCCAAAACAACTCCCTTATGTAGGATATGCTTGAAAAGCTTTTTGGGCTGCAACATTTCGCCCTGTACGATACGACGTCGTATCAAATTTGCGGGGTATTTGTCTACAAATGTACAACTGTACAACTGACAAGACAATAGACTATGCAAGAAGTCTCTACAGTTGATGGATCATCGGATGCGTCTGGTGAAGAAAAACCAGGTATACAAGTTTCAGATGATGCTTCTAAGATGGTTAGAAATGAAGGTAACACAAATTCTAGTGAACATCAAGCTGACATAAAAATAGTCGAGTCCCGGAAAAAGTGTATCTGAAAAATCAGATTCAGTGGTTCAGCTAGAGAAGGTGAAGGAGATGAAAACAATGGAATCTGCACTTCTAGGAGCTGCTAGACAAGCTCAGGTACGTAAATATTACACATTAGTATTATTTTTAGAACGTTCTTTTAAAAATATAAATGCACTTATGACTTACACTACGCAATTACCATAAGGCAATTAGTTAGCAGCCAGTATGCATGATAATTTAGCGACTTGCAGCGAGTAATTAAACTCTTATTTCTCTAAATTGAATATTTAAATTTTCATGTGATGGAGCGAGTAATTAAATATGCATATTTAAATTTTCAATTATTCGTGTTAAAATATCTGATATTTATAGGTTCTGAACCAAATCGTGTTTGAGCTTCCTGTTGACCATCTGTTGGCTGAGGGCAGGCTGTTACATGAACCTCTTGTCCACACCGCTCCGCGGGTCTTGTTATGTTTTTAATATTTGTGTTTTCTTTGTCTAATCTCTACTTTAGAACCTTATTAATAAGATTTGATCCTACAGGTGTCAATTCGACCCATATACTACTGTTTTAGAGCATGCGGGTAATTATACATTCAATTTTAGTTTCTTTACTACTTTATGATTTATCTAGTATTCATGCTAAATGGATGTCAAAAACCCAAGATCAGCTTTTGGTAACCATCAGAACTCACAGTGATGCATATTCAAGGTATGTGTGTATGTTCAAAGAATTATGCATATTCAATGTGGGTTAGGCTTTCCCATACCCTGCCCAGGAAGGATTGGGTATCGTTTTTGTAGTAATCTCGGTTAGGCTTGTTTCAGGTGAAGGAGACTGGTTCTTTTTTGTACTAGTATGAATCATATAGTGGTACGTCACTATTTTCTCTACTCCACAAGTTTGTGATTTCTTTCGCTCCCTGATTTTTATTTGTTCATAAGCATGTTTTTTTGTTTAACCATTCTTATTTAAGATTTAAACAATTGCATTGGGAATATGTCATCACTGTTTAGAAGACACATAAGGCCGACTAGTGCAAATAAATGAATCACTGTATATCATTTGACTGTGAGAGAGTTTGTTGATTTAGGGGGTTGGTTAACGTGTTAATAAATCTGATTCTTGTCAAGATGGGTACTTACACCTGCAAAATGTCATTTTTTTAATTATTATGGAGAATCAATACCAGAAGACTACAAGTTGTGAAATGGGTGACCCACTGACATTTTTTTCTATCAAATGACCTGCTATTGTATTGTTTTGACCTGTTTGTTATTTTCAACCAAAATCTTACCCGCATGAGGTTTTTCTACGTTCAACGCTTACAGGAATCAATTAAGCGACATGAGGAATTGAGCAACATGAGGAGTGTGAAGTCTAAGCATGTCCAGTTTCTTCTTTTTTTTAGCTCAATTATATTTGGATTGCGATAATCATGCTTGCATTTCATACCTGACAAAGATATTCGTTCTTGTTCCTGGAATACTTTGTCTATGTTGATATATGGTTGAAATAATAAATATTTGTGAATCTCAGTTTTGTTTGTTATGAGTAATTACTACTACTTTTTATGTGTTAATTTGAACATGATTTATATAGCCGTAGTAACACCTCTAGTGACAGATTGGGTGTGTCAGAAATAGTTTCAACTTGTCCTGACACTATTAAGTGTCAGAAAAGGGTGTCACTGTATACTTTTACCAGCAGGACTTTAACTCACACTTTTTATGACTGTAAGTGAAAGGAAAAAGTCTTTTACTGACACTCTTTTGGACATCTGCTGACACTTTTTGTGTGTCATTAAAAGACGTTTTTCTTGTAGTGATAGCTACCTATCAAGAATTCCAGTTATACCGGAAAGGATGACCTCTACAACTATTTGTGAATAGCATGTACTACCTTGTGTCACGACACATTTGCAAGGCTGATTGTGTCACATGCTTTCAGGCACTTGTAGTCGCAGCTCGTCTCATAGAGTTTTTGGTAACCTGGGTCCGCCTTAGTTTGGAAAATCTTTTGCACACCTGCAATCAAAAGCCATCATTCTTTGAAATCCATTAGATCACTCATCGATTAGTTATCCAGCTGCTGGTATTTATTGTTGGTATCGTCTGCATCTCATCAGAGTGTTAAACCAAATAGAGTGAAAAGTGCACATATCATATATTTCTAAGATTTTACTTAAACTGTAAAATTAGTTTTCTTAGCTACATAACTATTTCACAGTATTCGACTATTAGGCCAAGATTAAGAACTCGCAAAATGTGATACATGCTAACTATAGAAGTTAGTGATTGAGATCTCAGCGTAAAGACAATCTTGTTATGAACAAACCAGCCTTCCATGAGTACGGCAGTACGCATACGCATAAGATAGATGCTTGAACTGTAAACTAATGTGTATTTAGGTGCAAGTAAATTATGTATCAGCAGACCAATACTGCAAAAGAAGCTCACAGTCTATAAATGTCCTATACAAGACTGCAAAAAAATAGTCACGATTAAGACTTGTGCCTCTAGTTACAAGAGCATTAATTCATTACCATTCAGGTGATATTTGTATTGCCAGTTGAGCATTGATCAAAATAATAGTTAAGCAAGAATAAAAAAATTAAAGCTTGGTGAAAAGGAAAAAGTAGTAATAAATAATTTTTATAAATGATACAAGGGATTTTGTTCTCTGAATCCATACTACTTGATGCAAGTCAAAAGTAAGAACAAAATACGTAAATCTCACCAACTACATAGTTATAAACTTATAAAGTTGCAAAACATAAACTTATGTTCATCTAAATCTTATAACACAAGTCATATATCCAATCATGGAATTCTTCAATAAGCCACAACCAAATGTCTACACATCCAAGTAAGCTGCAATAAATGTGTTAACTATTTTAAGCTGAAACTAAGCATCATGCACTCCTGCACGGGCAATATTGTTTCACGATTATTGTGATTGCTGGAATCAGTAGCCAGGGCATACAAAGTCTAAAATCTGTATAAAATATTATGATGCTGCTCGTCTATTGCATCTTTCTAGAAAATTAATAAATCTCATCTAATATAATATATCAGGAAAAGTCAACAGCAGCATCACAATTATGGGATTATGGATCTCATCGGTTACATTCTTTCTGACATCATTTTGACCCAAATCAAGGCCTATCAAAGATGATGCAGCAGGTACAGCAGAACTCTAGAGCAGAACTTTTTCATCCGGTATTGGAAAATTAATGGTTTTTCTATTAAATCCTCTCACACATATCGACACTGAACGATACATACGCGGACCAATTTGAAAATACTTCAGTTGTGCAATCTGTGGAAACCTTTGATAATGCTATTGATGATTTCAAGGTTTCATCTGTTGATGCTCTGAAAGGAATCAAAGCTGTTGAAACATCTCAGGTAAAAAAATCTTCTAAAAAGAAGCCAAAGAAACAGAAATCTTCGAAGACAACATCTAAAACATAACAACCAAAGAAATCTTCGAAGACGACATCTCTGTTGCATGTGTTATGGGGTAATGTTTTCATACCTTCATGGTAAAATCAAGATTACCAATTCTGTATTTTTAAAAATCCCAATTAACAGTTCAAGACTTAACATAAACCCTAATTAGAATAATTCGAGTATTCATAATCAATTAAAGTTATAGCAATTGACAAAATGTTCAATCGTATTAGGGTTTATGTTTATAAACAATTGAGGAAATAACATGATTGGCCAGGATCTTTGATAATAGATCAGTTGTTGGATTGAAGGTTTGGAGGGTTATGATTGACAACATGAATGACCAGGATCTTTGATGATGGATCAGTTGTTGGATTGAAAGTTTAGAAGGGTTATGATTTAAAGGGTTTCATGGGTGACGGATCTGGAAAAATAGATGTGAAGTCGCTGGTGTGTGGGGTTTTCCCGTCGGTGAGTTGTTATGAAAATAAAGAAAAAAAGGTTTTTAACCTATTATATATAGCTGAGTTATGAGAACGCAGTTTTATGGAAATTGCGTCCCGCTTTTTCAAATTGCGTTTCGGCCACTATTTATGGTAGTTTTATGAGATATTTTAGCAAACAAACAAATTCTATTGGTTTAGAAGTGTCATGTCACATATGACATGGATTAGAGGTGTGGCATCAAGTCATAATTATACCTATATATAATATATATATATATATATATATATATATATATATATATATATATATATATATATATATATATATATATATATATATATATATATATATATATATATATATATATATATATATATATATATATATATATATATATATATATATATATATATATATATATATATATATATATATATATATATATATATATAGAGAGAGAGAGAGAGAGAGTTATGATCAAATGAGAAGAAACCTTAAAATAAGAAGGATAAGAAGAAACTATAACCGCATATTCGAGATGCATGCACTTAAATTAGATGCATATTTATAATCTTAGATGCATTATAATGAATCACAACATGTTTTATAGCTTTTAATTAGATGCATATACGTATATTAGATGCATTTCATGATTTATCTATATTTTTGTTCCTCTACACGTGCCCAAATCATGAAAATCAATTTGTACCATCTACACATCAAATTAACTTTCGAAACTCAAGATCGTGCATCTACATGAATAGAAATGCATCAAATGCAAGTTGTTGCATCTCAAATGTGTAGTTTTACTCTATATATATATATATATATATATATATATATCTTTACATTATATATAAGAGGAGGGGTATGCCACATCATATCCATGTCATCACTCGGGCCTTTTCATGTCACGAGCTTGCGTTCTGGGCTTAATCTACGATTCTCATCTATCGAACAATTTGTTTTCTTAGCAGCCTGGATATATATGGAGTAATTCAGAATCAAATTCAAAAACCCTAAAATCACCTCATATGTAGAAAGTATTCGACCCTCATCTATCGAAAAAGCAAAAGAAAAAAAACCAAAACCATACCCAACTCCTTATTCTCTATATACCCTAATTTGTAGGTTTAATGTAAGTATATGTAATCTAAATCTCAAGGCAACGATGGATTGTAAGTCTTATATGTTGGTTTTATAAAATTTTATGGCCCATAGTTAATTTTATAATTTTGCTTTTTATGGTGGATTTATATTGAATTTGTGTATTGTAGCTGTTAATAAGAATGACAAGATTCAGAGCAATTCTATTAGGCGTTTATAGATGTTAGTTAATTTGATTTTGTTATCTATTACAAAAGCAAGAACTTCAAGTACAGATCACGTGACCTTTACAATGATCAAACGAGACATGATGAGGGAATAATATGTGAGGGAATAATATTAAAACGTGACCTTTAGTGCCTGCAAACTTCGTTTTTCTATCCCTGAAACTTATTAATAATATGTGAAGTGAATTACTTTTCGCCTATATTTAATAATTTTTTAATGCTTTTCTATGCAGGAGAATACCTGTAATTTCTGTAGCTATTCCAATTTCACAGCTTCAAGCCAATTGATGAGATTGATAACAATGAAGGTGTTGAGCATTTGAAGATTTTGACAATAAATTAAAAGTTAGTGTTCTGTAATGATTTGCAATATCATGAGGCTTGACCACTTTCTAATTTGTTAGGATGACGACGAAACTAAACAAGATGAAGATGTAAAGTCTTCATCATTTCGTGTACGCTGAAACATACGAACCAGGTGTGTTATTTTTTTAATGAGATGCTTATTGTTTACATTGATTTCATTATATACATTAAGTTAGTAATCACTTATGGGAGTAACGTTAGGAAGAAATTAACTTACTGGTGTTTAATGCTGCCCAATGTTGATGCTGCCGCTTACACAAATCAGTGTTGCTATAGACGCAGATTACTGCTGATGTTGATACATATTGATGCTACAACCATATCCAAAAACACCCAATTACTAAACATAATAAGAAAGAGTAATGTATATTCAATAGTAATTATGAATTTGATTTAGACAGGTTGGCATAAACACACAAAACTTTGTGGTTTAATATCTTCCTGTTCATGCTTCTAATAAAAAGTTGAAGCCTGTGTAAATTCCGCCACTTTTTCCTGATTGTGAATGGTTAGGATTTGTATGATGTAACGTATTATGCACCATTAGTCTGTTATGTGTTTAACATTGATTTTTTTCTTCTAATGTTTAGAGCATGTTTACTGTCCTTAAACCTGAATATGGCGAGGGTCTTTTGTGTTGAAAAATAAGATTCTACATATGTTTACTGTCCTTAAACCCGGAAAGGATATTATTCACAATAATTCTTTTTATACGTGTGTGACATTGCTGAAGTCTAAATCTCAAGCAACGAGGGATTGTAATCAGTTATCTGCTTACCATTGGATTGTAAGTCTTATATGTTGGTTTTAGGAAGAATATTCCAAATTACTCTTTTTATTATGCATTTATTAGTATTTAATAAATGCTAATAAATGAACTACTGAATGTGCGACTTTTCTACAACAATAACCAAAAACAGCCTGATTATTTGACTCAACACATTACTCTTTCTTATTATGTACCTCATGATGCAGTGTGGAGTATTGTTTTTCGATGTTCTTTGTTTATGGTAATTGAAATGGAAATAAATGTTATTGTTTTGAATACCTTTAACCAGCCGAATTACTAGCAAAGTGTCTTTCTATTTGGCTGAATTACCAATAAACCTGTCTGCAGTTACCATATAAAAAAGTTATGTAATGTGATTCAAAGTGTCATCTTCTGATAAGTGATGCTAAATTGTTATGCTTTTTTAATGTCGTGTTTCAGAATAGAGTTGTTGTCAGATGTTCGAGAGAGATGCTCATCGATATGAGTTTCAACGGAAAACTTAAAGGGGATCACAATGTGGGGTTAGTCCTTGACTTAAAGTTTGATGAGCAACTTATTGAGCTTGAAGTGTCAGATGCTCAGGTAAACTTTGTGTATTTGCTTTGTGGAAACGCAAGATATAGTAGCCATAGTCAAATTTCACGTTATAGTTTGTTCATTGTATTTATTTTAATGCCTCATAGGTCAAGTTTATCGGGTACCTAATGCTATACATCTGAAATGAGATTACACTATATAAATGAAAGAAAACCATAGGTTCAAACAAAAACCATAGTTTATAACTGACAGAAAACAATTGTTCAAAGTTGGGACTCATAGGTTCAAAACTGTCATGAGTAAATAATATGAGTGGCTCATAACTGGTGATTCGGATCTGACCACTTTGGTAGTTAAAGTAGCAAATTAGTAGATGGATATGTCAATATTGGGCATTTTGTTTGTAGGTCAAAATGGATCAGGTTTGATAAAAACAAACAAAAACTCACTTTTAAGTTTTAGATCTCCAAAAGATCCAGTAAAAGTATTGGATGATGGAAGAGTAGTAGCAACAAAGGGATCTGGAGTTGGAGAACATTTATCAATGCTTCTACTCATTTCTTGATAGTCAGAAGTTTAAGCCTGAAAAGATTGATCGATAAACGTCATGTTTTATGCTCAGATTTGTGGGATCCTAGAGATAATAATTTTGATTCATAGGTAGTAGAGATGATATATTCGAAGTCACAGGTTCTGCGCTCGGTTTCTCTATTCTCTTCTCTTTCCAGTTCACAGCTTCAAAGTCGACCCCGAAAAGAGTTACAGGAACAGATTGCAATTTTACCAAGCCCTGTGACTGCAACGGTCAAGTAAGTGCATTGCTGGTTTTATCAGTTTTTTTATATACCGAAACTAAGTTAAATAAAATTTCAAACATTCGGTTGACCTTTGTTTACTTTTTTGTTGAATAACATTTGCATGCATCTAAAGTAGAAAGGGAAAAGGAAGCCAGATGTGTCAATGACAGTGACAAAAGTCTTACAAAATTGAATGAATGCATAAATGACAGACTCAAAAAACAATTAACAAAACTCAACTTCAGTGGCTAAAGTCTTACAAAAGCTTGAATGAATGCATAAATGACAGTGACAAAAGTTCTACAAAACCGTCAATGAGTACAAAATTGAATGCATAATAACTTGATATTCAGAGGTCAGACTTCGTAAAGGTTTTTGTGATAGCTTGGATTTGCCATGGTTTACAATGAAAAAACTATCAAGAAGGTATTTTTTTGTATGTCAAACATTAAAGTGGACCACTTTCGGATGGATCAACTTGCAGACTTTGCATCATGGTGGAAAAGATATGCCATTCGTTCGATATGTTACAGTTAGAAAACTTGTGTAAAAAAAAGGAAAATAAAGATAAAGATAGTCAAAGTCAAGTTGAGCTCTTAAAGGAGGTGATCAACTCAGATATTACTGATAAGGATAGCCGCGGTAAACAACAGTCACAAAATAGATTTGTAAAAGCAAAAGTCACTGGGACTATTTCCACAAGCAGTTTTGAAAATTAACCAAAATCATGGGGGAAAGAAGAACTCGAGCTTTTAAGGAAAGGGTGTTTGTGATTCGTCTATGGTAATTTGTGGCTTTTTAGGTTCTTGCTGCCGATGGTGCGATTTTATGTAAGAATGCTGTTTTTTCCCGGTTATACGAGTTTAATATGGTTCATGGTGATGATACTAAGGTATATTTTATTTGGTTAGAATATCAATTCATATTGCAAATACAGATTAGGGATTGATTATGAATTCAGGGCTTATGTTCCTATTATTTGCAATAGGAAAAGAGTGTGCGAACAAGACGCGTCATGCTATGGGAAGTTTGAGATTGGAAGTAAAATCACGAGATGCTCATTTGGTGAAGATTTATTTAGTTAAGATGTAACTTGTTAGGATTAATAATGAATAGAGCTTATTTAAAAGAAGCCCAAAAGATAAGCACACCAAATTCACTGCCTGTTAAATTTGGTTGTGAAGTGGGGTATCTTAAATGTAGGTTCATAGATGTAGGACACGAGTTTTAAGTGCTACGGTGGCTGCTATGGTGAGGCATATGCAAAGGGATTCATGCATGTTAAGAAAAAGAATGGGATGCTATTTGTATTTATTGTCATTTTAACCTTGGCGGGGGTCAAACAAGAAAAGTACTAGCAGTCATAACCTTGGGTTGCGACTAATCCCTTGGGTTGCAGATTGATTTAAAAAGTTAGATTGGAAGGTTTGTTGGGCTATTGTTATATGTTACCTTATGGTTCAATTTTGTTGCTAACCGACAAACTTATGGGATCTTGGTTTATATATATGCTGCAGAGGAACCAAGGGCGGATGATTGAGTATATCAAGAGGAATGAAGGTGTCGTGTAGCGTAGGTAATCGTGATGTGCACCTTCACCATGCATTGAATTGTATCAATTTTAGATTTGCATTGATTTAGCATTGACCTTGACTATAAATCTTTAGGATGCTGAGAAAAAAATCAACTACAAGAATTCAGGAGAACATTACACATGAAGGTGATCCCATGTTATCTGTTTCTCAACAGTTACAAGGTTTCGCATTGATTAGGTTTGTTAGTTTTTAAGATTGTGTTAATTTTGTATCATCATCTTCTGAAAATGTGATGGATAATTAATTGTTTGATATGTTAACTAACGTATAGATGTGATGGTTTTCTGATATGTTGTTGGGATTTCTCACAATCCTATAGCAGAAACTTACAATCTAAATTTAAATAGAAAATTTGTTAATAGTATTGTAATATACTGAATTCGTCAATTGTATAGGGAGCTTTCTCCACTAATATGGTATAGTTTAAATTTTGTTGGACTTAAATTGTTTTGTGAGCAACACTTAGCGTTTTCTTGGAGCTAATAATTTACACACTTTATAAATTTATTGGGACACTTTAAACTATGCGTCTAACACTTATACTGTGGCTTTAACAGATTGTATATAAAAGTGTCCTAATAAAAAAATTGAGTGTGCCAATCAATTCTCCTTATGTTTTGTAGATTAATAGTATGCCTTTATTGCCCGATCGACAATCATTTTAGTTTCATGGCATGATTTTCAAAATCTAGAACCCGATTAATCACGTAACCGACAATCCGACCCCGATAACACCCTAACTCCAATCGCCCTAACTTGAACTTATGTTTGTTGTGTATCAGTTCTTATAAGATTTAAGTGTTGCTTTCCATATTTTTTCCAATATAATTGGTTTCTAAAACTTGCAAGAGGCCAAATTTAAGTTAAAGTGGTAAAAACAATCTTGACATGAATATGCTTTTAAAATGTGCTTTAACTTTTAATAGTTATGGGTATTTATTACGATGTATCGTGAAAATGGTTCAATTTGTTGTAGGTAATATTTCGAAATTAGTAATAGCACTCTAGAAATGTAAACTTTCTGTCGACTATTACATACAATGTAATATTTATAGACGTGACATTTTGGACAAGTCGTGTGACTAAACAATAGTAACATTTTTGAAGATTTAATTTTTGAAATTCTTTTTTTTATGTTTGTTTATGTACATGTTTTTCTTAAAAAAACATTTCTTCAAGAAAAAAAAAACATTTTAATTTACAAATTTAGAAAATGAAAATTTAATTTTTTTTATTACTTAATTGACAAATCTTTTTATGTAGGTTATTTCAATGACCATAAATACTTAGTAATACAATAAACAAAACATTGCTACTTGCTTAAGAAAAATCAAAACACATTTTAATTTTCGTTAACAATTTTAGTACCTAAGATATTATCACCAAAATAAGTAATGCAACAAACAATCATATTATCATTAAATAAATAACTTACAAAAAGAAAACAAAAAATTCTGTCTCATTATGCATCAAAGCACAATACAATAATAAACAATATAATATACATCTATCCTTTAAATAAAAAAGTTATTGTGCCAAAATAAAAAATTGTAAACAACAATCAGAATTCATATCTAACTCTATATATATATATATATATATATATATATATATATATATATATATATATATATATATATATATATATATATGTATATATATAGGGTAGCGATCCAGTAAGAAGAGAAATAAAAATAAGAAGAATAAGAAGAACTCTGGACCACACATTTTAAATAATAGTGAGAAATTTAAGGGGAGATGCAGGAGTTTTTGTGGGTGCATCTGAAATGAGTGGTTGTAGTTTCTTCTCATCCTTCTCATTTTAGTTAATCTTCTTATTCGATCCTAACTCTATATATATATATATATACATATATATATATATATATATATATATATATATATATATATATATATATATATATATATATATATATATATATATATATATATATATATATATATATATATATATATATATATATATATATATATATATATATATATATATATATATATATATATATATATGATTGACCACTTACATTTAACAATATATGGTTTTCTCCATACAAGCAAGCAATATTACAAGGATATAAACTATTCTCATTACAGAAACAAGTAACACTACCATTTTGATTTAGATCTAACTCATGTATAGTACGAGTAACAACTGCAAAAATAAACTAGACCAATTAATTAAAACTAAACAAGTTATTGCACAATTTAAAAAAAGAAGCTTCTAATTTGAACAAAAAAATACTATATTACCAAGTTCCGTCAATGATGGCTCAAGGGTAAGGCAAGTAAAGTTAGAGCTTTAGGCCCCGAAATGATTAAGGCCTGAAATTTGTAAGACATTGTATATATATAACATTTGTCACATGTTATAATTATTCAAGGCCCCTATAAATCGGCAAGTATTAAATAATCAAAGTTTTAGGCTTTTTAGTTTCGACGTTTCATTTTTAATCCTACGAATTGTAAACAGTTAAGCCTAAATATATTAAGTATATAAATTGAAACCTAATGGCGCTTTATTTCTTAATTTCGGGTATCCAAAATTTCTTTATGTATATTTAAAATTTCGGATAAAAGGTTTATATATCCGAATACCCAAAATTTAAAACATGTAACATTTACGCGACACAAAAGAATTTCAATTAGTTACCTAAAATTTTGGATAAAGTTTTATATATCCGAACACCGAAAATTAAGTATTTCTGTAGAATATTTATGTGACACAAAATTTTGAGACTAGTTTCATTATAAAACAAAAGGGGAATTTTTACCAAAGAAAATACATTACTCCAAAAACATCCATCCAGATCCTGTGAACTTCAAGAAACCTCCTAGGTCCACCATTGTATTTCGGTATAAACGGTATAGATTTATTTTTGAAACTAAAGTTTTTAAGAAAAAGTATATGAGAAATGCTACATCGATAATCAATTAAAATAGTTAATCAAATTATAGTTATTAACTCTTTCCGTAAAACTTATGTTTTATATAGAATAATGGCAACAAGTTCAAAAATAGTTACTTTAGCATATTTTAAGAGTAAAGTTAATAAAAGTTATCAGTGATCGAAAGTGTCACCAAGACATTATACATATTGGCTGATTTACTAATTGAAAATAAGATATTTAGTTCCATATAATAACTTGAAAAGGTAATTTTTAATTATTAAACGATTTTCGACAAATCACTTTTATTAAAAAGCCTTTACTTAAAGCATCGCTTTAGGCCTCCGAGAAGGTTGAGCCGCCCCTGAGTTCCACCATTTCTAAAGAAGAAATTACTCATACGAAAAACTCACATAAAGTACAAAATGATACGATTGTCTCGCTCTCATCACAATGCTCGAACAGTTCACAACTGAATCCCGTGTAGGGATTATCTCATAAGGCCTTGGAAGCACCATTTTCTTTCTAAGTGTTTGTGTTTTTTGTCTTGAGAACTTGTGTAATCATGGCTAAGCTATATTTATAACAAAGGGCTAGTCGAGTTTGAAATTTTTGAGTCGGGTCGGTTTTTGTTTCAAGAATATTAATATATATATTAAAGGACGAACCAAACAACGTCGTATGATCAAATTGCATGTCGTTTAATTCTTTGCTCCATCTCGTTTCAGATAACGCACCCTTACACTATGTGACATATTACGAAAACTGCTTTGCACTTTTAACTATTTACGAATTTTTAATATAATAAATTTTAATTATCAAATACGGAACTTATACCTGTCGACTCAATTGAAACTAAAAATACCATTGAAAATATCGTTGAATTACGAATCAAACGGGGTCAATATTGCAATGCTTATGACATACGTACGATTTTTACATATTTAAAAAAAAATTTATGAAATAAACCTTCAGGTTATTCGTTCCTTGCAATATATATATATATATATATATATATATATATATATATATATAGAATTGAGATCAAATGAGAACTTTTTAAAATATTAAAAATAAGAACCCAATCAATAATTGACAAGTGTCATTTGATTAATAAAAAAGCTGATAATTTAAAATATAATCTAAAGGGTAGTTTAGGAATTCTGCATCTCTTATTATTCAATAACGATCATAAAATCCAACCTCCATTTTAACCTCTTTACTCTCAAAGCTCTCATTCGGTTCATATCTATAAAAACATCATTCCATAAGTCCACCGATCCATAGTAAAACCTGAAAATCGAAACCCACCACTTCCCAATATACCGAAGGAAGATCGAAACCCACCAATCACGCCGCTGTTTAATCGAATCTGCTCATGTCTTTGGTAAATGGACGTAACTAGAGTCGATGATCAAATATGTGTATAGATCCCTTATTGTCACTGTTGTGTCGCTATTGTTAGTCGAAGTTTGGGTCTATACGGCTGATTTAATGTACCGGTTGTTTGGAAATAGTACATTATATGCGTTGTATCTGATCTGGTGTACCCAAAACAAGAACCGATCTGTTGTACAACCCATAACAAAAATCGATTTTTCACTGGTACACCGAATACAACCTGGTATGCGAAGCACACAACCACTATGAACCAGTTGATGTCGATGACGATGGTGGGCTGATGTCACGATGTACCAGTATATCGAAGTCCGATGGTGGGCTGATGTCGTGATGTACCAGTATACCGAAGTCCGATGATGGTGGGAAGATTTCAGTAGGCGGATGCACCATGTACAAGGTTTTTATATGTAACACATTTTTCGTGTGTTCTTGTACCAGTTTATAGATTTTTTATATGTGAATCATATGTACCAGAATGCATCACTTATTATCGAGATGATGTTTAAGGATGCATTAGTTTTTATCAAGAAAATGTACCACCGTATACATGTATCAGTTGGGTTATATCAGTTTTGAAAAAGATAGAGCATATGACGGTGATGTTCTGATATATATCATTTTGTTTTTTGTGGTGCATCATTTTCATGTACGAACTTCTTAGTCATGTACAAGTTAGCTGTACCAAATGTATCACTTTTGTTTTTTGTTTTAATAAAAAAAATGGTATATTTAACTTATTTATTGTCAGCAAAGCACTGATAAAAAAATATGACATGGCAATATCTAAACCGTATAAATTTACTTTGGAATGAATCTTGACCATTTAAACTCATGCCCCATTTCAGGCTTTTTAGTTGAGAAGATATGCATTGAATTACCGCACGTTTTGTTATCAAGTATCTGAAGATAAGTCTACTTTTACCTAACTTACAAAACTTTCGGATAATTTATCACTATATATATTAGCATATAGCATTGATTAATTCATTCACATCTAATATAATCATCCGAATCCAACTCCAACATCACAAGAAAAAATAAAAACATCAATCTCAGAAAAAATTAATCTTTTGATACAAATCTTTTAAAGATTTTTGTTAGGTTTGAACCATTATCATCACCTATATATAAGAAGATAAACACCTTCTCTTTTCATCGGAACATAAAGATAGGTTATTAACAAAATTGTTATAACATATCATTGTTTCGATTCAAAAGATACACAAACAATTATAAGGCACCTACCTGAGACCAACTAATAGATCTTGAAGATGAATACTTTTTGGTTCTTGACTCCATGGATGGTTCGAATGGCAATGAGTAGGAATAATAAAACGGGGTTATGCTGTGATAGTTTGAGCAGAAAAAAATATCACAAGTTGTCTTCACTATTCGCTTTCATCTTGGTGATAAGATTGAAAGGGTTCGAGTTTAGTTCATGATTGTTGTGTTTGATTTTGCATCGTCAGTGAGATATATGCTTTATCTGAGTTTGTTAAAGTGATTGAAATAGATTTGGATGGAGGTGGGTAAATAATGATTTACAATTGGATTGGGGTTGTTGTATGTTTTTGATAGTGTTACATTGAAAGTATCGAATGGTTTTGTGATGGAAATACTATTTGAGCTTTGTAGTACTGTCTTTTTTTTTGGACTATAGTACTATGTCTTTTTATTGTGTTTCTTTTTAAATGTACTTTTTAATAAAAGTTAATTTAACAAATTTTCAACAAATATTGTCTATTTACAAGAGGATATGCTGTTGATAAAAAAAAGCTTTGTTAAAAAACTGAAGCTATTAATAAGTCCTTGATAAGTTCACTACCACTGTTTTAGAAAATGGCTTTTGAAAAAATATATTGCATGAGTGAGACTTTTCTTATGTTATAAACATGTGTTTAAAAAAGATTTTGACATATTTAAAAGGTTTCAACTTTTTAGTCATTTGTTTCATAATCATCATAGATAATAAAACAAACATGAATGATAAAAAGATGATCGAATGATAAAAAGATGATTTTTAAAAGTCTAAAATCTTTGTAGTTTTCCTACTCATATATGCAAACAAGAAATAAGAAAATGTTTATTTAACCTTTGGCCATCATGTGAAGTATATATATACACATATAATTGTATTACCATATTTGTGTACTATGTATATACCGTTTAGAAAAGAGGAATCAATACTCTCACTTTATAATTTTATCTATTTTATAGTTTCATCTACCATGTAGAAAAACACACTAAAAAAAATTAATATATTGATTTTACCTAAAAAAATACGGTTTATGAGAACTTTTAGATCTCTTAATGTGTTTTGCATTGACTACCATTAGAATCTATTTTAATGTGTTTTGATTAGATCATTCACTCTTATAAATATATAAACATTTTTAAAGATTTATAGTATTGTCACATTTTTAAATGTAACTAAATCTTGTAAACCTTTATCATACTATAAACATATTACAATTATAGATAAAAAATTTAACATATTACAATTATAGATAAAAAATTTAGTTAGTTTATAAAATTGTCAAATCATGTAATGCATTAATTCATAAACCATTTCAAAATTTTAAATTTTTTCATGTCACATAAACTTGAAATGATTCCTTATTAAAAAGAAAATTAACTAATACAAACGTCACTAAAAAGTAGATTAATAAGTAATCTATTCGGGCAACACATAGGTGTTGTATTTTTTATAAAAAATAATAATTTATAATTAATCGTTTACCCGTGCAACGCACGGGTATTGTTCTTGTACTATGTGACGATAAAGTTTAAAACTTGTTGAAGACAAGATTCATAGAAAAAGTTCGGAAAAACAAGCCAATTGATTGATTGAAATTTATGGGCCATAAATGTATCACCATTAACAATTAATTAAAATATTATTTATTATTTAAAGCAACACAATATTTTTAAAATTTATTAAAATTTAATTGCTCATTTAATGAAATTGAACAAACTAGTCATACATGAAGAAAGCTTTAAAAATTGTTAATTTTGTTATGACGAAAATACCCCAAAAATTTGATATTCATTATAAAAATGTTAATCATTTATTATTAATCTAATCTAATACTAATTAATTGATCCAATGGTCTATATTAGTTCTTATTTTATTAATTTTAAAAAAACTCTTATAATAACCTCCCTCTATATATATATATATATATATATATATATATATATATATATATATATATATATATATATATATATATATATATATATATATATATATATATATATATATATATATATATATATATATATATATATATATATATATATATATATATATATAGGGATGGGTTCTAGAGAAAACCTCATCTCAATAGAAAACTTAGAAAACTAAGTTATAGGGTAGATTTTGTAAATATTTAAACTTTAAGGTCAACTTTAAAAAAGAACTTTATTTAGTTATATAATCTAATAAGAAATTTTAGTATTCAAAAAAATAAATTACAAATCGATCGAAATAAAAATTATAAAAAAAAATTCGTAATCTTTTTTCAAAAAAATTCGTAAATTTTTTAAAAAAAAATTCCTAATTTTTTTTTAAAAAAAATTTGTAATTTAAAAAAAAAATTCGTAATTTTTTTTTCAAATAAAAAAGTTCTAAAATTTTTTTTTCAAAAGTTTTTTATCAAAATTTGATTTTTCTCAACAAAAAAATTTTAATTTTTTTTTTAAAAAATATTCTAAAAAATGTATGACAATTTGAAAAAAAAACCGAAAATAGTTCGAAAATTTTAAAAAAACTCAGAAATTTGAAAAAAAAAATAGAAAATTTTAATAAATAGTTCGATGATATTAAAAATTTTGAATTTATTTGTGTTCTTTTACGCCATATGTATAATATTATATTAAGGCATCAAATTTATTTGTAACCTACGACATTCTTAATATGGGCATTACTAATTAGGACATCTATGTGTATATTTAGGGCATCTGTTTATAGCAAATTAAGAAATCTTTGTATATGTTTAGGGAATTTATTTTTAGAGTAACGTGTAATCATAATCAGTTGTTAATTATTCTTATAAGAGCATCTATTAGTATGCTTAGTGTATCACATGAATTGTTATAAAGTTTGTTTATATAATTCATCCAAAATATGTCATATGATATCTTTTAGTATGATAATAGTACCAGGTTAAGTTAGGGCTACTTGTTTTATTTAGTTCATCCATTTATAGAAACATAGAAAACAAAAACAGATGCCCTAAAATATCAAACAGATGCTCTAAACGAAATGCACTAAACGGATGCCCTAAACAAAATTATTATGGCATACGTTTGATATTTTTAGGGCATCATTTTTATTTTCTATGTTTTCTACCGAGATTACGTTTTCTATATGTTCGAGGTAACATGTAATGATAATTAGTTATCAATTATTGTTATAATAAGGGCATCTTTTAGTATGGTTAGGGCATCACACGAACTGTTACAACATTTTTGTGTATAGTTAGTGCATCCACAATATAAAATATGTGTTACAACATCTGTTAGTATTTAGTTTGATTATAGCATAATGTTATGCTATGGCATCTTTTTGTTATGCTTAGTGCATACATTTTCATGAGCATTATTGTATCATTGTGTATGTTTAGGCCATCTATTTTTATGCTAAAGGTAATGTTAATCGTAATATAACGATTGTTGTTATAATAAGGGCATGTTTTAGTATGATTAAGGCATCACACGACTTTTTACAACGTTTGTTGTATAATTAATGCATCCAAAATATATGTTACGACATTTGTTAGTATGATAAGAGCGTCATGTTAGGTTAGGGCATTTGTTTGTATGATTAGGGCATCAGTTTGTATATTCAGAGTAACGTGTAATCATACTCAATTATCGATTATTGTTATGATAACGACATATGTTAGTATGATTAAGGCATCACACGAATTGTTACAATGTTTGATTGTATAGTTAGTGCATCCAAAATATGTGTTACGACATCTCTTAGTATCTTAGCATCTTAATATGATAAGAGCATAATGTTACATTGGGGCATCTGTTTGTTTGAATTAGTGTATCTATTCGTATGAACATTAGGGCATCATCGTGTATGCTTACGACATCTATTTGTTTGTTTAAAGTAACGTGCAATCATAACCTGTTTCCGATTATTGTTATCACAAAAGAATCAATTACTTTGATTATGACATCAAACGCATTGTTACGAGGTTTGTTTATATAATTAGTGCATCCAAAATATGTGTTACGACATCTCTTAGTATGATAAAAGCATCATGTTAAGTTAAGGAATCTATTAGTATATGTTAGTATGATTATGGCATCACACAAATTGTTAAAACATTTGTTTCTATAATTACTACATTCAAAATATGTGTTCTAACATCTTTTTTAAGTATAATAGTTACAATATTTTTTTTGTAAAAGGATGCCGTAAAACTTCTGAAATAGATGCACTAAACTACGTACTTTTAAAAAATTTTGAATATTTTTTTTTGAGAAAAAAAATTCTGGGAAAAAAAATTTTGAAAAAAAAAAGTTGAAAAAAATTTTAGAAAAAAAATTTTGAAAAAATAAATTTTGAAAATTTTTTTTTTGAGAAAAAAAAATTTTAAAAAAAAATTCGATCTTTTTTTTGAAAAAATTGATTTTTTAATATTAAACTTTTATATTAGATTATATAAATAATTTAAGTTTTTTTTTTAAGTTTACCTTAAAGTTTAAATGTTTACAAAATCTACCCTATAACTTAGTTTTCTAGGTTTTCTATTTAGATGAGGTTTTCTCATGATCCCATCCCTATATATATATATATATATATATATATATATATATATATATATATATATATATATATATATATATATATATATATATATATATATATATATATATATATATATATATATATATATATATATATATATATATATATATATATATATATATATATATATATATATATATATATATATATATATATATATATATATATATATATATACATATATATACTAGTGGCGAAACTCGTCCGATGGACGGGTATGACTTCTAATTATCGTTTAACTTTTTTATTTGGTAATTATTTATTTGTAAAGTATAGTGTATATATATATATATATATATATATATATATATATATATATATATATATATATATATATATATATATATATATATATATATATATATATATATATATATATATATATATATATATATATATATATATATATATATATATATATATATATATATATATATATATATATATATATATATATATATATTAAAGGACGAAGCAAACGACGTCGTATGATCAAATTGCATGTCATTTAATTCTTTGCTCAATGTCGTTTCAAATAGGGAAACATATTTTCAAAATGCACCCTTACACTATGTGACATATTACGAAAACTGCTTTGCACTTTCGACTATTTACGACTTTCTAATATAACAAATTGTAATTATCAAATACGGAACTTATACCCGTCGACTCAATTGAAACTAAAAATACCGTTGCGAATATCGTTGAATTACGAATCAAAAGGGCCTAATATTGCAATGCTTATGACATATGTATGATTTTTTACATATCTAAAAAAATTGTTATGAGATAAGCGTGTCACTGGTTAGATTTTTGGATTATTTTGTTTATCTGGTTCGTGTTATTTAGGTAAAATAAATTTTTAGGGGAAAAACTGAACCGAATTATAATTCAACCGGACCAAAAAACGAATTTAAAAACGATTTGGTCTTCAGGTTGACACGAATTACATAATTTATATTTTTTTAGTCTAATTATATCATTTTTTAGCAACAATTTTGTTACAACCATAAATAATGTTTTAATATATTTATATAAAATTGTATTAGTCTTGCAGCATACGGACCTAACCTTTTCCCCAAAAACAAAATTTACGCAAAAAGGCTTATATGAATATAAATACATAAAAAACGTATATATTTATATAAATTTGGTTTACTAATCGGTTTTGAGGTTACATTGCCAAAACAATAACCAAGTCGAAAATCGAATATTCAGTGTGGTTCGGTTCGAGTTTAGCTAGTTGGGTTTGAAATTTTTGGGTCGGGTCAGTTTTCGTTAAAGGATATTGGGTTTAAGAAGCGAACAATGCCCACCATACCTATAACCTTTTTTTTGAAAATGCCAAGAATTTATCCAAAAAAAGGATCCAAGAAGGCCCAACACAACAAATAAGCAAAACAAAAACCTGATAAAAACGAAAAAGAAATACAAAAACATCCATCAAACATTTATCATATGTTTCTTTGAGCAACTTATTAATTTTTCATACATATACTTCTTTGTACAACTCATATCTTCTTTTTACAATGAGTAGTGAGTAGTGTAACAATATATGTAATGAACGAGTCTTGTGTTTACTGATCATGTTCAGATTGTCGACATAGTAGCGTAAACCAAATGAATTTTCATGTTGATAAGATATATTACTAATATAGTTGAACTGAGATCGAGTTTGAACATGACAATTGAACATATTGCATTTTTCATAGCAATTTTACAATACTTGATAACTGATAAGTAGTACTGCATTTTTCATAGCAATTTTCATGAGTAGTTACATATTACTAATGTTCACATGACGCCTGGATCAGTATTGTTCAATAAATATAATTATGTAGTAAAACTACTTTATTTAAGAGATGATAAATAGTAGCACACATTGAGCCCATGATGCATCATGCTATATGTTGAGCAATATCCATTGATCAGTAGCTCTCCTGAATCCTGAGGCACAACCCTTTAACTTCAGGTGGTTCCTCGTCACCAAACTCATCACACCTAACACACCAAGCATAGTAGTCTTCGTTGACATTTTGTCATCGCCCTTCTCATCAGGTATCACGCTAAACTTTCCATCCTCGGGCACCTACAAGCATGTATAACCGGCGTTAGTAACTTAACTAATAATGAAACAAAATCCACTTGTAAGAAACAAATACTATATATATTTACAAATGTTGTTCCCTCGTAGGTCAGAATCTTGTCACAAGTTGGTTCTGCGTACAACCTAAAATCATCCGATCCTCACTCCCAGGGTTATACAAAAACAAAGCATTGCGTGCATCAATTCTATATATTTCAGTGAAATTATATTGCTATCAATTACTACATGTAGATCATTTTCCTTGCACAAAAATATAAGATTGCGTGTTTATGTTTTGGCTTCTAATTTTTAAGCCCAAAAGTTATAGAAATTTAAACATAAATAAATTTTACTTCTTAATTTCGGATATCCAAAATTTCAGATACAAGTTTTATACATTTGAATATCTAAAATTTTAGAACAAGTAACATCCACGTGAAACAAAAAAAAAAATCCAATTATTGTATCCTAAATGTCGGATACAAATTTTATATATCCTGAAATATAATATATATATATATATATATATATATATATATATATATATATATATATATATATATATATATATATATATGTATCCTTGGAATTTATTTTTTAAAGAATTCGAAAGGTCGAATATGACAATTTACCACATTGTATTTTCATAGCGTTTTACAATAACCGATTACATATTAATTTTCACATGATGCCTGGAGTAGTACAGGTTTTCAATGCAAATAAATATTGTTCAATAATATATCTATAATTATGTAGTAAAACTACTTTATTTAAGCGATAAATAGCACACATCTTTGGTTCACCGAAGGTCCGTGATGCATGCTATATGTAAACGAGCAATATCCATAGATATATGTAAACGAGCAATATCCATAGTATCTCTCCTGAATCAGGAGCCAAATCCTTTTGACTTCAAGTGGTTCGCCACCAAATTCTGAGAACCTAACACACATCTCATAGTAGTCTTCAGCTAACATATTGTCATTTCCATTCTTATCAGGGATGACGGTAAACTTTGCACCCTCGCGCACCTTCATGCATGTATAACCGGCATTAGTGAGTATAAATCATACTTATTAACTTATAAACGCAACTAATGAATCACAATCCAATTTTTACAGCTGTTGTTCCCTCAAAGAGAAGAATCTGGCCAGCATGACATAGTTTTGCCTCATTGCAATATTTATCAAAGTCTCTTAAAACGCTGAAGTAATCAAAACGTCATTGTGAGGGTTGGATGAACAGTTGAACTGACCCGGTTGCTTTCACTCCTTACTTTTGCATATGTAAATACTACTGATTAACAAACAAGTAATGATCGATAACATAAATAAATAAAAAGATCTCATAGTATGCTTACTTCAAAAGACTGAGGGAAATCTCCAGCCATAGTAACTTTTACCTCAAATTTTTCATTATACAGTGCACAAAGCAGCTGGTAAAAATGAGTTGCAAATAGTGTTTGGTTAACAACAATCTTTGTTTTCAAGTTTTTTTTGACAAAAGAAAGCAAAGTAAAGGTAAAGGTAACTTAGTATTTTCATAATAATTCCAATTTAAAGCTACAATAACTTAATTAATATTAGTTGAATTTCGAATTATAAAATAAGTATATCAAGTGTTTCAAACTTCCATTACAACCATGTATGTGTAAAACTAAGCGTGTAACTTTTTTCCGAGTTGGGCCTTCAGGTGTAGAAGAAATGCAATCTAAAATTAATATTGTAAAGCTTAACATAACAAATGAGCCTAGGTAAAAACATTAAATCCATGAATATTTAACCTATATCATTTTCTTCTTCTTCAATATAGTAGCAACTGTAAAAAAGCAAGAACAGTTTCTCTTAAAACATAATTTAAATTCTAAAACAAAATTACGAAATGGTTGCAATCTTTTCTGCTACTAATCTTTTCTAAGAACATGTAACCATTTAAACCTACAAAACTTCCTACCTAGTAACTTTTTCGTAAAAGTTTTTCGTTTAAAATTTATGTGTGTTTGAAGTTTGAAGGTGAAATTTAAAGAAAAATCAAATTACTAAATTACCCTTTAAGCAAAATTTTGTTGGCAATCTTTTCTGGGTTGTTGGATGAATTTTGAAGAGATCATGCGGTCTTTTAACACTTTCAAATGTATGTATACTTTTTTGAGGATCACGCCTCTTATTATTTAATGGTTACGAGCAAACTTGTAACAAACCATAGCGATCTTTGGTAAATTAATAAATTGTTAATTTGTGTTGCAAATAGGTTATCATTAATCCCCGCTTTTAACCGTACGTTCGATCATGACATGCATGCATTATATATCTACTATGACATAAAGTTGAAACATTCATTTTACATTATGTAAATGTAACATAAAAAGAGTTATTTCGTTAAAAAGATCATATGTAAACTTATATGATTATTTTGTATCCATAGTTATTAAAAAACATTAGATGTTTGCCTCATATGCACATAAATTTCTTTTAGTAATATAAATCCTTTCTTTTTAACAAAATATTTTATTACAACTAAAAATTACGGAGTATATAAGGTCATGCAAAACACCTTTAGGGGCCGAACACTTTGGGCTCCTCCCATGGGTTTCATGTTTTGACTTTTAACCCCCTCTATTTAATTATACACATACATTTAGTTAATTAATCACGTAACGAACTATAACGACCATTAATAAAAAATAAGTGAAGTTTTATTAAACATTTAATATTAACATTAAATATTAAATAATAAAGTGTGTTTTTCGTGTTTGAGTGTGTGCCCCGAATGTTTACTCATTTTCGGTGACTAAACCATCGCATATCCCGAGAGTTAGTTTGATCTAGCGATTCTTCTGGAACCACCACCACAATGACATCTATGACTATGACTCTACCATTACCAACAAGATGCAACACTACCCTTTTGTTTACCACAAGTTCTCTCTTTAAGTTTAGCTCTAATTATATTACTAAATAACCTGATAATCAAACTGATAAACACTCATATTTTTTAGAGTAAAGAAATTAATTTTCTCTCCACTCAATTCTATATTTTTATATAAAATTTGATATTATTATTATACCTTCAAGAAAATTAATTTGACACAGTATATTTGTTTAAATTAAACTTACTTTATGATGTTAAGTTTCTATATACGTAAATGTAACGCCAAATATAGTTGTTGCTAGCGTTAATATTGACATTTTATCAAAGTCTCATATAGTGTATAGGTAGCAGCGTTGTCATGTGATTTTCGATAGCTCTAGGCGAGAGGCGAGCATATCGTTAATCGGATCAGACGAAAGAACACTTGAATCGAATTGATCGGAGCGGACCAAACATATTTAGGCTCATAATTTTCGTTAAATTTGGTCTTCGGTCTGCTCCGATCATACATAAACCCGCCTATTAAAGAGAAACTATGACGTTGCTATCCATACTCTATATGAGACTTTGATAAGATGCCAATATTAACGCTAGCGACAACTTTTCATCCAACTTCCTATATACTTCGAATTTCCTTTATTGATTTAATTGTAGTGTCTGAATTACAATTACAAAGCAAAACCAAAAACCTTACGTAATATAAACCGAATTACAATTTCTTTCATTATGCGAACCGAACAGCCTACGTAGTGTAATCAAATTACAATCATATTCAGTTATGACGAACCAAACAGAGCCTAGGTGTTACATATACAAACATATAGATCAATGGTTTATATAAAAAAAATTGAACACGAATCATTTGTAGCACATCAAACATCTTGGTCTAAGCGGCGGATATATCTTTCATACCGTTATAAGATAGAGTTTTTATTCGTGTAAGAACACCGACATATAAGGTAAACATATGTATAAATCAATGGTTGAAGTTTTAAATAGTTATTACTTAAATCATATCATTTACTACTTATTTACCTATGTATAATTAGTAAATAATAGTAAATAAAAAAATGATTTGTTCAAGAAGTCTACACGAATGGATGTTAAACCAAAATGTTCAATTCAGACTCAGTTTGATTTAGATTGATTCGGTCCAACAAAACAATATACTGTAGGTTGTAGGTGTGATCACCAAAGACCAGACCGAACCAACGTCGAAATTGTCCAAGACACAGGACCGAGGACCGAACCCAAGTGATAAGGTCCGACTCGGTTTGTTCTTTCGCCCGTTCCGATCCTACACGCATAATAGTCGGATTTTCTGTAAGATCAAATTGAACAAAACCGGATCAAAAACCGAATTAGTGAAAAGCACGAATTAAAAACTGCATTCGGTCCTGTTCATTTCGGTTTTTCGATCCGATCCGATGATCCAATATGCTCAGCTTGTCTCGGACTGAACCGGACTCCTGGGTTACCATACACCACCACACAACACTAGGGCTCATCATCGAGCTTGAACGGAATGGAACGGCTAAGACCGGACCAGATTGAGAACTGAAATGGTCTGAAACACCAAATCGAGACTAGACCCCGGGTCGATTCGGTCCAGTCTTATTAGACATTATCTAAAGATTTTTTATAACAACGAACCAAATCGAACCGACCGAACTAAAAACCGAAATAATAAAAAACTCTGAACCCAGAACCGAACCGAAACTAACCGATCCGATTCGGATAAGTCCGGTCATTTTTGTTCTGCCATGGTCAAGCCCTGCACCAGACCACCACACACAAATACAGTCAGAATAAAGGCACAAGTCAACTCAATATCCCTGTCATCTCTGAAAACGAAACACTACACTCACTCACTCACTGAAATGTAAACTGATTTAAAAGTTATAATTTTTTTAATAAAAATGACGAAAGTGGTTGATAATTGGGAGAGATTAGTGAAATGTACGTTGCAGCGAGAACAGCTCCGGTTAACCGGAAAAACTCACGAACGGAAAACTAATATAAACGCGATCTTACAAGCTGCTGATGAGATTCAATCTGAAGATATTCATGTTGCTAGGATTTGTAAGTTTATCACTTTTTAGATGTCGTGTTTCGATTTATATTTGTTGCTGAATTCAGTTTAGATGTTATATGGATGTTCCCTGTTTCGACTAGTTAGCGTTAGAAGTTAGTAGATTGTTATAAGACCTGATTTGCTAACTCTGAAGTTTTGTCGCGTAGGTTCGAATTTAAGTCTGATTTCTGTTTCGCTTATGAGGTGTTTTAGTTGAGGACTTGAAATATGACCTCATCTGTTGTTGATTGAATAACTGTATGTAGCTGATTAGTGTATTACGTAGTCGTGATATATAAGTTGTGATATATTGTGTTATGGCTATCTTACCACTAGCGTTAGACGTTAGTAGATCAATTGGATGACAGTCATGACACGATACCTGATGTGCTGATTATTGATCGAGGGGCTGTTTGTTTTAGCTTATATAACGTAAGCCCGTTTCGGCTTATATAACATAAGCCTCAATTTGGTGGCTTATTTGGAGACTTATGGGCTTATATAAGTTTATTATATCATGACAAACTTACATAAGCCCCTAAGCCACAAAATTGGGGCTTATGTTATATAAGCTGAAAATACGCCATATTTCGGCTTATATTGCATAAACCCCAATCTTTTAAGCTTATTTGGAGACTTGTGGGCTTATATAAGTTTATTATAATATGAACTTATATAAGCCCACAAGTCTCCAAATAAGCCACAAAATTGGGGCTTATGTTATATAAGCCGAATTGGGTTACGTTATATAATTCGAGTTTAGTTTTTGTACTTTAGATGTCAGTTGAGAAATTAAGTACTGGCCTCACAGGAAAATTGATCAGCTTTTATAAACCGATGTGGAAAAGATAACTACTGTAATTATGTAGGCTGCTGCTTACAAGTTGAAGAGGCATGTTGTTATGTTGGAACTTAAGAATCTGTATAAATATATCATGTCTCGATTTGAGTTAGCTGTTGAATTACGCTTAGTGCAATTTATCGATACAAGTTGAAGAGGCATGTTGTTATGTTTGAACTTACTAATTTTTCTTAAGTAGTTTGACATGACAGAGTATGGTTTTCATGTTAAGTTCTCTAGCTAAAAAAATTGGTGTATGTACACCTCCCGTTAAACCTTGACGAGTTAAAGCTTTTAAATAATATCTAACTGTTTACAACTTTTGGTCTTTGTTTTTTAGTGTGTGAGGCGGCGTATATCATGGCTCAAAATTTGGATCCGAATAGTGAAGGAAGAGGAGCTCTTCAGTTTAAGACTGGCTTATCGTCTGTGATCAAGGTAATGCTAAGAATTTAATTTTTTATTAAGTGTATGTGTGCAAATTTCTATAGTCTATAGCACCAATGCTCTCAAATTTTTGAGTCTAAGCTGTCTAAGTATATAATCTAATTCATTCTTGTAGTAATAAGATATACAATCTTAAATATGTTGCAGCAAAAACTTGCCAGAAGGGATGGAAGGACAATAGATCGAAACTGGGATATTCAACACCTATGGAACTTTTATCAGCATTACAAGAGAAAGCGGGTTGATGAAATTCAGAAAGAGGCACCAAAAATCCTTGAATCTGGAACTTCCGGTGCTGATATGGGACTCAGATCTCAAGAAACTAAAAAGGTGTTTACCACGTTGAGAGCTCTTGTGGAGGTAATGGAGGCCCTTATCAAAGAGGCTGCACCTGACGGAGTTGGAAGATATATAGCCGAAGAGGTATTACCATCTAAAAGTTTATAAGCTACACATAATAGTATTTTACATATGTGCGGCTGATTACATGATGTTTAGAGTAATAATTGGTGCAAAAGGGTCCACTAGACATATACATGTTACTTCATTGCAAAAAGTCTTTATGTAAAGGTAAAGGCTTTGGACCCTATTTTGTATGAGTAAAGATAATGATTAAAGATAAAGATAAAGCTAAAAATTAAGATAACGATAAAGATTAAAGATAAAGATAGTTCAGAAGCTCCCCATGCTATGCTCAAGTGAAATAGAGTATTGTGTTGTTGTTTAGAAGCAGATAGTATTGGTAAATATAACCTCAACAAAGTGTAATACAGCATAAAAAGTTTACTAAAGTGTTCGCTGTCATACATGCTAAAATAGAGTAGTCCACGCGTCTTATGAGATTTGTGAAGTTTTAATCATTAGTTCATAGAATATTCATATTGACGGCCAATTTTGCCAAAATTCTTAAGCTAGAATACAAGAGCCCTTGATAGTGCTGTCAATAACAAACTAGAAGGATCATAATACGGAATCCATTAACAGATCTAACAAGTGCACTTTTAAAAAACATATTTACAAATCACGCGTTTGGATTTCGAAAGATACTCAACACAAATTCAAACTTTATAAAAATATCTTCACCAAGTCAAAACCGCAACGAACGAGACACTGACACGATCTTATTCTCCCCCTAATCCAATGATCCACCACACCTTTTACCCAAAAAAAAAAAAAATACTTACACTACACCACACACAATCACCATTACGGCGCAATTCAAACTCAATATTCATTAAAAAAAACATCTGAACACGATACCCTAACTTGAACTCACTCATTGTAAGTCTTTGCTATGTTGTTCACAATCAGATTTGTTTGAAATATAAACTGATTTGAAGTAAAATGTAGGTCTTATTTGAGATAAAAATGACGAAAGTGTCTGATAATTGGGAAAGATTAGTGAGAGGTGTTCTGCGGCGAGAACAGCTCCGGTTAACCGGAAAAAGTCACCAACAGGCGACTAGTATTAATGTTCTGCTACAAGGTGCTGATGAGATTCAATCCGAAGATGTTCATGTTGCTAGGATTTGTAAGTTCTTTTTTTGAAAAAATTACGGTTTATTATATATAGTTTGATTATTGATGTGAATTTAGTCTGTACGATATCGTGTTTCTATCTGTATTACAGTATTTGTTGTTGAGATTCGTTAACTGCTATTTATCAGTAGAAGTTGAAGATGTACTGAGTTTAAGTCTGAATGTGTTTATCAGTTTATTATCGTTGTATATTTATGTAGTTTGGTTGTTTATGTGAATTAAGCTTCTTTGTAGTTATATTTTTAATATGTAAACTGCAAAAATCATCACTGTAGTTTGTTGAATTTGGCATAATCATCCCTTGCTGATACCATTAGCAAACATCCCTAAAAAGACAAACTTCTGGCAAACATCCCTCACAAAGGTAAAAGTCAATTAAGCCATCCGAGGGATGATATTACGCGTGAACTCACACACATTGTAATAGTCTGAGTGTTGTTATTTTTGAACTTGATCATTTTTCTTAAGTAGTTTGATATGAATTTGACATGACAGAATATGGTTTTCATGTAAGCTCTCTAGCTAAAACAATTTGGTGTATGTACCTTGTATACTTCCCGCGGAACCTGAAGGCTATGGATTCTCATGTATGAGTTAGGGCTTTTAAATGATATCTAACTTTTTACAACGTATACTCTTTTGTTTTTTAGTGTGTGAGACGGCGTATACCATGGCTCAAAATCTGGATCCCAGTAGTGAAGGAAGAGGAGCTCTTCAGTTTAAGAGTGGCTTATCATCTGTGATTAAGGTAATGCTAAAATTTTACTTTTTAATTGAGTGCATGTGTGTAAATTGCTATAGTGTAGCACCAATGCGCTCAAATTTATGGGCCTAGCTGTATAAATATCTAATCTAATTCATTATTATTAATAATAAATACAATTTGAATATGTTGCAGCAAAAAGTTGCCAGAAAGGATGGAGGGACAATAGATCGAAAGTTGGATGCACAACAAGTGTGGAACTTTTATCAGCATTACAAGAGAAAGCACAGAGTTGATGAAATCCAGATCGAGGAACGGAAAATGCTTGAATCCGGAACTTTCAGTGCTGATATGGGACTCAGATCTCTAGAAACTAAAAAGGTGTTTACCACATTGAGAGCCCTTGTTGAGGCACTGGAGGACCTTATCAAAGAAGGACCACCTGATGGAGTTCGAAGAGAGATAGCAGAAGAGGTATTACCATCTAAAAGATTGTTAAGTTACACATATAAGTATTCTACATATTTTCTGCTGATAACAGGATGTTTGGATTGATAATTGGTTTAAAATGCCATAGGGCTCTTAAAATTTTGAATTCATTGACACCATCAGATGTCTGTAACGTGTTATCTTTTTTCTTTTCATCTTATTGTTTTATTGTTTATTTTAGTTAAAAAGATTAAAGAAACAAGATCAAGGATTGTTGGGGGATCTCACTCCATACAAGGCGGTCTCTCTTGGAGCACCGTCTCTGGCAAATGCCACAGTGGCGGTTGCTAATGAAGATGGTAATAAGACAGACGGGGAGGAAGTAAAGTTGGAGGATGTGGGTAAACAGGGTGAAGAAGAAGGCGTGGGGAAGCAGTTGGGTAGAAAAAATTCATTTCATAAAGGGTCGACGTCAAGACCAAAAGAGTGGCAGTACCTCGAAATATCATTAGAAGAGATTAAACAGGCAGCTAAAAACTTCCAAGATTGTATTGGAAAAGGTGGATATGGTCTTGTATACAAAGGAATACTCTACAAGTCAGGTAAACCTGTCCTGGTGGCTATAAAGCGGTTAAACGAGCAGTTTGGACAAGGGCTAAAGGAGTTTTTAACCGAGATCCAGTTACTTTCTGGTAAAAAACATCCAAACTTGATATCTCTTCTTGGCTATTGTGAAGAAGATAAAGAGAAAATTTTAGTTTATGAATATGCACAGCGTGGAAGTTTGGATCAATATTTGAGGCGTAACAATACCACCAATTATACTCTTACATGGCACCAAAGACTCAAAATATGTGCTGGTGCAGCTCGTGGGTTGGATCACCTTCATCATCACGCAGGAGAGCATATCAGTATAATCCACCGTGATATAAAGAGTGCAAATATCTTGCTAGATGAAAATTGGGTTGCAAAAATTTCTGATTTCGGATTATCCAAGTTAAGTTTGGCTGGATTAGATAGAAGCGCTGTTATTTCCCATCCATGTGGCACAATGGGCTATTGTGAACCAGAATACATAATTACTGGCATCTTGAAGAAAGAGTCAGACGTATATTCTTTCGGCATGGTACTATTTGAAGTATTATGTGGAAGATTGTGCATTATAAAAGACAAGGATGGTATCTTATTATCAGGCCCTTTGGCTAAAGAGTTCTATGAAAGGAAGCGACTCCAGGAGATTATTGATCCTAGTTTGAAGGAACATTTCAATTCAGACTCTGTGAATAAATTTTCAGAAATTGCGTATCGATGCTTGCATTATGATAGAACGCAACGGCCTCCTATGGATGTTGTCGTGAAAGAGCTTGAAGACTTGCTCGAAATTGAAGTATGAATTCTTAATGCAGATAACTAGTCTCAACAGGTATAGTTGTTCTGCTGATATATACTTTGTATTCCTCGTGTAAATGTCATAAAGTTCCGTTTATTTATACTACTTTTTGCCTAATTTGGTGGCTCCATTGGACGTTTAGCCGTTGGGTTTACCGGCTGTACATATTGAATTGATTGTAGTGAAATCTTGTTACGGGAATGATTACGGGAGAAAATAGCATAAACAAACTGATTAGTAAACACCCTCTAAGTCATGGCTCAAGCCATCTTTGATAACACTACTCGAAAGCACAAGCCACATATTCTATCTCGTATTTTCGAGTGCTGAGCCACCACTACAAGATATGGTCTTGAAAAATGCCAAATGATGGCATGAGACCGACATCATCACTCTCGTTTTTAGGTATTTTTTTTTTGTTATGAAAAAATGTTAAAAGTTAAAGTACTTGACGGCATTAGAAATGCGTTGTTATAGAAGGAGGGTTGTTTTTTTAGAGTAATATTAAATCATCTTACTAATTGTGCCTATATATCTTCGTATCCATACAATCATGTAACATGTATAATGCATTAATTCTCTCTCTTAATTTCATTCATTAATCTTTTCACTTGTTTCAATTTCATGAGTAAGAGGTTATGTATAAACAGAAGTAGGAGGAACAATCATTTTTTTTTAATTTTTTTTATGTTAGAACAGTTTCCCCATTACACCAACGTATCTTGTACGTGATATATAAAAAGATTAATTGTCTAAAGATGTACACACTTTCGTTATTGTATGTGAATTACCATTTTGTTAATTGTGACACAAAACTTCTAAATTTCTTATAGAGTTTATAATGAAATAAAAAATTAATTTTTCTTAAATTATTTTTAAAATGTAACACAAAATTTGATATATTGAAGTTTGAAACCTTGATTCTCTTTAAAAGTCTCCTTTCTCATCGTGTGTGATTGTGTGAATAACTGAATATACACTTTGCCACAATTGTCAAGCTTAAAACCTAAAGGTGCTTCCTTAAGACTGTTAACAACAAACCAAAAGGACCAAATTTACAAAATCCATCAATATAGATCTAAACAAGTGCACTTTTAAAAAATCAAGATTTACAAACCCACACCCTTTAAAATTCCAAAAGATTCTCTAAACACATATTCAAACTTTATAAAAAAAATACCTCCCCCAAAAAAGTCAAATATACTCCCTTTTCAAAACCCAAAACGCGGGCCTTATAACGTGGACACAATCGCACGATCTCATTCACCCTTTAATCCAACGATCCATAACGCATCCCCACAATATTTACCATACACCACCCAACACACGATCACAAAACCCCAAATCTAATCCATCTATATCGACTAAATACAGACTTTTGACTTATAATAAAAATATCTTTTTTATGTAATAACTTATTAAAATAAATACATTTATTTCCTTTTGCAGCATTTGTAATTAGTTTTTTTTCATTTTTAGTTTTAATTCAAAAAATTTACAAATTTAACTTTAAATTATATACACACTTAATAAACAGGTAAGATTGTTTGAAAAAAAAATAATTACTTAGTATATATATATATATATATATATATATATATATATATATATATATATATATATATATATATATATATATATATATATATATATATATATATATATATATATATATATATAAAAGTTATGAAATCTTGTATATATTATAAATTATTTATTAAAGAATATAATATGTAAAGTTACGTTGTAATTATGCATTTTTTACATGCTTTATTCGTAAACATCACGAAAAATCGAAATCCAGTCAAGTCTCGAGAACTGGATTGATCCGGATCACTTCAAACCCGATGGATTTATCCGAGTTTCAAAAATATAAACCCGTTTAATATGACCCGTGTTTTTACTAGGTCCGTACCAACCGATTAAGCATAGGGAGTCAAACCGAATTTCAAAACATTAGTTACGCGGTTATAATGCTAGTCACCTGATACACATCCATACCGATATTCTGAAACCAAATTTTTAATTAGCCCGATTAAACTAATCAATCACGATTCAACCAATTTAACCAACAATTCAACTAAAACTTTCACTTAAAACTAAAATTCAATCATCAAACCAGGTAACAATTTAATCGGTTCAATATCCATACAATACTACTACATATTCTCTCCTTCCCTAAATAAGCGTTGTAAACATTGTTTTTTCTGTTATATAACCTTTGATGAAATTATACCAATAAAATTTCATTTAAAATTAAATTCATTTATATAATTTGCATTAAGTATTATATAACACAAATGTATATATGTTTACGGTTAAAGTTGAAAAAAAAAATGAAACTGGATAGTTATTTAAAAACTTTAATAATCATAACAGGCTCAACTCAAGGCTGTTTAATTTAGCTTATATAACGTAAGCGCTCCTCAATTTTGTAGGTTATTTGAATACTTATTGGGTTATATAAATTTATTATAATTTAATAAACTTATATAAGCACGTAAATCTCTAAATAAACTTAGTGGGTGTTTGAGATTGCGTTTACAACTAGATTATCTATTTATTTTATTTTGAAAATGGAGATAAACTAAAATGAGTGTTTGGATAATAAATAGAGAAAATTGATTATTTGTGTTTTAAAACTTTCAAAATGGAGTTTTGAAAAAGTAATTGGGGAGTTATTTATTTCATTTTCAAAATGGATAAAAGTTAAAATAAGTTTATTTTATTCATTTTACTTATCAAATAATCAAAATTGTCAAACATTAAAAAAACTGATTATCTGATTATTGTGATTTCAAACAAGATAATTAAATCTAAACACTATTTTCTAAAATGACATTTTCAAAATAATGATAATCTAATTATTCATTTTCAAAATGTATAATCTGTTTTTTTTTTTTAAAAACTCAAACGCCCCCTTAAAAAATTAAAATTTATAAAACATAAATCAAAATATAGCTTACTTTTTACTTATCTATACTTCTATACAAAGCATTTGAGACTTTTTAAAATAGCAATACTGAAAATTCAACTTTTTACCTACTAAATAAATTAAGTTATTGATATTTTTATCAACATTATATAGTATAACATTTTCTAACAACCTTTTGTAACAAACTTTTATAACAACATTTTTTTCTTTTAAATTGAAAAATATTTTTATTTATTTATTATTTTTATAATCTAATTTCAGTATTTTTAAAAATTTTGTGCTTTTTAATTCGATATCCATTTTGATATATTTTTATTAACTTTTAGTATTTTTCAATTTTAGTGGATTTTTTAATTCGATTTTTTTAAAATTTTACAATGAGTAATAACTTAAATTTTAATTTTATTGCTTATGAGACTTAAATATAAACTCTCAAAATAAAATAAAGCAGAAAATTATAAGCTAAACCAAACGCTCCCCTCAACTTAACTCAATATCTCAAAATCATTTGAACACGAAACCCTAACTTAACGCGTGAACTCACACACAAACACACACTCATTGAACCAGTCCTCATCATCTTCATAATGCTGTTATAACAAACTTTATAAATAATAATAATCAGATCTAATCAAATTCGAAGTTAGTTAGAAAAATTAAAAAAATGACGAGGAGAGTGAATGAGAATTGGGAGAGGTTAGTCAAAGGTACGTTACGCCGAGAACAGCTCCGGTTAACCGGAAAAACTCACGAACGGAAATCAAGCGGATTAGCTAGCGCCGTACCGGATTCGTTGAACCGGACGACTAATATTAACGCCATTTTACAAGCTGCTGATGAGATTCAGTCTGAAGATCCTCATGTTGCTCGGATTCGTAAGTTTTTTTTTATTTTTTTTTTATAATTTTACTGTTTTTATTGTTATATAGTTTGATTTTGATGTGAATTTAGCGAATTAGTTATCGTGTTTTCATTTGTGTTAGTTGTGGAGTTTAGTGTAGTGCGATGTATCGGTAGTAGTTGAAGAACAATTTGAGTCTGAATTTAGTGAATTAGTTATCGTGTTAACTGTTTTTATTGTTATATAGTTTGATTTTGATGTGAATTTAGCGAATTAGTTTTTGTGTTTTCATTTGTGTTAGTTGCGGAGTTTAGTGTAGTATAATGCATCGGTAGTAGTTGAAGAAGTAGTTAAGTCTGAATTAAGTGAATTACTAGATATTTTGTTAACTATTTGTATTAGTAAAAGTTGAAAAAGAAATTAAGTCTAACGTTAGACTAATATTAACACGATTTTACAAGCTGCTGATGAGATTCAGTCGTAAGATCCTCATTTTGCCAGGATTCGTAAGGTTTTTTTTACTGTTTTTACTGTTATGTAGTTTGATTTTGATGTGAATTTAGCGAATTAGTTATCGTGCTTCGATTTGTGTTAGTTTCGGAGTGTACTAGTTTAATAATTGATGTATCAGTAGTAGTTGAAGAAGTACTTGAGTCTGAATTTAGTGAATTAGATATTTGTTAACTATTTGTATTAGTTGAGGAGTTTACTGTAGCGTGATGTATCAATAGAAGTTGAAGGAGGATTTGAGTTTGAATTTAGTGAATTAGTTATCGTGTTTCGATTTGTGTTAGTTGCGGATATATCGAGAGAAGCTGAAGAAGTACTTAAGGCTGAATTTAGTGAATTACTAGATATTTTGTTAACTATTTGTATTAGTTGCGGAGTTTAGTGTTTTGCGATGCATTGATAGAAGTTGAAGGAGAATTTAGGTCTGAATATGCTTATAGGTTTATATAGTTTTTTAGTGAATTATATATCGTGTTAACTATTTTTATTAGTTGTGGAGTTTAGTGTAGTGCGATGTATCGATAGAGAATTTAGGTCTAAATTTGATTATAGGTTTTTATAGTGTTAATTATTTGTGTAGTGCGATGTACTGATAGAAGTTGAAGAAGAATTTGAGTCTGAATTTAACTGTGCGATGTATCAATACAAGTTGAAGAAGAATTGAAGTCTGAATTTAGCGAATTCTATATCTTTGTTAACTATTTGTATTAGTTGAGGAGTTTAGTGTAGTGTGATGTATCAATAGAAGTTGAAGAAGAATTTGAGTCTGAATTTAGTGGATTAGTTATATCGTGTTAACTATTTGTATTAGTTGCGGAGTTTAGTATAGTGCGATGTATCGATAGAAGTTGAAGAAGTACTTAAGGCTGAATTTAGTGAATTGCTGGATATTTTGTTAACTATTTGTATTAGGTTGCGGAGTTTAGTGTTGTGTGATGTATGGTAGAAGTTGAAGAAGAAATTAAGTCTGAATTTAGTGAATTAGTTATCGTGCGGAGTTTCGCTTAGTGCGATGTGTCGATAGAAATTGAAGAGGAATTTAAGTCTGAATTTGATTATAGGTTTATGTAGTTAATATTGATGTGAATATAGCGAATTAGTTGCGGAGTTTAGTGTAGCGCGATATATCGATAGAAATCGAAGATGTATCGAATTTAACTTTGAATGTGTTTATAGGTTTATATAGTTTAATTGCTGATGTGAATTTAGCGAATTATATATCGTGTTTCGATTTGTGTTAGTTGCAGAATGTAGTGTAGTGCGATATATTGATAGAAGTTGAAGAAGAATTTAAGTCCTATAGGTTTCTTATCGCTATATGATGGTATAGTTTTTTTATTATTGGTGTGAATTTAGTGAATTCGATATTTTGTTAACTATTTTATTAGTTGCTCGATAAAAGTTGAAGAAGATTTTTTAAGTCTGAATTTGATTATAGGTTTATAAATTTTAATTGTTGATGTGAATTTAGTGAATTAGATGTTTTCTTAACTATTTGTATTAATTGCGGAGTGTAGTGTAGTGTGATATATTGATAGAGGTTGAAAATGTTTTGAATTTAAGTTTGAATGTGTTTATCCTTTATCATCGTTACATATTTATACAGTTTAATGTTGATATGAATTACGCCTATAGAATATAGATATACATTTTTTATATAATTTGATTATATGCTTATATAGTTTGTTATTGATGTGAATTTAGTGTTTATGTTAAATTATTGTTACTATATATTTGTATAATTTGTTTCACTGTATCATGTTTGATTCTCTCCTAGTTGTGGAATCTCACAAAGTGCGATTAATCGATAAAAGTTGAAGAAGAATTTAAGTTTGAATGTGATTATAGTTTGATTGTTGATGTGAATTAAGTGTGATGCAATATATTGGTATAATGCTATGTGAGTTTAGTGTATACGATATCGTGTTTCTATCTGTTTTAGTTGCGGAATTTAGTGTAAGAGATTGTATAAATATGTTATGTTTCTATCTGTATAATTGTCTTGGTTTTTATATGCTGATTTAGTTTGATTTTTGATGTGATTCTATGAATTAGATATATATTTTTAAATTAAAAGGCACACTGTTATTGTTGAAACTTAATAGTCTCTCTTAAGTAGCCTGATATGAGTTAGGGTTTATAAATAATATATCTAACTGTATACAAAATATACTCTCTGTTTTTTTAGTGTGTGAGCAGGCATATTCCATGGCTCAGAGTTTGGATCCCAATAGTGAAGGAAGAGGAGTTCTTCAGTTTAAGACTGGCTTAATGTCTGTGATTAAGGTAATGCTTAAGTTTGAATTTTTTATTGGGTGGCATGTGTGTAAATTGCTATAGTGTAGAACCAATGCTCTTAAATTTCTGGGTCTGGGTTTAGCTGTATAAGTATCTTATTGAATACATTAATAATAATAATATCTTGAACATGTTGCAGCAAAAACTTGCTAAAAAGGATGGAGGGAGGATTGACAGAAATCGGGATGCTCAACACCTGTGGAATTTTTATCAGCGTTACAAGAGAAAGCACAGAGTGGATGAAATCCAGAGGGAGGAACAGCGAATGCTTGAATCTGGAACTTTCAGTGCGGATATGGGACTCAGATCTCAACAAACAAAAAAAGCTTTTACCACATTGAGAGCTCTTGTTGAGGTACTGGAGGTCCTTATCAAAGAAGGTCCACCGGATGGAGTTGGAATAGAGATAGCAGAAGAGGTATTACTATCTAAACGTTTGTTAAGTTACACATTAAAGTATTCCACATTTTTGCTGCTGATCTAGATATTTGTTGCTCTTAGTGAATTTGTTCACACTGACCTAATGTTGTTAGTTAGTTTGCCAACACCATTTTTCTATGATGTATTCTTCATCGTTGCTTTCAAGGTGCAAAATCAGTTTTTTTTTTGTATTTGATTAAAAATACCCGATGTTATAACTAATACAAGCGTCTCTAATGCTTTTCAATAAATGTAATATTTTTTTGGGCATAAGTAACGGTGTTTAGGGCTGTTAAATATTCTGAACTCGTTGACACTCAAAGATGTCAGTGATTATCTTCTCTGTATTCGTCAAGTGTCATCTTTTATCTTTTCATCATTGTGCTTATATGTTTTTTCCAGTTAAAAAGACTAAAGAAACAAGATCAAGGGTTGTCAGGGGATCTAACGCCATACAACATAGTTCCTCTTGAAGCACCATCTGTGGCAAATGCTATTGGGTTCTACCCAGAAGTAAGCGAAAGTGACTATTTTAGTATATACTTGTATTTGTCTTACATATCTTTCATTGCATAGCACTTTCTTCTTTTGACGCTCTTTGAGGCATCTTCTTCTTGAATAGCACTTTAATTGGTTCTTTTGTTGATTCACAGATTAGAGGCGCAATATCTGCACTTAGATATCATGATCAGTTCCCAAGGCTTCCAAGAGATTTTGAGGTTCCTGCACATCGCAATTTAGACATGTTTGATCTTCTGGAATTTGTGTTCGGTTTTCAGGTTTGGATTCTTTCGTATAACATATGTGTTTGAGTATCCCATCTTTTAGTGAATATTGTCCATTATCTAGCTGCTTTTTTGTAATGGTGATTTTGTTTGTTTGATTAATTAACTTATCTTGACATTACATTTGCAGAAAGACAACGTAAGAAATCAACGTGAGAATGTTGTTCTTTCTATAGCCAATGCACAATCACGACTTGGCTTACCTGTTGAATCTGATCCAGTAAGTAATGTCATTTATACTTGGAACATTTATATAATTTCTCTAATGGAAGATCGCTGACATGTCATTCATAATTTTTGTAGTCAATAGATGATAGAGCTGTTACAGAAGTTTTCCTAAAGGTTCTGGATAATTACATAAAATGGTGCAAATATTTGCGTAAACGTGTTGTGTGGAATAGGTGACTTACTTGCCCATCTGTTGCATTCATATTCATTACTTTCCATCCTTTAATAATCGCAAAGTGACATTGTTCTTTGACAGTTTGCAAGCCATTAATAAAGACAGGAAGCTTTTCTTGGTTTCATTGTACTTTTTAATTTGGGGTGAAGCTGCCAATGTTCGTTTTCTTCCTGAATGCATATGCTATTTATTTCATCATGTAAGCCTCTTTCTGTATTATGCTTTGTCTATGATCAGTTTTTAGATTAATGGAAACTAATAAGTAATTGTATTACCTAGATGGCTAGGGAGTTGGATGCTACTTTGGATTCGGGAGAAGCGAGCCCTGCTGTCAGTTGTGTTGGTGAGGACAAATCAGTGTCCTTTCTAGCGCACGTTATTCAACCAATATATGACACGTTGTCTAAGGTCAGTGAATCTTTACACAACATTTATCAATAAACCATTTAGTTAATTGTTTTGCAGTCAGTTGATTATTAAGTTATTATATTTACATATTTTCATGTCTGATGATAGAGCAGAATAGTGATTACCGATTTATTGCCATATTCGATATAGTTTCTGTTCTTTCTTACTTCTGAAATCAGTCAATATAATCTAATGTTGGTGATGCCGTTTGTTATAACACTTTGACTGTCTTGTAATGTTAAATGTACCTTCTCAACAGGAAGCTGCTAGAAACAATAATGGTAAAGCAGCCCATTCAGCATGGCGGAATTACGACGATTTCAATGAATATTTCTGGTAGGTCACTGTTGTAAATTACTCTTGGTTTTGTATAAGTTTCCCGGTTTATACTTGATATACTTTCAGGTCACCTGCCTGCTTTGAGTTGAGCTGGCCTATGAAGAAGGAATCATCATTTCTCCGATGGCCCAAGAAAACAAAAAGGGTCAGTCGTGATTCATTGCATGAAGTCATTTGTATTTTTATATTTTTATTTGGTTGTATGTGGCAATTCTTCTAATTTCTTTTGAAATAATCAGACTGGGAAGTCTACTTTTGTGGAGCATCGGACGTTTCTTCACTTGTATCGTAGTTTTCATCGTATGTGGATCTTTTTAATAGTCATGTTTCAGGTACACTTCATGATTCAGAAATTCGTTTTGCATATCTTGTTTTTAATATAAGCTATTGATCATTTTTCATGTTTTTGAAGGGATTGACGATTGTGGCATTTAACGATGGGAAACTAAATCAAGATACTTTTAAAGCATTGCTAAGCATTGGTCCGACCTATGCTATCTTGAAGTTCATAGAATGTGAGCAGTTACTTACGTTGCAAGACTCTTTTGCTGTTACCTATTAGTTCTATTTTTGCTTAATATTGTATATATATATATGTATTGCAGATTCTTTGGATGTACTTTTGATGTTCGGGGCTTACAGCACTGCGAGAGGGATGGCAATTTCAAGGCTTGTTATTAGGTTCTTTTGGGGTGGAGTGAGCTCTGTCTTTATAACATATGTATATGTGTAAGTCTATTCGCATATTATCTGTGTGTAATAACTTTGCCGTGTTTCCACTAGTTACCCTTTTTTGACATGAACCGTCTTTTTTTTCCTCAGAAAAGTTATGGACGAGAGAAATGACAATATATCAAATTCAATGTATTATCGAATATATCTCCTTGTTGTGGGTATATATGCTGCTATTCGCGTTGTTTTTGCATTGCTGTTAAAGTTTCCGGCCTGCCATTCCCTATCTGAAATGTCTGATCAATCATTCTTTCAGTTCTTTAAATGGATATATGAGGTACTTTTCCTTTATGGTGCGTACCTTCAGTTTCGATTAACATGATAAGTACCTTCTAATGCTTAGTTTTATGAACTTTTGTTGGTCATTTAGGAGCGTTATTTTGTTGGCCGTGGTCTTTATGAGAAACCCATGGATTATATCAGGTTTGTCTGCATAATTTGTGTTTTTTTTCAGGTTAAATCCTGCGCTGTTCTTGTAATTTATGCTTAATTTTGCAGATATGTGCTCTACTGGCTGGTGATCTTTGCTTGCAAGTTCACGTTTGCCTATTTTCTTCAGGCAAGTGTTATGTTCTCAAACTTTTGGTAGTTTCTTTGAGAAGCGGTGGTTCTAGATTGTCGCCGTATCATGTTTTACAGAATCAACAATTTAATGTTTTTAATATTTCCAGATCAAACCGTTAGTTGAGCCCACCAATGTCATTAAGGGTCTTCCACCCCTGAAATATTCCTGGCATGATTTTGTCTCGAAGGGTAAGCGTTCCATTTTTTCTCATTTCATATTTTATTATTCTTAAATTAATTCTTGAAGAATTACTTTCTTATACATGAAATTAATATATAAAGCGTTTTCACTGAATCTGTCTTGAACTTCTGCCATGAACACCGTATGAGCTTTTGATTTATTATGCAGTGACATGGTTTATTTCTCCATCGAGAACACTTGTTTTCCCATATTTACTTTGTAATTATCTTTTGTCCTTTTGCAGACAACAATAATGTCCTCACCTTAGTCAGCATTTGGGCTCCTATTGTGGCAGTGAGTATTTATTCTCTTTCTCATCATCCTGATGTAACTTGTGAAGCATTCTTCTGGATATCATTATTAGTTCAATTCAAAAATTTCTTGTTCATGATACGTGTATGATATAGAAAATACAAGAACTTGGGTTTTTAACTGCACTCGAGTTATATTATCTTACTAATATATGGTTATACACATGCTTTCCTGCTCTTTTACTGTTTCTTACTCTTATCTTTCTTGAACTTTCAGATCTACCTTATGGATATACACATATTCTACACTCTACTATCAGCAGTTATCGGTGGTGTCATGGGTGCACGTGCACGGTTAGGCGAGGTATGCTGAATCTACAGTCTTGGGTTCTACTGATCTATATTATCATTTATTCTTAAAAAAGAAAAGTTTGTTGTATGATAAGCACTCTAGAGTTCCTGATAAACGCACACATGTTTCTGTGTAGATCCGGTCAATTGAAATGGTACATAAACGGTTTGAGAGCTTTCCCAAGGCATTTGTGAAGCAACTTGTGTCTACACAAGCTAAGAGGTTGGTGTCCTTAAGCTATCAGATATCTTAATAATTCTTAAGTAGTTATTTGTAATGTAGCGTTAACTAACAAGTTTATTATATCCTACTTGACATGTTATTTCTTTTTGATAATTTTTCTTTATTGTCTAATTTCACATCTTACATGTTGTTTCTTCAGGATGCCAATCAATGTACAATCATTTCAAGTGAGTTGCATTCACGTATTCTATTAGGTCAAAAATACTTGTTTGCTTAGAATGTCTGTTTATGTGTATATACTACTTATATATGCAGAGTCCAGAAGAAAATAGTGACAAGATGTATGCAGCTCAGTTTTCTCCATTCTGGAATGAGATCATCAAAAGTCTGCGTGAAGAAGATTATATCAGTAACAGGCAAGTTTCCAGTCTTATGAAACTTTGCATACTGTCTTATATCATGTTTTGAAATCTGGAATATAATATTTTTGTATTCTTCAGGGAGATGGACTTGCTTTTTATGCCAAGCAACACTGGAAGCCTTGAATTAGTTCAGTGGCCTTTGTTTCTGTTAAGCAGCAAGGTGAATCTCACTATAATAATAGTAGTTAACAGAATCATGTAATTGTCACATATTTACTGTGTATTGACACTTTTCCTACCTGCTCAGATATATTTGGCGATCGACTTGGCTATAGACTGCAAGGATACTCAAGCAGATCTTTGGAGTAGAATCATCAGAGATGAATATATGGCATATGCTGTTAAGGAGTGTTACTATAGTATTGAGAATATTCTACTTGCTTTAGTGGATGGAGAAGGAAAACGATGGTGCGTTTTCATACTATTTTCGTGTAACACATTGTTAATATTTTGTTATGTTACATGTTTTTCGTTTCTTAATCCCTTTCATTTTATCAACATATATTCTGCAGGGTTGAAAGGATTTTTCATGAGATCGACACTAGTATCAAGAATAATTCACTTGTCATGACTTTAGATTTGAAGAAGATTTCTTTGGTGCTGTCAAGATTTAGTGCATTGACTGGTCTTCTGGTAAACATCATGAATCATACAGTGGAATACACATCCTGATCATTTTAATATGTGCATAACAATGATCCAGTATTTTTAATTAAAAATGTGCTCTACGTATTATTTTTTAATTTTGCATAAATTTTTTTGTATCAGATCATGGATGAAACACCTGTACTTGCAAAAGGTGCTGCTAAAGCTGTATTTGAACTATATCAGGTGGTTACTCATGGTCTTCTGTCATCTGAATTAAGGTATGCTGTTGGATGCCTTTTAAAATTTACCTATTTCACCTTTTAATTGTTAAAATATGCATTGCCTTCTTGCCTAAGATATAAACCAAGGCCTGTAATTTTTCAGTGAGCAGATTGATACCTGGAATTTACTTGCAAAAGCGAGAAACGAAGGACGACTATTTTCAAGGATTAGCTGGCCTAGAGATCCTGACATTGTAAGTTACCTTTAAGAATAATTTTTTAAATTATATAAATGTATGCTAATCAATAACTTTATGTTTGTTTGTCACTCTAATATCCTCTTTTTTTTTTTTTTTCAGAAAGAGCAGGTGAAACGATTGCACCTGCTTCTGAAAGTGAAGGATTCATCTGCTAATATTCCCAAAAACCTTGAAGCAAGAAGAAGATTAGAGTTTTTCACGAACTCTCTGTTCATGCATATGCCTGCAGCAAAACCAGTTAGTGAAATGATGCCGTTCTGGTAAGTAACCTTGAATCTTTAAGAAATAGTTTGTTGATCTTTCTAAATACTATAATTAATTGTTTTGCTCTTTGTTTTATGAACAGTGTCTTCACCCCATACTACAGTGAGACTGTACTTTATAGCACCCACGACTTGCGGCAAGAAAATGAGGATGGGATATCTACCATCTTCTATCTTCAAAAGATATTTCCAGGTACTTGTTGCATCACAATTATCAATTAGATAGTTGTATTGTATGAAGTTTTGCTACAGCTAACATAAATTTTGACTGTCATAGATGAATGGGAAAATTTCTTAGAACGTATTAAGCAAGACAATAGTGGAGATCTGGAACTCCAAGAGAACTCTGCTGATGCATTGGAGCTTCGATTTTGGGTGTCGTATAGAGGACAAACCTTAGCTAGGACTGGTCAGATTCTCTATCACTATTTTTCAATCAAATTTATAATTAATATGTTGGCTAAGCAGGGAATATCGCTCTCTTTTTTGTATCTAGTGCGTGGCATGATGTATTACAGGAGAGCGTTGATGCTTCAAAGTTATTTGGAAAACAGATCCATAGGAGGTATTCTATCTTTGGCTCTATGGCTAATAGGATGCTTCTGAGATGTGTTTAAAGTTATTAATATACACATTTTCTTTCTGTTCTGTATTATTAGTAGGGAATCCTCAAGCTTCTCTTTCAGCTGAAGGCTTTGAATTATCCCGTGAAGCTCGGGCACAGGCTGATATAAAGTTCACATATGTCGTTTCTTGCCAAATTTATGGACAGCAAAAGCAAAAGAAGGAGAAAGAGGCAGCGGATATAGCTCTTTTGCTGCAAAGGTACTGAATGCCACATTGGCATACAAAAATATTTTATCATTCCATACATCATTATGCATGAATCAAAGACATAACGTAAGAAAAATTACTTTTCATGATCAAAGATCTTTATATTTAATAATATCAAGGCTATGAAAACATAACTCACTTATACTTCAAATTGATAGAGTAAGCAAAGTAACTAATGAACTTCCAGTTAACTGCTTTGGCAACATGCTTGGTATTATTTGTCTTATAAATTGGTCACATGAAATAAGTGTTACTTAATTGCAAGGTTGATTTTCTAGTGAAATAAAGATCATTTAAAAAAAAAAAAAAACATGTTAGCAAGTAAAACTATTTCAAAGCATTGTAGAAACATTTAGTAGCATTTTCTCATATAGCTAAAGACCTGTAACGTTATAAAAAAGAGCACGAACACGTTTTTTAATAGAACACGGCCAAATGTAAAGATTTCTATTACCGGTAATGTGATGATGATGCGGAGGTGGGTAATGCTATCCGGGATTAAAATACGGAAAAGGCTCACAAAAACGGAAGGAAGGGTTTTGTTTAATTATTTCTCTTATACTTCTACTCATTACAATTCAATCTTTAAGGCACGCACGATGTATATATGTATTAGTTGAATGGATATTTTTCTAGAGCTCTTATTTACATGTAATTGTTCTTTTCCAGGAATGAAGCACTTCGAGTTGCTTTCATACATGTGGAAGAGAGTGCTGGTAGTGATGGGAAGATTGTAAAATCCTTTTATTCTAAGCTTGTTAAAGCTGATATACAAGGAAAAGACCAGGTATTAAATGAAGAACGATAATATAAGTACTTTTTTTTAGTCCACAAATTATTTTATTATAAGTTATTTCAAATAGCTGCTTGTTAACCATCATTATACCTTTCAGGAAATATATTCCATTAAACTCCCTGGAGACCCCAAACTTGGTGAAGGAAAGCCTGAGAACCAAAATCATGCGATAGTTTTCACTCGTGGTGAAGCTGTGCAGACCATAGATATGAATCAGGTATTATTTTCATTTCTTATTTCTGTCACCACATGTGCATCTGTATCTTTTGTTAATGTATTTTTTTCAACAACGTTTATGGATGCAAGTGTCTACTATATATTCAGGTCTAGTTTATAGTTGTGAAATTTGTAAACTGGTGATCTTTATGTACATGTTGAAGTTCATCCCAGATATGCTTGTTTCGATTCTAAAGTTACAGTGCTTTAATTGTTGTCAAATTATTCAGACTATTTTTATGTCGGCTTGTTTGCTTATCATAGAAGTATTTTCTATGCTGTTTTGAAGGATAATTATCTTGAAGAAGCAATGAAAATGAGAAACCTCCTTGAGGAATTCAGAGCAAACCATGGCTTACGTCCTCCAACTATTCTTGGTGTTAGAGAACATGTCTTTACTGGAAGGTATGTTCTTTTTTTACTAAAATTAGTTATAAGTTGTAATGTTAATTTCATCTGTAGTTTAATTTAATGCTTCTGATGGTGTATGGTACAGTGTTTCTTCCTTGGCCTGGTTTATGTCCAACCAAGAGACGAGCTTTGTAACATTGGGTCAACGTGTTTTGGCATATCCCCTTAAGTAAGTTGCCTACAACTGTCTTATTTTAATGAATAGTAAAATAAGTACAAATCTGATATTGTAGTGTATTGGTTTTATCTTGCAGAGTGCGGATGCATTATGGACACCCTGATGTCTTCGACCGAATATTTCACATTTCAAGAGGTGGAATTAGTAAGGCGTCACGTGTGATTAATATTAGTGAGGACATCTACGCGGGGTTCAATTCCACCTTAAGACAGGGCAACATTACCCACCATGAATATATTCAGGTTCGTGAAAATACTTGCAAATCTTTTATTATGACTATTTTTTTATAGACGACTAATTTTATCATATTTGTAGGTGGGTAAAGGAAGAGACGTTGGTTTGAATCAAATTGCCCTGTTCGAAGGTAAAGTGGCTGGTGGAAATGGAGAGCAAGTGCTAAGTAGGGATGTATACCGAGTTGGTCAACTCTTTGACTTTTTTAGAATGCTCTCTTTCTACTTCACCACTGTTGGTTTCTATGTTTGCACGATGGTAAGTGTATATTGAAATTTGTTTGTTATTACATCTTGTAATTTTAGAACATGCTTTTTGATGGAAGTCGTGTTATAATTGCAGATGACGGTTTTGACAGTCTATGTTTTCTTGTATGGGAGAGCCTATCTGGTAATTTTTATCAATATTTTTTGTTTTGGATCTAATTTGAAATAAACTTATCAAGTTTATAGATGGTCTGGATTGATTGCTTTGCTGTTTTGTTTAATCCGGCAATAAGTCAACTTACATAATATTAGTAAACATATCAAAGTACATAACATTAGTTGCTCTTAGTACCGTATAGCTCCGTTTTTTTAATACTAATGAGCCATAATTTCTCAACATTTCAGGCTTTTTCGGGTCTTGATCAGGGAATTAGTCGTTCATCCGAGCTGTTGGGTAATACGGCATTTAATGCAGTATTAAACGCTCAGTTCTTGGTTCAAATTGGAATATTCACGGCTGTACCTATGGTTATGGGCTTTATACTTGAACTTGGATTATTACAGGTTGGCTCACATTTATAATGTGTCATTAATACTGGTCAGATCTCATCGGTTTCTAGATATATATTTGTATGAGTCTACTAATATTCACTAATCTTGTCTTTTGCAGGCCATATTCAGTTTTATTACAATGCAGCTTCAGCTGTGCTCTGTGTTCTTCACCTTCTCACTAGGAACAAGAACACATTATTTTGGAAGAACAATTTTGCATGGTGGTGCTAAGGTTTGGATTTTTTCTTTATATTATCTGTTTCTGACGAGAATATATATTATAACTTGTGTTTTTGAGTTAAAGTTTGTTATTGTTTAACAGTATCGAGCAACTGGAAGAGGTTTTGTTGTGCAGCACATCAAGTTCGCTGATAATTACAGGCTATATTCTAGAAGCCACTTTGTCAAAGCGTGAGTAATATTATTTTAATTTTAGAATATATGATCACAATAGCCGAAATCTATAAGTTCGACAAAATAACCATCATTTTCGCATAGTATTTTTTGGGACTAAACCTTTTTCCCAAGCTTTACAAGAAAAGGTCAAACCTTGCAGAAATGATATAACTTTTTAATGGAATTGATACACATGCTTGAAATTGTTTTTCAGGCTGGAAGTCGCATTGCTGCTTATTGTTTACATTGCTTATGGGTATACCAAAGGAGGGGCTGTTTCATACATTTTGCTGACACTAAGCAGTTGGTTCCTTGTGATTTCGTGGTTGTTTGCTCCCTACATCTTCAACCCATCAGGATTTGAATGGCAAAAGTATACTTTTTGCTTCTTTCATTTATATTTTTTTTAGCTTTTGTAACTTTTGTTTTTGTATGTTCATAAAACGAATAGCATTCTCACATAATCGTAATGCTACATGTGAACCAGGACTGTGGAAGATTTTGATGATTGGATAAACTGGCTTCTGTATAAAGGTGGAGTTGGGGTTAAAGGTGATAATAGTTGGGAATCTTGGTGGGATGAAGAGCAGGTTTGTGATTATTACTATTATACTTTTAGAAGTTCATTCAAGTCATCAACATTATCGTTATCATTACCATTATGATTCCTGTTTTATCCTTATCTTACGTCTTTTACTTCACAGGCACATATCCAGACACTCAGAGGCCGGATACTTGAAACTATCTTGAGTTTGAGGTTTTTCTTGTTTCAGTATGGGATAGTCTACAAGCTCCACCTCACTGGAAATGACACATCTCTTTCGGTACACTTTTGACTCCTTTAATTTAAGGATTAATTTTATATATAGCCTTCTAAAAGCTCTAAATATCTTATTTCCCCCTCTAAATTTCATTGATACGAAATATGTCATTTCTAGAATAATTTATTGATTTATTAAAGGTTATTTTATCTTGATTCTGACATATATTACCTATGCTGACCAGCTTTATGGCTTCTCCTGGGTGGTGTTGATTGGCTTGGTCATGATATTCAAGGTTTGTGGTGCTGTATAATATATCTCTTTAGTTGTTCTTCAGCCCATCATTTGGTAAACATTGAGATTATGGTGCATTGTTTTGCAGATTTTCACCTTTGACTCAAAGTCGTCGAATTTCCAGCTAATATTGAGATTCATACAAGGAGTCACAGCTCTGAGCCTTATTGCTGCCCTTTGCCTCGTCGTGGTATTTACAGACCTGTCTGTTGCTGACTTATTTGCAAGCTGCCTAGCTTTCGTTGCTACCGGTTGGGCCATAATATCCGTAAGTTCACCCAATGATATACTGTAATTATGAACTATACAACTCTAATATTCAAAGTGAATGCATTCTCTAATCTTTATTTGATAATTGTTGTTACAAAATAGTCATTTTAAAAAAAAAAAAATTATCCGTTTATTATTTTGCTCCCATCATGCTACAGTCTTGTGATAATTTAGTATATGTTCGTTAATGGTGGCAAAATGGTCAGTTCGGTAAAATGTCAAATGGGTCGGGCCGGGGTTATCGGACACAGTTTTGTCTGAGGTTTTCTATACAATTACCACGCCAAATCAAATTATTTGAAAAGTAGCGATATAAGTAGTATTTTTTTTTCTTCACAAAAATGACATTACGCCTTCTGACTTTACTTCCCATTTAAACCAATGTTTTGTTGCCCTATTTTGATAATTTGGTGAAATTAAACAGTTGGCGGTTGCATGGAGAGGAATTGTGCGGAGCGTAGGACTATGGGATTCAGTCAGAGAATTTGCAAGAATGTATGATGCTGGAATGGGCATGATCATATTTGCACCCATAGCAATGCTATCATGGTTCCCATTTGTGTCTACATTCCAGTCTCGTCTCTTGTTTAATCAAGCGTTTAGTCGTGGGCTTGAGATTTCCATTATCCTTGCTGGTAACAAAGCTAACGTTCAGCCTTAATTTTGTCTGTACATGCATAGTAGACGTTGTATCTAACCATGTAGTGGCCTCCTTGTGATCCATTGTATTTATTGTTGTGAATAGTTGGTGAGATGTAAGCTTTTGTATGATTGTTACTTTGTGAGGAAATATTTTAGAATACGGGATGTACTCTTTTGTTGTCGGATGAGAGCAGCAATTTTGTTTCAGGTTTCAAATATTTTTTCTACTATCTAAGCTTAATGTTAAGGTTAATTCCTTCAGTTTTGGCTGTTAAAATGTTACTGTTTTTTTATCTTTCTTATTTTGTTTATAAACTGCTAGGTCATCCGTCATCGTGATCTGTAACTTAAGATTTCTGCAAGTATATGTAAAATTGCTACAGTAACTAGCAATTGGTTTGTCTATTAATTGTGTTGACGGAAAACAACCGCGCCTATTAGGCCTTCTATGCAACGTCTTTGTTTTGTTAGTTTTATGTTGATGTTTTTGATAGAAAACACAAGTAGACTAGAAAAGGATGTTTCACAGAAGTTTGTGTTTTAAAACGAAATTAAGAGACATTTACGCACAATTATAGGCCTTCTTCATCACCCTTTCCTTGTGACTCATGACTCGTGAGTGCCCGATCTTCTTTGTGTACTTGTTATATACATCATCCCCATCAGATTACATTCTACAAATTGCTCACTTCTGATGCAGTTTCGCTCCGATTGTGATTTGTGAATTAGTTATTTGTTACACCTACACATGTTATGGTTTGATAATTTGATTTGATTGATAATGTATAGTTAACTTGGATATCAAAAAAACTAAAACTAGCAACTTGAACAGCCAGAGGTCTACCAGATGCAGTCGCTGAGTTGCTTTACGCGGGATTGAGGATCGTTGTTAAAACTAGAAACATAAATAAACATTCTCGTCCTTATAAATTGGACCTTTGTAATCGATTTGCTCTATGGATCAAATAGGAAATGGAGTTTGTGCGTAAATTAAATACGAAAAGATGGCAAGGGAACGAGCTTCCACAACAAATAGTTTGTTTGTGACCAAAAGTTGGTTATGAAACAGTTCAATTACATTTTTCTTGGTTATGAAACAGTTCAATTACATTTTTCTTGGTCACACAGGTTAGGCATAAATACTTCACCCAAAAACCAACCCTATTGAAAGCCTTAGTCACCAAGCCCTTGGCAGGTTGTCTCGAGTGGTTAAATTTGTTTACAACTTCTTTCTCTCCAAATCATTTCTCGTTGTAAAGAAAAAAAATTCTTGTTCAAACTCTCCTGTGTTGCCTAGATGGACAAATTTTATAATTCGAGATTCAACCATCATTGTGAAAAAAAAGCTAAATATTAAGAAAAACAAACACGCCCGTTAAGGTAAAGATCCTGTTTGAAGGCTCTCACATTAGAATTTTCAGACAAGCCTGTAACATAGAACTTGCACAGAACCTAAAGCACATTTGTTTGTAACTGGAAGTCGGCAGGACAAAGCTGATGGGACAACCAATGCTCCAACAAAGGCATAGACTGCAGCAGTATAAAACTATGACCATAATTTAAACAGATCCTGATATCATTCAACATTTTTCTAAATCACCCTCAAAGGGCTACCAAGAAGTTTAAGGTTTTAGTCAACTCCAGAAGCATGTAAACACTAAACTTGTATCTGGGCGCCACTTGATTACACGGATTGTTGTATCAGAGGCCCATCTGATCCACCACCTTGTCCATACCCTTGTTGTCCTGAACTGCTATAGTTTACGGGATGATCGTATCTACAAGCAGGCCCGTATTTGCATATGCCATACCGACTGTAGTGCGAGCAGACCAACTGATCCTGGTTTTGAAAGAGAAGCAAAATAGTAAGAATTCCAGATATTAGTGCATATGAAAAAGAAACAGAATTAGTAAATATGAAAATCTCCTATTTTTTCTCTCTTTGTGTCTCTAAAGTCTCTGATATTGGTATCCTATAAAGTAAATCGAACCCATAACCTTGTTCTAGTTTATTCTTACTATCAATACATGAGACCTACACCCAAAAAAAATATGTTCAAAGTCCAACCAAATGAGGCCAGGTTGAAGGGTCAAAACATGTTCAGGTTAAAATATATCATTTTTGTTCTAGGTAAAAGCAGGCCAAAAAAATGAGTTGACTTGCACACACTGTTTTTTTCATCCTTTAGATTTCTATGTAAATGATTACTGCATTAAATTTATTAAGAAAATACTCTTATTACCACAATCATCTAATTTAGGAGGATGTATCCACTAGATAAGGATTTTGGACGACTTTCAACCTGTTTCACCCATTCCCCTATCATAAAAGAACTGATTTGGCCAGTTTGAGTTGACACAACCTAATTCGACCAGGTTATAACTTTTTAAAGCATGTTGCATCTCTCATAGTTTGAGACTTTATTATTCTTTTACTTTGCATTGCGCTAAAATTAGTGAGGATAATGTGACGAAAATTTGAGGATGTACTTACTGGTCGTAAAGGCAATCCTTTATCACTCAAAACAGATGGGGTATTCTTGGAGATGCGATTCCTGGGATGATTAAACTTGCAGGACACTTTATACTTGCAGTCCCCAGTTTTCATATAATAACTGCAATCAGGTTGACCGGGCCTTTCGGGATAATCTGAAACTGGCATCGACTGTTGATGATGTGTGTACAAGTTGGTGTCAGCAGGTGGATTGTTCAGATAGAAAGCTGGTGGTATTGGTAGGCCCCGTTCTGAACTCGGGTATACATGAGGTAGAGTGGGAACAGGAGCAGGAGCCTCAGCAAGTCAAAACAATATACAAGTTAGACTAGAGAACAAAACAATTAACTATGCAGAAAAGGGTATTCATAATTACGGTGGTGTTTGGTTTGTACATACGTATAGGTTCATATGGAAACAATATACAAGTTATGCACTTGTTCAAGGAGTTTTCACGAACCCATACCCGTATACCAAACACAATGTATCACTTTCAAGTTTCAAGGTCATACCCAAAACCAAACCCTTATACCAAAGACACCTTTACTCTTGCTTTTATGGCTCGACTATGGCATTTTCAAAACGTAAAAGCTAAATATATACTCAACATTCTCTAAAGTCTAAACCAAGAAAGAGATCACAAAGTCTAACATATACCAACGTGGCATGCGGGACAGTTGAGTTGTATACAGAGTTACAGATACTAAGAATGCATTTCACATAAATAAAAAAACCAATGTGCCTCAAGCAATTCACCTGATAACCATTCCAATCTGAAGTTGGTGGGGGGATATTCTGGGGTGGTGAGTAAATCATTGGAACATAAGCAGCAGTGGGGTCCGGAGTTCTTGGAGCAGACCAGGAGGGCATATTGGGTTGACTTGGAGTTTGTAATGGAAGAAGTCCATCATTCCCATATGTGGAGGGACCATCGGTTCCTCCGGTGGTAGGATCAGGATGATTAAACCTACAGTTTGGCCCATATTTGCAGGAACCATTACGCATGTAGTAAGGACATTCTTTCTCTCCCTGCAACACAATTTAGTTCAAAGATTAAGCATGTGTAGGCACAAGAAATGACTTTAACAGGACTCTTATTTATAGTAATAATTTCAAAGAAACAAGCAGCGAAGTAATACCAGACGGATAGGCAGGCCCAAAAAGTTGTACTCAACTACTGGCGTTAAAGCAGACTTTCCTTTGGTATGGTTGTATTTGCAAGCTTTTCCATATTTGCAACCACCAGATGATGAAAAGTACTGCAGAAAACTCGAGTCAAGTATGTAACAAGGCGTAAAATCATCAAGACACTAATGTACCCTGCATATTGTATAACTACACTTTGATATATATAAAAAAAGAAGTATCCACAGCTTTGGGACATGCATCAAGTGTCCCATCATATAAAAACAGATCTAACTACAGAATTTGACAATGCTCGACAGTTGACATAATGGAACTTCGTTAAAACAATGTTTAATAATTGAAGTAACTCCGTAAACCGCCGAAAGGAACTAAATCAAGAGAATCAACGGCTAACAGGCATACATTGTATCAATGGGTGTTCTCGATGAACTTAGAAAACTACTTTAGCTAAATGAGGCAAGAGTTGTAGAGAATCAGCTTAACATTAAAATATGCACTCAATAATTGACCAAGTAAACATGATATGGTGAATGGTGATCCACTGATACCCACTGGTCCTAAATGAGCATAACAACAATAATAAAATGCCTACACCGCATAAGGCAATGTCACTCCGCATACCTGAGTACCTGACATTAAAACTTTACCCAAGCTCAACAAGAGTACGTGTTATCGACTTTATCCTATCATGATTAGCTATACAGTTAAGAGGCTAAATGATTAATGATGCCAACGTCATGTCTTATCTTGGCCTAATATACATCAGGACCCCATAGCATCATTAATACTAACTTAAGGGCACAGGTAAACCAAGCATTAGCACTAGACATGAAGCTATAAACTCCTTAGCCTTACTTCATAACAACACATACGCCGAAACAATACACAAGTCAACAACAATGCATATAATTATATATCATATAACAAACAATGTAACCTTGCACTCAATCTGCTGCACCCCATGCTTCTCGAAAGTCTCATCCTTTTGCTTCCTTGTATCTTTAGCACCCTAGCAAACAAACAAACACATTTTCAACAAACCTAACAAATTCAACACCAAACCACATCTACAACGAAATCATCAAGCACAAACCTGGTTCCTCTTTTTTAAAGGATGATTGAACCTGCAATTCGACCCAAACTTACACATCCCGGTTCGCATATAATACGAACAATCCTCAGCATCAGGTCTTAACGGATAATGATAACTCTTCATACCACCATCATCGTCATTCTCACCATCTACAAAATTATTATTATTATTCACTGATCCACCTTCTTCCCGACCAAAACCATAACCACCCCCATAGCCGCCATAACTACCATTATAACCACCACCCTCGATACTGATCACTTCCTTTTCAGCATAACCCCCATAACTACCATCATAAACCCCATCTACATTTTCACCATAACCAACATTTTCACCCTTTTCACCATAATTACCATCAACGTATTCACCCATTCCATTATAACCACCATAACTAACATTTTCATCCTTTTGACCATAAGTAACAATTTCACCATTTTCATTATAACCAGAATAGCTACCACCAACATCATCACCCTTTTCACCATAAATAACATTTTCGCCCTTTTCGTCATAACTATTATCAACATAACTTACATTTTCACCCTTTTCATTATAACCCCCATAACTACTACCATCAACGTTTTCGCCCTTCTCGCCATAACCACCATAACCAACATTTCCACCCTTTTCACCATAACCAACATTTTCACCCTTTTCACCATAACCGTCATAACCAACATTCTCGCCCTTTTCGCCATAATCAACATTTTCACCCTTTTCACCATAACCGTCATAACCAACATTCTCGCCCTTTTCGCCATAACCACCATAAACAACATTTCCACCCTTTTCGCCATAAACAACATTCTCGCCCTTTTCGCCATAAACAACATTTCCACCCTTTTCGCCATAACCAACATTTTCGGCCTTTTCGCCATAAACAACATTTTCGCCCTTTTCACCATAAACAACATTTTCGCCCTTTTCGCCATAACCGTCATAACCAACATTTCCACCCTTTTCATCATAACCAACATTTTCGCCCTTTTCGCCGTAACTACCATCACCAACACCACCATTTTCATTTCCACACCCCACACCCAAAACCCCATCACCATGATCACCATCATCAACCTTCTTCCCTCCAAGATCTTGACACTCTCCAACACCCTTTAAAAACCCCATATCAAAAACCTCATCTTTTTCATCAGAACCCAAAACCCTAGCTTCCCCAAGATCCTCATCACCTAAAACCCTAGTTTCCTTCAAGGGTTCTTCATTAACATGAGCAAGATCTTGATTTTTGGAAGATAAAACTAGGGTTTCAAGTTCTTGAGAAAGAGCTTGAATAAGGGTATGATCAGATTGTTGTAATGCATCCATTTTTTTTAATTTTTTTTTAGCTGAATGAACCTTAATTCATGTTTTAATTTTATGTATGAAAATGAAATAAAAGAGGGTTTTTATTTAATTATGGTTTTGTTGTAATTTGTATGAAGAAGATCAAAGTGTGTGTGTAAAAAAGTGTGTGACTAGTATAGAATACTAGAATAGAATAGGTGTGAAACGTGTGATTGCACGGATTAAAGGACATTTTTTTTACTACTATTTTATTCTTTTTGTTTATGACTAGTCTAAAAATAGTTTTCTTTTAATCAAACATACTCACTCTCTTATAAATGGTTATATAAAATTAAAAATAAATCAAATTTAATTTAATAATTTTAATTTAATATAGAATATATATAAAAAAATTTGTATCTATTTTGTTAATTTTTTAAATTTGATAAAAATATATAAAATTTTATAATTTTTAATTAACATCATCTAATTTATTTAAAATTTAAACACAAATTTAACATCTTTAAAGTTATGTATTTCTTTTTCTCCGTCAAATTTCACCATTAAATTTTTCAAAAATATTTACCAAATAAAAAAATTTAAGGTGTGCTTGGTTAAGAGTATTAAGGGGTAAGGAATGGGAAAGAGAATGATTAATAGTGCTTGGTTAACGAAAATATAGGTAATCATTACCCACTAATGGGTAATGAACCATTCCCTTGTAAATTAGAGGTAATGGATTCAAGGTAATATCAGACGTATGTATATGTGTTTCCACCAACCATCACCACCATCATTGACCATCACCATTGTCGCTACCACCACACTCCTAACGCCACCACCACTCTCCGACGCCACCACCACCACTGACCACCACCATTGTCGCTACCACGACCCTCCTAACGCTACCACCACTCTCCGACGCCACCACTCTCTGACGCCACCACCACCACTGACCACCACCCTCCTAACGCCACCACCACTCTCCGAAACCACCACCACTCTCCGACACAACCACTATCTGGCGGCGCCACCACCACTGACCACCACCATTGTCGCTACCACCACACTCCTAATGCTACCACCACTCTCCGATGCCACGACTCTCCGATGCTACCACCACCACTAACCACCACCATTGTTGCTACCACCATCCTCGTAACGTCACCATCACTCTCGACACCACCACTCTCCGACGCCACTACCACCATTGTCGCTACTACCACCCTCGTAACGCCACCACCACTCTTTGACACCACCACTAACCACCACCATTGTCGCTACCACCACCGTCCTAACGCCACCACCACTCTCCGACACCACCACCACTCTCTGACACCACCACCACTCTCCACCACCACCACTGACCACCACCATTGTCTCTACCACCACACTCCTAACGCCACCACCACTCACTGACGCCACCACCACCACTGACCACCACTCTCCTAACGCCACCACCACTCTCGACACCACCACCAGTCTCCCTTTCCAACACCACCACTATCAGGTGCCACCACCACCACTGACCACCACCATTGTCGCTATCACCACACTCCTAACGCCACCACCACTCTCCGATACCACGACTCTCCGATGCCACCACCACCACTGACCACCATCATTGTCGCTACTACCATCCTCGTAACGCCACCATCCTCCGACACCACCATTCTCCGACACCACCACTCTTCGACGCCACCACCACCACTGTCCACCACCATTGTCGCTACCACCACCCTCATAACGCCACCACCACTCTCTGACACCACCACTCTCTGACGTCGCCGCCACCACTGACCACTATGATTATCGCTACCACTAACCTCCTAACGCCACCACCAATCTCCGACGCCACCACCACCACTGACCACCACCATTGTCGCTACCACCACCCTCCCGGCGCCACCACGAAGCTCATCATCGTCGCAACCACAGACTATCACCCTAACAATTGTTGTCACCATCTTCAATCACCACCGCGTCTTATATTAAACAAGCACCAATAATGGTAATGATAATACTAAGGAATGTTCATTGCATTCCTTTGTATTGCCTTACCCTTACCCATTCTCATTTCTCTCATCTTAACCAAGCGCCCCCTTAGATTTTTTCAAAAAAAAAACATAAAAACAAAAAGAAATAAATCAAGACAATATTTTCTATTTAGGAAACATTCTTTTGAAAAAGTCTCCACTAAAAATTTTGCTTTAAAAAAAAGATTTTAACATTTTATTTATGAAATACTTATAATTTCAAGTTACAATTTCACTAATCTATTTGTACAAGCAAAACAAATAAAAGTAAAAACTTGATGAATATAATTATAACATATTACATTAAATTTTATAACGAAAATGACTCATCGCTCATTTTATAATTAAAACAACACATGGTACAAGCAATAAAACTATATACAAATGTAATTAATAACATAATAATTACAACATTACTCCCGATTCTTTTCCATTGCAAGCTCAATAACCACCCAGTCCAAAAACCAAAGCCCAATCATCACACCACTCCGACCTTATTTTCTTCTCAAATTTTCCCTCCTTAAGGTCTAACGTTACATTGTGATCCTAAAAGTATAATGTTAAATGATTAAGTCGACCATTGTTCTATACCTTTCTTGTGGAAGAAAAACCGTTTAGTATGTTTGTGTATCGAGAAATCCTACGAGAAGAGTAGAATATACATGTGTAACTTATAAGCTCATCACTGGATTTTTTGTCTTTCGATTGTTACACTTTTATAAGTGTAAATATCGTGATGCATTTGATTTACTAACTCATTATTTGGTTGGTGACATTTTGCAGACACACTACAACATTTTTTACCATAATATTTATTCTAAGGTACCCGCTGTCGCATCGCGCGGGTAACATACTACTCGATTTTGACAAAAATATAAACAAAAGATCGAATTGAATTGAAGTCATCAAGCTCAATCGAAACCGGTTTAATTAGGTTTGGTTTTTTAGACTTTTTAGGTATTTTTTTATTGGTTTTGGCTCGAATCGAGCTAAATCAAAACTCAAAACTGTAAAGATAAACAATCAAAAATAGATCAGATAAGGTTGGTTTGGTTTTGGTTGGACCAGTTCGGCTCGGTCTAGGCTTTCATCGATTTTGTTTAGTCTTATTGTGTTCTGATTTTTGCATTTTAACAAGAACTAATTAGTTAATGTTTTTTCAAAGTTGGTCATGTATACAAAGAAATGATTAATTAAAACAATTCTAAGAATACAATTATTTTTGTAGTTTTTAGTGTGATTCGAGCGAGTTTTAGAGTCTTTGAGAATGGACGGTGTAATTTGTTTGTGAACATTTTTTGGACCTAAGGCGCCTTAACGACATGGCATACTATACCACCACCACCCTTACCCCCTAGAGACATCCATACCCCCTCCTCTTAGAGACATCGATCGCATGCTCGTGAAGTATTAGATGATACCACGAGCATGGTTGGTTTTTCCTTTTTTTGGTTTTGTAAGTGAAAGAGTATATTCGGTTGGAGGTTTGTAGGATATACATCCACTAGTAACAATTATTGATGAAGTGTGTTTAAATTATTCTAGTGTTATTGACTTGTTGGGTGTATGGTGAAATGATACATCAATAACACTTATTATACACTTGTTGCACTTTGCACTCTTAAAAATATTAGGGCTAATTATGAAAAGAGTCCACCAAATTTGAGCAACTAAAGTTTTACTTCAAAAAACATGTTTTTCCTCAACCACTCAAGGGTGGCCTAGTGGTAAAAAGATTTGTGTCTATCACTCCAAAGTGTGTGAGGTCTCAAGTTCAATTCCCACTAGGTGCAAACAACCTTGAAGTGGCCACGCCAACCTCCTGAAAAGGGAGGGCTTTACCTGGTTTGAGTTTGTGTGGCGGTGGGTTCAAACCCCGTGGATTAGTCGGCCAGTGAGTCGGAAATCACGGTTACCAAAACAAAAAACATGTTTTTCCTCCTATAGTCCAGGGGCAACAAAGAATATAGGGCAACAAGCGTTAGATTTTGACAAGTGTCCCAAAAGTAGAGCAATTCTTACATATGATAAAGTAGTCGATGACGTCATTAGTCGCTTGCACTTATACGTGAACAACAAGATTGCAGTGTTCTGTCAAATCCAACATTTAATAAAGTAGCCGGTGACGTCATTGGTCGCTTCCACTTAGAAGTGAACAACATGCATTTTAGTGAAGTGTCGACTCAAACAGTGTATAAGAAGTGAACAACATAAACTAGGCCACCAATCAAATCAACATAAAGTAAAGTGTTAATATTGGTGTATGTTTCATTTTCTATAAATAACTTAAGTTGTTAGGCTCATACATCAAATTCTTGAAATTTACAAATAACACTCACTAATATGTATACCTACATACCATTTGAAATCCAAAGACAAATCATGCTGCGATTTCTTGTCGTTTCGTTACTTCGGTTTCGTAGGGTATCACGACGATGGCGCGCAACCATAGACCGTCAAAGCTTTCGTCGAGAATACGGTTCACGTTATTCATCCACATGTTCTTTCATTCTGGAATGTAAGCATGTCACGAACGGTCGAATGTATACGGTCGATGATAACTTAACATTCACCCCTTTACATTATCTTCAAAATCTAGATGAAATTCGACATGTTGGTACTTCTAAAGGTGTATGGTGCTTGTCATATGCTAATGCTTTTGCACTAGTGTTGTTCAACCCGTCAATTCCAAAAATAGTAACAATTTTAACACCAAATTTTGTCAACCAACCTGATTCTTCAAAGATTTTTTTTGATTTCGGTATCAACCCCGCCACTCTAGACCCGATCCTTTTAAAAATAAACTACCCATTCTATGATGAGGGTCTATGGTATGTGTCGATGCACACAATGAGTTCAAACACTTTGATCAATCTCGGAAATGATTGTTTACCACGCCACACAATTAGGTTAAAACGGCCAGGTCAAGCTGTGGATGACTATAAAATATATTGGGTTGGGTCAGAAAATAATTTTTTTCCCTAACGGTAATTGGTCCAAATCCTACATGATTGTATAGTTTGATTTGATTTACTACTACTTCCAAATTATAGACATTCTGAATGTGATAACATTCACAATTCTACCTCCTTAATATATTGTCCAGTTAGGATCTACTCTGGTGACTTCGGGATCTTACAACACTGATTACGCACGTATATTTCATGCTTGGCAGTTAGAAATTACTGGTGGGTTTACTTCAGTTCAAGAATTATTAAACATTGAGATGCCAACATAGCAAATCCCTAAATTATTAGGTTTTAACAATTCTACTGAACCAATAGTTCAGGTTAATGAGAACCCGTAACTATGGTTTCACCAACTACAAGTATGGGATCGAAATTTGGAAAGCTTGGAAACGTTACCAGGGATTGAAGGAAACAGTGGTTCTTTTTTTATTGGACCATACAAAGAATCACTTATTCGTCATAACCATCGACAAAATGAATTTATAATGTAGCATATCGTAATGCTTTATTTGTATGATGTAGTCGTTCTTTTTTGTATTTCTATTGCGTTTCTGTTTTACCAATGCATTTTATATTTGTCATAGTTTTAACGGTTGCCTTTCTGTATTTGTATTACCTTTTTGTTTCAAATAAACTATAAAAACTTAACTTCAAGAAGTGTATTTACAACCATTTTGTGAACATTATTATTGAAAACACAAGAATAACATACATCGCACTAAATAAAGTACATCACACTACAATTATTCATAATAACTAAAAATACTACATGAAGATACGCACAAACATTTCATACAACATCATAACCACAACCCTCGGTCTCCTCACAACGATGTTCATAAAACCTGTGGGCCATTTCAACTCTAAACCAGCCAAAGAAGGCAGTAGGGTCACTTACGTACTTAGGCGTTTTTCCTTTAGTAAGTTGCTCTATTATCCAACAAGTAATTACTCCACAGTCGTAAGAGTTTTACTGTTGTGGGACGATGATATTATTTATGTTGTAATAGAACGTGAAAAATTATAAGGTGCCCGTCCTGTTCTCTCAAAGTGACCAACACTAAACAAAAACCGATTCAGAGTTGCTGTCGAACGTACTAAATTTTCACGAATCATATCCGCTCTTTCCAGGGAATAGATCGAGTCTGAAAGTCCCAAAATACAACAATTGTCGAAACTATATCTCGTATAAACACGAACACACAACGGAATACTTTTCAAACGAGTAATGTTTTATTAACTGTTATAAACAAAGTGCTATGAATACAACCGTTGAATGACAATAAGAAATGAACCCTAGAACGAGTAAACTTGATTCGAGCCTCAAGTTTATAAGATAACCTATGAGTCGCTGGTAGACAGCTGAGGGCTCAGAGGTTCCAAAGGGAGAAAGAACTTTGATAATTTATCCAAGCACAAGGGTTGAATAACTCTTCTTTCTTCCTCCTATTTATAGTGGTACGAGGTTGCTTCCTTATTGGGGTAGTTGATACGTGTCATCTTCTAAGTGGAAGAGTACAACGTGTTAGATGCATGTCTAAATCGAGACATACCTTTAAACTACTTTAGGTGAACAGTTATGCCAACTGTTCACCTTTTTTCCCGCTAGGTCGTACTAGGCTTATCTTGAATCTTTTGTTTTGTCTCGCTCAAAACACTTTGTAAATTCTCCCACCTAAATATAAAGGATCAGACAAGCTTTGCTTGCATAAGACTTCTTAGGGTTCTAAGTGATCTCTGAGTATTGTCATCTCAGAGATCCTTGGATACCAACACATTCCTTTTACATCCCAGCTATTCATAATCGCTGGTGAGTATGACTTCAGATTATCTTCGACTTCTCTGACGTTGTCTTTGACTTGAATGTTCCTGGTGTGCCAGCTGAGGCTTTGCCTTCCGCTGGTCTGGTCTCTGTTGTTGGTCCTCTCAGCGACCAGTAGCACTTAGTCTAATTTAAACAAATCTAGACTGGGCCATAGTTAAAACTTTCATTGACCCAACAATCTCCCCTTATTTGTTTATAAATTATACTAAGTCTAAAATTATTGTAAGTGAGTACACATCTTCTTCTTACACATAATTTAACAAACATACCTCAGAGTTTTATTAAACATAAAGAACCTAACTTATTACAAAGACACCCAGAGGTGTAATAAAAACTAAAATTACAAGAGGTTCTTCAGTGATCGAGGCCTTGGTCACAGATTCTTTGTGCTTCAACTTTGTCAGCTCTGGAGTTTATGATCAGCTCAATCTCGAACTCAAAATCGTTGGCTTGTTTGTAGTTCTTCAAGATGCCTTGTTTGAGTCTGATAAGTTGGATAGCTGAAGCCAAATACAGTTCATTCTCTATCTGGAAGCAGTATTCACAATTTCCATTCATGAAAACCATTCCCTTCTATGGCTCAGAGTAGACTTGACCACCTACAAGCTTTGTAATCTCTTTTGAAAGTACAAGGTTTATGTACATTCCATCCACAACAACATCTTCAGTGACTAGCTTCTCTACAAGAGGCCCCATTGGGGTTTTCCTTTTTCTTTGTCCTTGTGTTTGTTGTTGTTGTGATAATTGGGGAGGCAGAGGTAGTTTCAGCTTCTTAGTAGTGTCTCTTACCCAGTCGAGCTTAGCTTGTATATTTTTCATCATCTGGGCTACAACAGGCCCAGTCTTCTTTTGGGCAAGAGACAATACTTCTAACCATTCAGAGAGGCCCAGGTCTCTGAGTTTGAAGTCACTGCTGACTTTGTAGTTAGTTATTTGATTATCTCTGTATAAGGTCATCACCACCTTTTTATCTTTATCAGTGTAGTAGGTGTACTTGGTGATTTGCCCAGGCTCAACTCTTTGGTTCACAATCCTCTCATACTCCTTTTGAATATTGTTTCTATTGGCTTCAAGTTCTTTAAGCTTGTTCATCTGAGCTTCCTTTATAGCGGGTGAGAGTAGTTTGTTAAGAGCCTCTTTGCTCTTAAGTTCAACAGCTCTGATGTCAGCCAACCATTTTTGTTCAATGATCTGAGCCTTTGCTTGCTCTGGGGTTAGTGGTGGTTCATCTGCGCTTTTGAACTTGTTTAAATTAGAGTGTTTGGCGGTGGATCCTCCTTCTTCTTGCAACGAGTGCAAGGTTGTTACTGGCCCCTCAATGGCAATACCTTTACCTTTGTCCTTTGCTACTTCAATGATGGGTTTGAAGGATCTAATTGGAGTGGTGTGGAGATCATTGATATGATGGGTTGAGTTGTGGGTTTTGGTTATTTAGGTAGCTTCTCCCCTTAGATGGAGCATCATCTTCTTCTTCAGAGGTGGAGGTAGCAGAATTCTCCCCCTCAGGCACAGCGCCAGAAGTAGATGTGCCTGATCCTGCTCTGTTGAACTTAAGGAACTCTTGATGAACGAAGAGACAAATTTCCTTAAGTTCTTCTTGTAAAAGCTCTTAAAGAAGTTTCCTTGTTAGCTCAGAGGCCTTCGCAATTGCTGCGACATTTTACTTGACCGCTGCTGTGAGGACAGAGGGCATATACTGTTGGAGACTATGATTCATGACCTTTGGGGCTGTGTTTGCAAAGCAGTTCCCAGCAGTTGCGGAACTAGTGATGTCAGAGAGGATTCCATAGAAGAAGTTAGGGAATTCTCTAGGTTTGTGGTGAGTTCCTCAGCAGCGTGGGTGAGAGTTTGAATTTTAGATAGGAGAACATCATTTGTGACAATAGGCTTCGTGATGTTGATGTATCCCCTCTGAACCCATAATTCCTCAACAACCAACTCTTGTACATTTTTCATCCTTGGAACATGGATTGGCTTGAGGTTCTGCAAGTATTCCCAATGCTTCCTTGCTCCCAGTTCCATAACATTTGGCAAGGTGGGGAATGAAATAGGTCGTTGTTCTGAGAGCTTATTGGCAGCAAGTTCTTGAACGTTGGTCATTGATGGGAATGGAACGGGCTTCAACTCAGTGGATGATACTTGGTCATCATCAGCATCCATGTCTTCAAAGTCTGAGATGGTGAGATCATCTTCAATGATAAAGACTTCATCATCGGGCATGGAGTCAATGTCTGACATGGCAATGAGATCAACAGTGGAGGCTTCAACATTGTCATCATCAGCATAAGTGAAGGCATCATTGTTCAGCTGTTCCTCATGAAGATTAAAAGCATGTTATGAAATTTGTTAGTAACCAGTGGGTGAATTGATAATGAAGTTATAGATCGCCATTCGCTGCCCCTAGGAAAGCTGGGTGCGATTATCCAGCCCCCCCTAAGGATTTCTCCTTGGGACTCTTTTATTGTGAATAAGATATGGTGAAGGGTCGCCATTCACTGCCCCTAGAATAGCTGGGTGTGATTATCCAGCTCCCCCTTAAGGATTACTCCTTGGGACTCTTTTGGTTTGTGAATATTATGAGGTGAATGGTCGTTGTTCGCTGCCACTAGGATAGCTCGGTGTGATTATCCAGCTCTCCCTGAAGGATTGCTCCTTGGGACTCTTTTAACTTGTGAATTATTTGAAGGTAAAGGTCGCCTTTTATCGCTGCCCCTAAGAAGACTAAGGTGATTATTCAGTCTCCCCAAAAGAATAAATTTTTTGGGACTCTTTTTGTGATGAGGGGACCCAGAGACTGAGTGAAGTTCAGAGACTCTAGGTTGGGACCTATAATGTGCTCAAGTTGTTATTGGCAAGAGCACAATCAAGAGGGTGAAGGATCATCGGGGTGCGTTATGAGCACAAATGAGTCATTTTCTTGTGCAGAGACAGGGTGTACAGATAACCTATGAGATTTAGGTGCTGACACAGACACTCTATGGGTTGAGGCAGACCCTAAACTTCAACACCATATCCTACAGACTTTTGAGAGTGATTGATTGTGAACCTCCAAGAAGAAAAAACATAAGGCAAACTAATACCTGAGAGATATCAGCGTTGAGAGGGTTCTTAGTCGTCTCTGTTGTCTTAGAGATACTAGACACATAATGTTCAGTTGTTGGCTCTTTTTCCACATCCACCAGAGAAGGGGATGGGTTCTTCTTGGTCTTAGTCTTCTTAGATGGATTAACAGAAGGGACTTCAGAGGAAAGGGGGGTTTCTTTCCTCTTCTTCTTTTTTTCCTTCAGCACCTTGGGCCGAGAAGTAGACTGCACAAAGGTCTTGGACAAAGACTTGTCAGTCTAACTTTCAACGTTCACCTCAGCATGACGGATCAAGGGCTCTTCTTCATCAGTGAGTAACCCGGCAACCTTCATCATATGCCTTGTTAGACGCACCTCATCCTCTAAGGGAGTCTTCAGCGATGCTGGTGTGATGTGAAAGGGAGAGAAAGAGTGAAGTTCATCATTGGTGTAAGTTTCACCAATAATATCCTCTATAATGAGAGAGGTATATCTGGTGTAGCAGATGGTGGCCAGACGATTCTTCTTCCCTTTATTCTCAAGCTTGGCAATGAGATCGGTGTAGAGTATGCGGGCGATCCCTATGTCTAACCCCTATATTAAGCTATAGGCAATCGCCTGCTGAGATCCATTCAGCTGATCATGCGATCCCTGGTTTCCTCCCAGACATTTGACAATGTATAGCATCAGCGTCCTCCATATGGGCGAGAAGTAATTCACCTTAATCAGGGACTTGTTTTGGAAGGTGGGGGAGGAAAAGGGTTTGTCATCATCATCATGAGGTCGAAGGGTCGCCAGAGCCTTCTTCACTGTGGCGCTGCTTGGCACAACGGTCATGTCTTCATTCACGTTAAGTCCAATGGCCCTGGCAAAGGTGGTGAAATCGAAGGTGAGGGGATGAGGATGGATGGATAGGTTGAAGGTGATGTGTGACGACGTTTGGTCAACTTCAGCCGAGAACTAGAACTCCCTCAAGTATTGTGAATAACAGGTGGAGGGTTCCCTTGTAATGGCTTTGGCTATGGGGGAGTTCTTCAGGAAGGTTAACAATGGTGTGTAGAGGGGATTGTTGTGTTCAAGAAGTGCAACACAGTTGTTAAGTGCGATCTTTCCATCGATTATGCCAAAGTCGATGTTAGATGCGACCAAGACGGTGAAAGATGGGTTTGTTGCAGAAGACGCCATTGTTGTTTGAGTGAAGGTTTGGAGGATTAGAGAGAGATGAGCAGTATGTGTGTGTGTGTGTGAACATAAGTTATGATGTGATAAAATGAAAATGAGTCAAGGGTTTGTAAAAAACTTTTGTCGTTTTTCAATTAAAGCATTTAATGCAAATGTTTGCCTTTTAAGAAAAAGTGGGACCCCTTGACCCTTCATGTGATTTTTTGTCCCCTTAGAAAGCGAGAAAGTTGTTGACATTGAAAGACAATCATTTGAATTAAATACTGGAATATATTAACTCTCATTGGAATGTAACTACCTCGTTACATTCAATTCCCTTAAATGCCCAGAGACGAAGATCACTTATCACATTTATTTACCAATATTGAGCATACCCATCTCAGCAACCAGCCTAGTAAAACTTGGCTCAGCCAGTGGCTTGGTGAAAATATCAGCGAGCTGGTATTCAGTGGCTATAAAGTGAAGCTCAATATCACCTTTTAAAATATGGTCTCTGATGAAGTGATACCTGATGTCAATATGCTTAGTTCTGGAATAAAGTACCGGATTATTAGAGATGGCTATAGCACTTGTGTTGTCACAGAATATGGGAACCTTTTCATAATTGATTCCATAATCAGCCAACTGATTCTTCATCCAGAGAACTTGAGCACAACAACCAGTGGCAACGACATATTTAGCTTTAGCTGATGACATGGCCACAAAGTTTTGTTTCTTTGCACACCAGCATACCAACTTTCCTCCAAGGATTTGACAACTCCCAGAGGTGCTCTTTCTATCAAGGCAGCACCTAGCATAGTCTGAGTCTGAGTAGGCTTTGAGGTCGAAGCCTGATCTATTTGGATACCAGAGACCCAGTGAGGGAGATCCTTTTAAGTACCTGAAAATTCTTTTGACAACTACAAGGTGGGATTCCTTGGGGTTAGCTTGGTACCTATCACAGAGACATGTGGAGAATTGGATGTCTAGTCTGCTTGCTGTGAGGTACATCAGTGACCCAATCATGCCTCTGTATAAGGTCTCATTAACAGAGACCCGTGATTCATCAGCTCCCAAATTATTGGGAGGAAGCATAGGGCATTTCACTGATGCACAATCAGACAGATCATACTTCTTGAGCAAATCTCTAACATATTTTTCTTGACAAATAGAAATTCCTTTTGAATTTTATTTGATTTGAAAACCCAAGAAAAAGGTTAGTTCTCCCATCATGCTCATTTCATACTTTTTGGTCATAAAGTTTGGCAAATTGTTTGCTCAAGGTAATGTTGGTTGAACAAAAAATTATGTCATCCACATAAATATGTACTATAATGACATCACCCTTGGACCTATAGGTGAACAAGGTTTGGTCAATGATACCTCTGACAAATTTATTTTCAAGTAGGAATTTTGATAGAGTTTCATACCAAGCTCTGGGCGCTTGTTTCAGCCCATAGAGTGCTTTGTGAAGTCTGTAGACGTGATCAGGATAATCACTATTTTCAAACCCTGGGGGTTGATTAACATATACTTCCTCTGTTAGGTTACCATTAAGAAAAACACTCTTTACATCCATCTGGTATACCATGAAACCCATATAATATGTATAGACTAGGAAGATCCAAATAGCTTCTAATCTGGCCACTGGTGCAACGTTTCATCATAATCAATACCCTCTGATTGATTGTAACCCAGTACCACAAGCCTAGCCTTGTTTTTAACGATCATGCCAGCTTCATCCCTTTTGTTTCTATAGACCCATTTAGTTCCAACCACTTGTTTTCCAGCTGGAGCTTTTACCAGAGTCCACACCTTGTTTCTCTTGATTTGATTCAGTTCTTCTTGCATGGCTACAACCCAACCTTCATCAAGTAGGGCAGCGACCATATTCTTTGGTTCTTCTTCCGAGAGAAAATCAGCGAAAAGGCATTCATTCGCCGAGGCGGTTTCCAGAGATCTTAACTTTCCTCTGGTGGTGACTCCCTCAGAGGGTTCACCAAGAATATTCACCAGAATAATATCTTGGTTCCTACTCTATTTGGATTGAGGAGCAGAAGTCTTTGTGGGTTCAGGAGTCACAACAGGTTTAATGAATGCTGGTGGTTCATCACATATAATTTCTTCATCTATGATCTTTTCATATGTTTGAGAGATTGGAGAGATAAGATCATCATTATCTTCTATGGGTGGTGGAGTGATCGATTCAGCTACAGCAACCTCCAGAGTGATGTCAGAGATTGAGTGAGGATCAAATGCATAAACATAGGGGAAATTCTTGTGACATATTTGAGGTGATTCCTTAAGATTTGAGAAATCATCCTTTGGATATGATTTAACTTCATTAAAGTCAATGTCACAGTCCTCTGAGTTGGTGTGAGTAATGACAACATCTGCTTCATTAAAGGTGACATGAATGGATTCTTCTAGTTCTTGCCTGCGAATATTGAATACTCTAAAAGCTCCGGAGGTGGGAGAGTATCCAAGGAAGAACCCATCATCTGATTTTTCATTAAATTTTCCCTGATGATCCTTGTAGTTGTGAATAAAACAGGGCAACCAAAGACATGGAAGTAGCTTACATCAGGGGCTCTTTTCCTATACACTTCATAAGCTGTCTTGCCATGTCTCTTCACAATAATGGATATATTTTGTGTGTAACACGTCGTATACACAACTTTACCCCAAAATTTCTTTGGGAGTCTTGATTCGATGAGCATTGTTCTGGCTGCCTCTATGAGAGTTCTGTTTCTTCTTTTAGCAACACCATTTTGTTTTGGGGTGCCTGGGTTTGAAAAGTTCTGTGAAATTCCCTTTTCATCACAAAAGGCTTCCATGTCATGGTTTTTGACTTCGGTGCCATTATCACTTCTGATAGCCTTAACTTTGCAATCATTAAAGTTCTCTATCTCCCTGATGAAGGACATTATTCTTTCAGCTACATCACTCTTTCTTTTAAGAAAGAATACCCATGTGAATCTAGAGAATTCATCGACAATGACTAGTGTGTACTTGTTGTGATTGAGGGATTGAGGTTTTACTGGTCTAAATAAGTCCATGTGAAGAAGATGGAGGTACTTGTTTATTGAGAATGATTGTTTGGTTTTAAATGAGGCTCTGTGGTGCTTCCCTTTTTCGCAGGCTGAGCAGGGTCTGTCTTTGCTGAAGGTTAGAGAGGGAAGCCCAACGACTAAATCATTCTTGGCCAGTTTGTTGATGTTTTTGAAGTTAAGGTGAGAAAGTCTCTTGTGTCAGAGCCAGTTTTCACTATCAGAGGCTTTGGCAAAGAGACATGTGTTGTTTCCTTCTGGACATGATGTCGTGTCAATAACATACACATCCCTTCTTCTGGGTGCAATAAGAACAACATCATCATTTTGATTGAAGATTTTTCCTTGGGTCTTGGTGAACAGAACTTTGAAACCAGCATCGTAGAGTTGACTGATATTGATTAAGTTGTGTTTCAGTCCATTGACATAAGCGACCCTTGTGAAGGTGATTCCATTACAATCCACTGATCCATATCCCTCAGTAGCCCCTGAGGAGTCATCTCCAAAGACTAATTTCAGATCAGACTCCTTCTTATATCTATGCAGATATTGTTTAACCCCTGTCATATGTCTGGAGCACCCACTATCCAGATACCAAACAGATTTCTTCAAATATTAAGTTTTGATGATGAACCTACTTTCCAGTGGGTCCATGTTGTCGCTGACCAGCGACATTGGGTCTTCTCTGGTTTCTATCTCCCCCTCTTTGGTTGCAGTCTTTGGTTTCATGACACATGCTTCCACAGATGCCACATTCGGGATAGTGCTCACACTCATTAGAATGATGGTCATAGACGCCACAGTACTTGCAGGGAGGATATGGTCTGTAACCCTAAGGAGTGTCTCTAGGTTTGGGTTCTGGCCTCCTAGAGGACTTGTAAGGAGTTTTAGACCTTAATTGAGTTCTGGTATTTTGAACAGCTATGGTCTCCTCATGTTCTCTAGAGGTATGTTCAGTGGACTCACATGTGATACATTTGGGTTTCTTAGAACAATTTTCAGATAAATGATTTTTAAACCCACAATGTTTGCAAGACCTGAACAAGGCTCTCCCCTTTGAGTGACTTGAACCTTCACCAAGAGAACTAACAGATGGACTGTCTGTCCTAGGTTTGATTTGTTCTTTCAAACCTTTTACTTCTTCCATTAGGGAGAGAAGAAGTTTCTTGGTAGGTGAAAGCTCTTCAGTGGGAGGAATAAGTTTGGCAGGTTCTTTGGCCACAAAAACCTTTTTATGTGCTTTCTGCAACTCTGGGTTGGCTGTCCGAGAGTTCTTTGTGGCAGGTTTTGGGCCAAGTAAGGACTCTGATGGATTAGCATCAACAATTTTGGGCAAGGCTGGTGAGGATTTGGGAACATCAAATTCCTTTTCAGAGTCATTCTCATCCACAGAGGTGGAAGAAGGAGAAGGATAATCTGAGGGGACAAATTTAACTTTGGCCACTAGTATATGGTTTTTAAACCTACCCTTGCCCCCTATTGCTTGAACCACATCCTCTGGAATGGCTTCAACAACTAATTCTTCCACAGTGAATTGACCAACATTCCATTTTTCAATGGTTTTTCTGAGTTCAACGTTTTCATCAGTTAAAGATTCATTTTCAATGGAAAGTTTGTTGAATTCATTTTGAAATTGATTTGCCATATTCACAAAAGGTTTGAGATTTGTTAACTCAGATTGACAAAGATTCAACTCATTTTTAAGATTATGAAATTTGTTTAACAAGTTTTTTCTTTGTTCTTCCACAAAATAGAGGTCAACCAGAGTGTAGTCACTGACATGGTCTCTATCAGGACCTTAAGGCATAGAAAGCAATCTTTGTACCTTTTTCATGGCGATGTCCACCCATTGACCAGATCTTGCCTCACTTTTTCCAACAGCTGGTTCCTCATCAGCTATGACCAATAAAGGCTCTAACAGTGGTGGTTCCTTCATCCTCCGATGTAAGAGGTTCATCATCCTAATCAAATGAGGCGACAATAAGACCTTTTTCAGTCTTTTTGTTGTCCTTTTTCTTAGCAACGTCTTCAGCTTTTTGGTTGAGTTTCACCAGCTCAGCTTTCAATGCTTTGTACTTGACTTTGTAGTCCTTATTTCCCTCTGAGTCAGAGTGTGAAGTTTGCTTGAAAGGTGATGGAGAAAACTTCTTGTTGTTGTTGTGGTCACTGCTAGAAGATGGAAAGCTAGGAGAGGAAGTTTTGTTTGACCATCAATCTTTTTTATAATGACCAGCTTTTCTACAAGTGTAGCATGTCACTTTGGATTTATTGACTTTAGCAGCTCCAACTATACCTGATCTCTTGTAGTATCTCTTTTGATCAGCCAGAAGAACTCTGTCATGAAACTCTGCATGTAATTCATCAAGAAATTCTTGACTACTTCTTGTATCTTCCTCTATGTCAGAGTTGTTGTCCTGAAAAGAATGGTTAACAACAAGAGCTTTTGAACCACAGATATGGGTGGTAAACCTATCAGTCTCTGATTTGTAAATAGAATCAATCAGCCCTTCTTCATAGTTATATCTACCAAACAGTTGGGCCAGAGTATCATTCTTGATTGCATTGTTTGCTCTTAAGGTTTGGTTTAGGCTAAGCCATTTCCTAGGTAAATTGTTTACAAAATTGTCATTAACCTCAGCCTTTGGTAGAACAACACCATTGTTTCCTAAATCATTCAACAAAATCTTAAGCCTAGTATAAGTTTGAGCAACAGTTTCTGTTTCCAAAGCTTTAAAAGCGTTAAACTTGAGTCTTAGGGCTTGGATTTTGGTTTCTTTTGTTTCCTCTGGACCTTCATACCCTAGAACTATTTCTGTTGGGAATCTAAGTTTATTAGATACCATGTATCATATATTTAAACACAAATCAAGCTGTTTGATATTAACTTGCCTGTGCCTAGGAGCCAGGAAAGTATCGCAAGACTCACAGAGATCTAAGTCTTTGTGAGCAACCTCAGAGGAGTCCATGTCAGAGACATTGTCAAGGAAGTCGAAGATTACTTAAAGACATACTCATTGGCTATGAAGGATAACAGCCAAGATGTATCAGGGACTCTGAGGGGTTGAGGGTTAACAGGGGCAATACTCTATTAACACTTAGTACACTTTGGACATACCTTAGTGTGTACGAGACTATGAAGAAAAGGGAAACTGTGTCAGCTCTGTTTTCCTAAAGCATTTTAGCAGACTACCAAGAATAGAAGAGTATCTTGTGACAAATGTCTGACAAGTGTCTGTTTAGTGTAGTCACCATCAACCAGTACTTGGAGTCAACCTCGTACCACTATAAATAGGTTATGTAGCCTAGAGTTAAGGTTCAACACTTTGACACATTTCACACATTAACTCTTAGAACTTCTTGAACCAAACAGCTGCGACTGTGTTCATAAGTTAGGTTTTAGTTTGTCCAAAGTTTGCACAACACATTGTCATCAAACGGTGTTATCCATAACACTTGTAATTCTTTATTATACAATAATAAGTATTACGTTTGAAAATTAATTAAGTGTGTTGATTGATTTAGTTTATTGTTACAAGCTAGGATTAGAGACTTTCAATTGGTATCAGAGCGGTGTTTGATATTAAAACCTTCATAAACATCGTTCTAAGTTTTATAATCAAGATCCACCATGCTTGAAACAAGCAATACACCACCACCACCACCACCGTCTTCTGGGAACAACACTACTCCACCACCAACCTCACCGAGACTTACTCCTCCACCTCAAAATGAAGATGATTGATTTAATGGGTTTTGCATATGTGTACTCAATCGTTCTCGGTATCTAATCAAATTGATCACGATTTAGGGTGGAATTATTAGTGTTGGTCACTAAAAGGGGGAGCTTTTGATTATCTAAATCTACTAATAATATAAACGTTAAAGCTATCAAAAATAAAAGAAGAATGTCTAACCTTGAGTGCTTATCTAGAATGAATGCTGCAAAAAAAAACTTGGTGAAAGAAACTAAAGGTGGTTAACTATTTAAGAAATAAAGTTGAAAATTTGAAAAGATTAAACTAAAAATTAAGACTCTTAAAATAATCGACAAAAGATTAAAACTTGATAAAAATGTAAACTTGATAAAAATAACTTGAAAATTAAACTAAGTGAAAATGTTTAAAAATTAAACTAACTAAAAATGGCGGGAAAAATTAAAAGTTTAAAAGTAAAACAGGAAACCAAAACCAAACCTAAGTCGGAATGCGTGTAAAAGACACAATCCGGAATATCAATCTTACACTTAATTCGGAATACCAAGACTTTGAGGTAATCCGGAATCCAAGTTTAGATAACAATCCGGAATGTTGATTTTGAACTTAATCCGGAATACCAATCCAACACACAATTCGGAATATACAATGCTGCAACTAATCCGGAATGTGAGTCTCGAACTTAATTCGGAATGTTGAATTTGAACTCAATTTCGGAATGTGAGTCCAACACGTAATTCGGAATAATAATCCAAGACCTAATTCGGAGTAAGAAATCAGACCTAATTCGGAATATGAGTTTTTGATGTAATTCGGAAAACGAGATACTAGACCTAATCCGGAATCCGTTATCACACAATCCGGAATGTAGATTCTATATTGAATTCGGAATGTGGGACTTGTAAGTAATCCGGAATACCAGATCCAACACTTAATTCAGAATGTATAACCTGCACTTAATTCGGAATCACCACCTTGTGACCTAATCCGGGATAATTGAAAACACAACTTAAGTCGGGATAAAAGGGTTTAAACACAGTTCGGGAAACTAGGGTTTGCACATAAGTCGGAATAATGGGGTTTTCAAAATCCGAATTAAACCAAAATAAGCAAAAAATCAAATAAGCACTTACCAAAACTTTAACCAAATCAAATTTTAGAAAAAGCTAATAAGACACAACTTAAAAACTTTTAAAAAACACCAAATAATCAAATTATTTAAAAACAACTTTATAAAAATATTAATTTACCAAAATCAACTTATTTAAAAACTAGAAAACAAAAAAATTAAGCAATAAGCACAATACTCTAAAAACCTCAAACACACCAAATCAATAAGCACAATCCAATAAGCAAATGAATCACACATAATCAAAAAGATTAAACCAACTACATGATTAATAAATCAAAACAATAGATTATGATTAAGAAAGGTAGAATGAGAATTAACTAAAATGCTTGATTAGATTAAAGATTAAGATTCAAATTACAAGATTAAGATAAAAGATTAATAAACTTGAAAGAAAAGCTAGAGAGAGAAAAAGTAAAACACACACTAAAAATAAAACTAACTAACAAAATTAAAGACTAACTCATTTCTAATGACATATGTGTGCTATATATAGGGGAAAGGAAAAGTGTTGTTTCTTCTTGTCGTCTCGTCTTTTAAATAACTCGTCTTTATCGACTTTGTCTCGGGATTAGTCAAATGATAACTTGATCTCGTCTTCTAATCTTCTTCTTTAGTAGTCTTGGTTCTTCGACTTCGTAAAACTTCCGTCTTTAGACTTTTTCTTCGATAAATCTTCAGAATAGGCCTTAGACTTCCGTTCTTCTTGCACTTTTGATCTTTTGACTTCGTCTTTCGTCTTTTTCTTCGATAAAAGCCCGTGAAAGCCTGTGTTTTCTTCCTTTTTCATATTTTTGTCCTAAAACACAATAAAAACACAAACCACACATAATTCCGCCTTTTACGACATTAAATACACGTTTTGGTCTTGATATTATTAGAAATAAGTGGTAGAAGGGTAAGTGTTTTCACACTTATTAAATCCCCTACACTTGACCATTGCAATGCCCTCATGCAATGCATTAATTTCAAAGCACGTTTACATTTTTTTATCATAATTAACCCACCTTGACCTTTATTAAACACAAGACATTAAGAAAACTTAAAGAGATAGAAAATTACAAAATATTTGAAGGAAGAAAACAAGTAAATAGATCGAAGATTTACATTAAGGCTTGGGTTGTCATGAATGTTTATCACCCTCAAGTATCACGTTCCCCAAACCAAGCTTAAAAACGAGATCATTGTTATTATAAGTTAGCACACTAACACAAACTCATGTGGCCCAATTATTCACTTAGACTCCCTTATTCCTAGGTGTATCTCTTATATTTTATTGTTGCCTTGAATGATCACGAGGATGCATTGTTGACTTATTTGGATAGCTTATTTAGGCCGAAAATAAAGTAGTACGATTTAATCAATAGTTAGCTAAAGGATAAAATCTTTTAAAACTGCTTCTCGGGATCTCATAAAGTTCATATCTTGGCATAACTCGTTTCACGATTTGAGACCTTTCTCGGACCGTTATTTGGCATGTACTTCAAACTTCAAATCTTGAGAGATGATCTTGAAATAATGGTATTCTCTTCATAATAAAAATTTGTTCACTTGAAGTTTTTGAGAGATTCTTCATACTTGGACCACAACTTCTTTAATTTTCTCCAATCTTTATTTTGGATTTTGATATACAACGATCCGCCTCCTTTTAGGACTTGGATCTATTTATCCTCATACCTTGCTAGGGTCTTTTCGGATAGACTTCTCCATGATCTTTAGGGGAGTATTTGCTTTTCGTCGTGTGTCTCGATCCTTCATATTCATTTTTGATAAATAATTCTTCACATCACTTTGGATCTTTAGCAATAAAATGTAGCCCTCATGCCTTGTTAGGGCCTTTTCGGACTCGCCAATCTTTGCATCCCGCTTCAATAAGTTATGCCTTGGCTATGAACTCTAATTAATACCAAGCAACTTTTAAACGATCTTGTGCTAGAAGCTAAGTAACTTTTCAAATCATACGACCTTACTTATTGCAATTAAATTTATTAACAAGCGATGGGAGAAAAAGCTCATAATTAACTCACATAAATTCATGAAAGAATACCAAACTTATAATTGACTCTATCATCTCTCGTTCTCCACAATTTAAAATCTCAAGGAATGAGACTCGTGGATGCTTAGCCAATTAAATCAAAGTTTTGGGTTTTCAAGTCATCTATAGGATCTTGCAACTTCTTAGACTTTTTCAAGTTTAGAATTCGCATTTTAAAGTTCCCTTGATAAACGACTTTATAGGATCAATTATAGGAACTTGCGAAAACTTCTTGTTCTTAACCCGTAAGAGTTAAGACTTTCGCGTTTTAATGTTCCCTATATAAAAGCCTAGCAAAACTTGACTTAAACATGTTAAGGATACTAGCTAGAGTAAACTTAGATAAGTAAACTTGGGTTGAGTCAAAAAGTTCATGACGGGCCTAATATATCAAAGACATCTAAACTCATTAAAACCATTTTATTTAACTACTTTATTTTTGAAATGAAATATATACATACAATGCAATAAAAGTAAATAATTGAAAAATACTACTAGGCCAAAATAGATCAAAAATTTTGAAAAATGTCGAAAAATTAAATTTTTCGGTTAAAATGAGGACATATTCATGGAAAAGCCCACTTAACTTCGATAGAAGTCCCCCTACACTTGATATAAACATTGTCCGCAATGCTTAAGCATGTGGGAGTAAATTCCCCTACACTTAGGACATTGTGCACTTTGTTTAAATCATGCTAAGGAAGAGACGACTATAGTGATTTCAACGTCAACATATCGGATATGAAATATTGAATCACAAGAGTTTAGGATAGAACCGGGAAGACGGGTACACGGGATCACGGGTCGTCAAATATCATCAAAAGTGCTCTTTGAAACATTAATCCCTGCACATCATAAGAAACAAGACAACAAACACCTATGTAGCTCCCCCCTACACTTATTATGAAAACGGGTAAAAATGATAGATCATCGGGTTGCCTCCCGAGAAGCGCTTGTTTTTGTTAACCGAGTCACGAGCCTGACTCGACCCGGAATTAATTCAAGGGAAACGTGGTGAGGGATGGAATCATCTCATGAGAGATGTCCTCACTAAAGTACAACTTAACACGCTGGCCATTCACTTTAAAGTTTAGCCCATTTGGTTGAGATAGCTCAATGGTGCCATAAGGGAAGACTTTGGCGATGGTGAATAGACCAGACCAACGGCTCTTAAGCTTGCCCGAAAAGATTTTCAACCGAGAGTTAAAGAGTAAAACTTTATCACCTATGTGAAACTCTCGGTTCTTAACCCTAGAATCATGAATGAGTTTGGTTTTCTCCTTGTAGATCAATGAATTCTCATAAGCCTTATTCCTAAGTTCATTAAGTTCATTGAGTTGGATTTTTCTAAGATCACCGGCTTTGTTGATATCAAAATTAGCCCATTTCAAGGCCCAATAAGCCTTATGCTCTAACTCAATGGGGAGGTGGCATGCCTTTCCGTACACAAGACAATATGGAGTACAACCAATAGGTGTCTTATATGCAGTACGGAAATCCCACAAAGCATCATCTAACTTATCGGCCCATGAGGCACGATGCTCTCCCACAGTACGCTCTAAGATTCTCTTAAGTCCACAGTTTGAAATCTCGGCTTGACCATATGTTTGTGGATGATACGTGGTGGAAAGTCGGTGATTGACACCATACTTAGCCATGACTCGAGCAAATTGATCATTGCAAAAATGAGTCCCGCGATCACTAATGATAGCACGAGGAACACCGAATCGAGCAAATAATTGTTTCAGAAAGTTCACAACCACCCTCGCATCATTCGTAGGTAAAGCCTTTGCTTCAACCCATTTAGATACGTAGTCAATGGCTACGAGGATGTACTTGTTCCCTTTAGATGATGGAAATGGCCCCATAAAGTCGATGACCCATACGTCAAAGATTTAACACTCTTGGATGAAATTTTAAGGCATCTCATCTATATGTGTGATCTTTCCTTGTCGTTGGCAAGCATCACAATGCTTAACCATTTCGTGTGCATCACGATAAATGGTGGGCCAATAAAGTCCAGAATCGAAAACTTTCTTCGCGGTGTAGGTAGGACCAAAGTGACCACCAGTGGGTCCTTTGTGGCAAGCTTCAAGGATTTGTAAAGCTACGGGCCCGTCAACACACCGACGAAGAATGAAGTCAGCACATTGTTTGAAGAGATAAGGGTCGTCCCAATAGTAAGTTTTCACATCCTTGAAGAATTTCTTCTTTTGTTGGGACGATAACCCTTCGATGAGAATTCCACCCGCCAAGTAGTTTGCAAAGTCCGCAAACAATGGGGTCGCATCAAGATTGGAATTAATAGACATCAAGGTCTCAAGGGGAAAAGATTCATTAATCTCTTGATTTGGGAGCTCCCCTTGATAAGGATCCTCGAGTCTACTAAGATGATCCGCGGCTAGGTTTTCCGCTCCCTTTTTATCACGAATTTCAATTTTGAATTCTTGAAGTAGTAAAACCCGACGAAGAAGTCTTGGTTTAGAATCTTGTTTTGTTAACAAGTACTTCAACGCGGAATGATCGGTGTACACAATGGTAGTGGAAAGGACAAGATAGGGACGAAATTTTTCAAAAGCATATACAACAACTAAAAGCTCTTTTCGGTTGTAGTGTAATGCAATTGAGCCCCCGTCATTGTCTTGCTAGCATAATGGATTGGTTGGAAATGTTTTTTGATTATTTTTCCCAAACCGCTCCAATAGCAAAATCGCTAGCATCACACATCAATTCAAAAGGTAACTCCCAATTAGGAGTAACTAAGACCGGTGCCTTAGTTAATTTATCCTTAATAAGATTGAAAGATTCGATACACTCTTTAGAAACTCGTCTCTCTATAAACTTTCTCTCTCTAAACCCTCTCACCATCTTCATCTTCCTCAACCTCGAATCCATGACGTTCCTAGTACCAAAGGCTTCCAATGTTACCTTCGAACTTAATGAGAGCATCCTTGCTTCTAACAACTCGATTGGATGGCTCAAGGCTCCAAACAACACCTACACAGATCTGGTCAATTTCATGAAGAATTGTGATGTTAGTGAAGCATTCACAAAATCCCCATCCATTTTCTACCAAGAATACCTTAGGGAATTCTGGTACTATGCCGAAGTCATTGATGACACCATCACCTTTAGCCTCTCTTGCAATGAACACCCCTTCGCCTTCTCTCTCAAAGATTTTTCCAATGTGACTGGGCTAAGGCATGGCGATGAATGCCTGAAAGCTGTTGACAAGAAGGTTGTGAAGGATGCCCTTGCCACACTTAAACCCATATCTGATGTTAACCCAGTCCTTACTCCTGCTGAAGTCGTGGCCAAGTCTCCTCTGAAGATCAGATATTTCTCACCTATGTGGCGTGTCCTCTTCACACACATCGTCAAATCCCTGGGTGGTATGCAGGGATCTCAAGACCAAATGGCGTTTAATCATCAAACCATTGCTTTTGGGCTGATATGGGGCACAAATGTAGATGTTGGAAGCATTATGTTTTCTAACCTTGTTGAAAAACTTAAGGGAACCAATCAGGTCAGGGAGAAAAATATTTGCTATGTTCACTTTCTTTCTCTTCTCTTTGAAAGCCTGTTGGGTGACAACTACCAAAACTCTGAACTCACAACCCTGAAGCCGTATCACATCACCGGAGCGATCTACAAAGGGATTGGACCTGAGGATGTACCAGCTACTTCTCACATGTTGAACATTGCTAATAAACAACCTTCAGTTGTGAAGTCCTTGATCCCTTCCTCTGAGAAGGTGAATACAGCTGGTGTGTCTGGCAAGTCAGCGTCTTTGACCTCTGGGCAACACACCACGTCGTCCAAGGAAACAACTGGCCAACAACCAAAGAAGAAGAAAAACCCATCTTCTTCCCAAACCCAAACTGTTACAAAGGTCAGGGTTAAGAAGACTGTGAACCTCTCATCCTCCTCTGTTCCAGAGACTTCTATGGACACTGAGACCTCAGTTGAAAAATAACAGGATTCTAGCGTCTCGATCTCAGCCGAGACAACAGGGAACCAGCCCAATTCCGCTAATATCGCACAGGTAATCAGTCTTTACATTTTTAGAGGACCACAAGCAGCCACTCTCAAAAGTCTGTAGGTGAGAGTGGTGAAGTTAGGGTTATCCTCGACCCATAGGAGTCTTTGTATGCACTTAGAAATCTTTTAAGACTTCTGTATACCCTGTCTCTGCATCAGGGAGTGATTCATTTGTGTTTATAAAGCACCCCGATGACCCTGCACCCTCTAGATAGTATTCAGGCAAACAACAACCTGAATACATATATGTCTCGACCTAGAGTAGCTGTACCTCACACAGCCTCTTGGTTCCTTCAGAAAAAGAATCCCAAAAGTTTTCCTTTCAGGGGGAGCTGAATCATCACCCTCAGCTTTCCTAGGGGCAGCGTAACAGGCGATCCTTAACTACATATGTTTCACATAATAGAGTCCTAAAGGTTTCTTAACCTTTTTTTTTGGGGGGGGGGGGGGCTGAATAATCACACTCAGCCTTCCTAGGGGCAGCGAATGGCGATCCTTTACAACATATATTTCACAACTAAAAGAGTCCCAAAGGTTTCAACCTTTGGGGGGGGGGGGCTGAATAATCACACTCAGCTTTCCTAGGGGACAGCGAATGACGACCACTAACCTCATACTTTTCACTCTTAAAAGAATCCCAAGGATTTATCCTTTGGAGTGGCTGAATAATCATCCTCAGCCTCTCTGGGACAGCGAACTGGCGACCATTCCCTTTATCTATTTCACTGTTACTAACTTAAACAACTTGCAGGCTGATGTTGTACAGCCAAATGTAGAATCTTTGGAGCAGCCAGATGAAGGAGCTGATAAATTGATTCAAGATCAGCCAAATGAGGATGAGCCCATGCCTGATGTTGAAGAGGATGTGCTTGCCTCAATAGAAAGCTTCTCTGAACCTGAATCCATGCCCAATGATGAGATTCTCCCTGAGGGGATGATTGAGGAGGAGGATGATGAAGAGGATGATGACCAGCAGTCTCTGTCTCCTCCAAAGGATATCGTTGTGTCCACACCAGCTGTTGAAACCACTCCTCCTCCCAAGGAAGCTGTAGTGACTCCTACTTCTGCTACCTCTATCACCACAGTGTTCCAAAGGCTTGCATATGATCCGACAGCCGAATTTTTGTTGTTTGATCATCCTACACAGACCAACTTTGACATATTGCCAAGAGAGGATGATTATGCACGACAAAGTCTGAACATCCATGACCTAAAGCCTGAACATCATGCCTTAGACATTGAACGTTGATAGGTGTGTAAACACCCATCTTTTCTACCACTTAATTACAATAATAACCGGACCAAAACGTGTATTTTATGTCTTTTATGTCGGAATTATGCGTGGTTTGTGTTTTTGTTGTGATTTAGGATGAAAAGGTGAAAAGTGGAGAAAACACGGACATTCACGGGCATTTATGGACTTTTATTGAAGAAAAGGATAAAAGACGAAGTCAAGAAGTCAAGAGTGCAAAAAGAACGGAAGTCCACGACCAATTCTGAAGATTTATCGAAGAAAAAGTCAAAAGACGGAAGTTTATCAAAAGCCGAAGAATTCAAGTCTACTTTATTGAAGAATTTAAAGACGAGTTCAAAAGAAATCCCGAAGTCAAAAGTCCCTTAAGTCCAAGATTAAAGAAGATTAGAAGAAAAGGACTAAGTACGCAATTAATGAAGATTAAAAGAAGGAGGGACTTAATTATGCAATTAAGAGAAAAGGAAAGAGGGGAGGAAGCTTCCTTAATCCTCCCCTATAAATAGACTAGGATGTTTATCATTTCATTTTGTTGGCTAAGGTGACAATTAGTCTTCCACCTTTTAAATACTTATCATTTACTTTTCATGTCATTTAAATTCATGTTATGCACCTTAATTACCATTTAATTCCAAGTAAGTTTTCATTTTAATTCTTGTCAAATCTTTATTTTATCTAGTCAATCTCTTATCTACCTTTCTCATTCTTTGATTCATGTGTTTATGTTATGTTCATGTTTATGCTTTTATTTTGATCTTAATGGTTTTTGATTATTGTGGTAAAAGTTGTTTGATTTCATGTTTTTAATTGTTTGTTTACTATTACTGTTGATTCGTTATTATTATATTTAGATCGTTTGTGTTTATTTGATTAAAATTGTTATTATCCTGCTGCTACTGTTTTCCTTGTTCTTCGGGGGTGTTTGCCTTGTTTTTGATCTTTCCAGGAAGAGTTCCGAGTCAAGGCAAGGAAAGGACTGAAGTGTTCATTCGGAAGTCCAAACTTCCGAACCAAACTTGTTCATTCGGAAGTCCAAAACTTCCGAACCAAGCAGGGTTCATTCGGAAACTTCCGAATCAAGGTTTCATCCGGAACTCCAAAAGTTCCGAACCAAGCTTGTTCATCCGGAACTTTCAAAGTTCCGGACGAAGTTAAAACTTCCGAACCAAAGGGATTCATTCGGAACTCCAAAGTTCCGAACCAAGGGTTTCATTCGGAACTTTTCAAAAGTTCCGAATCAACTTAAAGTTCCGAATCAAGGACCAAAGTTCCGAATAAAGGCTTTTCTTTCGGAAGTCATAAACTTCCGAGTCAAGGTTGTTCATTCGGAACTTCCAAAAGTTCCGGATCAAGGGTCATTTTCCGACTCAAGGAAGGTTCATTCGGAAGTTCAAAACTTCCGAATCAAGAGCTTCATCCGGAAACTTCCGAATCAAGGGGTGACCTAATACTTCCGAATCAAGGCAGATTTTACAAGTTCCGAATCAGTAAGTTCCGAACGAAGCATTGTTTTGGATAGGTGACATATTCAGACCAATTTGTTCCGGATCAAGGATTTTGGTAATATTCCAAGTGAAGAAGAATCATTTCAACCAAAGGTGACATTTAGGACGAGTGATTGTTCCAAACGAAGGTTTATTCCGAATGAGCTGTATTCAGGTTCTTATTAGCTTTCGTCTTTGATTTTTATTTTCAAGCTTTATTTTTCTTGTCTTTTATTTAATTGCACTTTAAGATTATTTGCCTTAGTTTTATTTTAGACTTGCCTTAGTTTTAGTCGCACTTTAAGTTTGCCTTAGATAGATTTATATTCACGTAATTTACTTTAGTGCCTTTAATTTTAGTCACGTTTTTAAATACTTGCACCTTTACTTTAATTAGACTTAGATTTACGTTAAGAGCACTTTTACTTTTAAGTCTTTGCATTTAAATTTAAAAACACCCAAAAATATTCTTTTTTACCAAAGATCAACTAAGTCACACATAGGGAACTAGATCAATTCGTTAAGATTCCGAGAACACGAACTTAATCTTTAATTTTTATACGGGCAAAAGCCGTGTATCAAATGGCGCCGCTGCCGGCTCTTTTCGTTAAGATCAACAGTTTTCTGTGCTAGACACGTTGCTTTTTGGGATCCGTTCACTTGTGAACGTTATTTTTCTTGCCTTAAAAATTCCAAAAACTCATCAAAAAATTAAAAAATTCATAAAAACCATAAAAATTAAAAATATCAAAAATCCAAAAAGATTTTCTTTTTATTGTGTATATATATTGTCTTTGCGTTTGGTTTCTTTTTCTTTTGCATTTTCAGGTGTATGCGTACTAGATCTTCTAATTATCAAGAGCCCGAGCCTCAAGAAGATTTAGATATGGCAGGTGTTAACAACAATAATCAACTACCGCACCTCAACAATAACAACAATGCTCTTCCACAGCCCGATCTTCAGACCATGGAGGAACTTTGTCAACCAACAATGTTTGGACGAGGAGGACCGATTGCGCCGATGCAAATCAACGCTCCTGAGTTTTCATTGAAGCATCACATGATTCAGCAAGTACAAACAAACCCATTTAGAGGATTGCCTGATGATGATGCCAACAAACACCTCGACAAGTTCATTACAATCACCCAAAGCATGAAGTTGCCTGGGGCCACAATGGATGTTCTCCGCCTACAACTCTTCCCACATACTTTATCGCATCATGCCGAGAAATGGTTTGATCGTCTCCCGAAGAATTCTATTCACACTTGGGATGATATGACTCAACGCTTTCTTTCGCGCTACTTTCCACCATCCATGGTCACAAGCCTTCGCAACCAGATCAGCGGTTTCATGCAAGACCCTGATGAATCTCTTTTTGACGCTTGGGAGAGATATAATGTCTTGATCGATCGTTGTCCAAACCACAACATGCTTCCGGTCACCTTGATCGATACTTTCTACAACGGACTGACTTTTCGAGATCGTGATACGATCAATGCAGCCGCCGGTGGCACATTCATGAAAAGGAGACCCGAGGAGTGTAGAGAGTTAATTGAAAACATGACTACTCATCATAAGAACTGGGATTCCTCTGCTTCTTCTAGAAACAACACGAGAGTTAATGTTTCTTCTACCTCAGCAAACCCTGAGATGACCGAACTCACCCGCATGATGGCTGAAATGAGCAAAAGTATTACGCTTCTCGCTTCAAACCAACAACAACAACATGTTAAAGCGGTTGCTAATCCTTGTGAAACATGTGGCGGTCCTCACTCATACACCGATTTTCCTTCGACACAAGAAAATCCGGAAAATGTGTATGCAGCTTACGGTAATTATTCACCGGAAAATTACCAAGCTAGACAACAAGGGGATAGAAATCTGCTGAGCTACCGTTCCAACAACTACCTTTCACCCGGTTTTTCTCCTCAAAACCAAAACCCCGCCAACAACTACAATAGAAGCAACCAAATCCCACCTCGTGCTTCTAACCCTTATCAACCACCCACCCAACAACACCCACCCATTAATTCCGATGTTGACACCATCATGAGAACTCAAGGTGAGCAAATCAAGAATCTACAGAGCCAAATAATCAATTTGAAAGGAGATATCTTGAAGCAAGGTAATGACATCAGAACCGAGGTTCGTGAAAATCTTCAATCTTCCTTCATCACTCAAACAACTGAATTAAAGAATCTGTTGGCTAGTTTCTTGCCCGAAGCTCAACCTTCTTCTTCTTCGGGTTCTCTACCTTCAAACACCGTCCCCAATCCGCGAGCTAATGTGAGTGCTATAACTACGCGTAGTGGAATTACCATTGTCAATCCACCTACCCCACCACCATCATCTACACCTCCTCCACCACCATGTATCCCTACTCCACCTACACCTAGTATTAGTGCACCATTACCGTCTCCGCCTCGTCATGACGATGTATCTTGGAAGGACTGTTCAACATCACAACCTTCACCAACTACACCTTCACCGTCTCCCTATCAACCCAGAATCCCATACCCTTCTCGCATAGGCAAGACCAACGAGCTAACCAAGAATGACTCTCAAATAACAAAATATATCAGTATGATTTCTCAAATGGGATTCAGCATTAGTTTTCTTGAAGCACTTGTCCACATGCCCAAATTTGTCAAAGCATTTAAGGACTTGCTTAACAAGAAGGAGAAGCTGATTGAACTCACCAACACACGATTAAATGAAAACTGCTCTGCAGTTATTCTTAAAGAACTTCCGGAAAAACTAGGGGATCCCGGTCGTTTTGTGTTGCCTTGCGTGTTCAACAAAACTGAAGAATTTACTGCCCTTGCTGATCTCGGGGCTAGTATAAATCTTATGCCTTTGAGTGTTTGGAAAACACTATCATTACCCGATCTCATTCCAACAAAGATGACTCTCGAACTCGCTAATCGCACTCTCGCTTACCCCGTTGGTATAGCTGAAGACGTATTCATTCAAGTTGGCGCATTTACTTTCCCGGTCGATTTTGTCGTAGTTGATTATGAAATGGACCCTCGTATTCCTTTAATACTTGGTCGGCCATTCTTGAGATCCGGACGTGCTTTAGTAGATGTGGCCGAAGGTGAGTTAATCTTAAGAGTCGGGAATGCCTCACAAAATTTCAAAATGGGAACGCCTACAAACAAATCCTTTGGAGGACGAGAATCAGTGAATATGATAAATGTGCTCGATGACTTTACCGTCTACGACAATCCTCTATTCGACTCTTGCATCGATAATCCACTTTTTCAAAATGATGTGGATGATTCTCTCCCTACTTTGGACGCTTCTCCCATTTATGATTCACCACCAGTCTTTGATGCTTATGATCAAGATGATTCTAGCTCAGATTCGGATGATTTTGATTGTACTTCTGAGTATCCCGAGCTGCCCACTTTTGATGATTTCGATGAGGCTGATACTCTATCGAGCGATTCTTCACTTGATGAAGATCCTTCACCATCACTAGATCCTACTTTGGACGATTATTCATTTGAGAAAGATTTCTCTGAATTTCTCAACACATACTTCCCTCATGAGAGTGATGCTCCTCCTTTGGACTTTGAAGATTATCGCCTTGATCCTACTTTGGATTTGAAGAGCATTTTGTCAAAGGAGAAGAAACCGATCGACACCGAAATCCGTTGCACGTATGATTTGACACCTCTTTGTCCCACTTCTGAGGACGAGGTTGTGCTTCTTTGCGGATCTTCTTCACACTCGGCTGAGCCTGAGTGCTATTTTCCCCTAAAGGAAAAGGTGTTCGACCCCGGTATTGAAGTCTTTAAGCCATCTCAGTATCCACCTGATGAAATAAAAGGAAAAATCTTTGGAACCATTGAAGACATGCTTGCACCACTTCATCCTTGCTTCTACTGTGCTCCATCACTGCTTAAGGGAACCTTGCCTACTCTTCTTTGGCTTGCCTTGTTCGCCTTAAGCTCTTGTTTATTGATGGATGAAAACTATGTCTTCGATCCTGGTGGATATGTTTCATGCTTCTTCCGTTAATGATCAAGGCCGAGTCAGGCTCACGACTCGGTTAACAAAAACCAAGCGCTTCTTGGGAGGCAACCCATGTATCTACCTTTCCGCTTTCTTTACCATAAGTGTAGGGGGGACCCTTTGGATTGCTATTTCCTCTCCTCACTTCTTAATCAGGGATTCGAGCTTCAATGATCCACTCTTGATGATTCTTGACGACCCGTGATTTCGTGTTCTATTTCTTCCCGGTTCTATCCTAAACTCTTTTCGATTCACTATTTTATATATTTTCTCAAATATTAAAATAGGAATCTCTTTAGTTGTCTTTTCCTTAGCGAGATTTAAACAACGTGCACAATGTCCTAAGTGTAGGGGAGCTTACTCCCACATGCTTAAACATTGAGGACAATGTTTATCTTAAGTGTAAGGGAGACTTCTATCGAAGTTAAGTGGTCTTTTCCTTGTATTTGTCCTCATTTTAACCGGAAAATCAATTTTTCGACATTTTTCAAAATTTTTGATCTATTTTGGCCTATTAGTTGTTATCTTTGTATAGTTATTTTCTTTCTTTGCTAGAATAAATGTTTCATAAGTGGTTTTAATTTTCAAACGTTGTGAATCTTTTGACCCAATCCAAGTTTACTCTAGCTAGTATCCTTAACATGTTTAAGTCAAGTTTTGCTAGGCTTTTATATAGGGAGCTATAAAACGCGAAAGTCTTAACTCTCACGGGTTAAGAACAAGAACTTTTCGCAAGTTCCTATAATTGATCCTAGAGAGTCGTTTATCAAGGGAACTTTAAGATGCGATTTCTAAACTTGAAAGAGTCTAAGAATTTGCAAGATCCTATAGGCGACTCGAAAACCCAAAACTTTGATTTAATAGGCTAAGTATCCACGAGTCTCATTACTTGAGATTTTAAACTGTGGAGAACGAGAGATGATAGAGCCAATTATAAGTTCGGTATTCTTTCGTGAATTTATGTGAGTTAATTATAAGCCTATTCTCCCATCGCTTGCTAATAAATTTATCTTCTAATAAATAAGGTTGTACGATTTGAAAAGTTACTTAGCTTCTAGCCCCAGATCGTTTAAAAGTTGATCGGTAATGACGAGAGTTCATAGCCAAGGCATAACTTATGAAGCGGGGCGCGAAGATTGGCGAGTCCGAAAAGGCCCTAACAAGGCATGAGGGCTATGTTTTGTTGCTAAAGATCCAAAGTGATGTGAAGAATCATTTATCGAAAATCAATACGAAGGATCGAGACACACGACGTAAAGCAAAACTCCCCAAAAGTCATGGAGAAGTGTATCCGAAAAGACCCTAACAAGGTATGAGGATAAATAGATCCAAGTCGTAAAAGGAGGCGGATCGTTGTATATCAAAGTCCAAAATAAAGATTGGAGAAAAATGAAGAAGTCGTGGTCCAAGTATGAATCTCTCAAAACTTCAAGTGAAGAAATTCCAATTATGAAGAGAAGACCATTATTTCATGAACGTCTCTCAAGATTTGAAGTATGAAGTCGCTGCCAAATATCGGCCCGAGAAAGGTCTCAAATCGCGAACCAAGTTATGCCAAGATATGAACTTTTTGATATCCCGAGAAGCAATTTTAAAAGATTTGGTCCTTTAGCTAACTATTTATTAAATCGTGCACTTTATTTTAAGACTAAATAATTATCGAAATAAGTCAAACAATGCATCTTCGTGATCATTCAAGACAAATAATAAAATATAAGAGATACCCATAGGAATAAGGGAGTCTAAGTGAATAATTGGCCCACTTGAGTTTGTGTTGGTTTACTAACTTATAATAACAATGATCTCGTTTTTAAGCTTGGTTTGGAGAAAGTGAAAACTTGAGGATGATGATTATTCATAACATTTTCAAAACCCAAGGTATGCTTTTGATTTCTTTATTTTGTATGTTTTCAATTTTCTATCTCTTTAATAAAGGCCGACGTGGATTAATTATGATGAAAAATGTAATCTTGCTTTGTAACTAATGCATTGCATGAGGACATTGCAATGGTCAAGTGTAGGGGATTTGATAGGTGTGTAAACACCCATCTTTTCTACCACTTAATTACAATAATAACCGGACCAAAACGTGTATTTTATGTCTTTTATGTCGGAATTATGCGTGGTTTGTGTTTTTGTTGTGATTTAGGATGAAAAGGTGAAAAGTGGAGAAAACACGGACATTCACGGGCATTTATGGAATTTTATTGAAGAAAAGGATAAAAGACGAAGTCAAGAAGTCAAGAGTGCAAAAAGAACGGAAGTCCACGACCAATTCTGAAGATTTATCGAAGAAAAAGTCAAAAGACGGAAGTTTATCAAAAGCTGAAGAATTCAAGTCTACTTTATTGAAGAATTTAAAGACGAGTTCAAAAGAAATCCCGAAGTCAAAAGTCCCTTAAGTCCAAGATTAAAGAAGATTAGAAGAAAAGGACTAAGTACGCAATTAATGAAGATTAAAAGAAGGAGGGACTTAATTATGCAATTAAGAGAAAAGGAAAGAGGGGAGGAAGCTTCCTTAATCCTCCCCTATAAATAGACTAGGATGTTTATCATTTCATTTTGTTGGCTAAGGTGACAATTAGTCTTCCACCTTTTAAATACTTATCATTTACTTTTCATGTCATTTAAATTCATGTTATGCACCTTAATTACCATTTAATTCCAAGTAAGTTTTCATTTTAATTCTTGTCAAATCTTTATTTTATCTAGTCAATCTCTTATCTACCTTTCTCATTCTTTGATTCATGTGTTTATGTTATGTTCATGTTTATGCTTTTATTTTGATCTTAATGGTTTTTGATTATTGTGGTAAAAGTTGTTTGATTTCATGTTTTTAATTGTTTGTTTACTATTACTGTTGATTTGTTATTATTATATTTAGATCGTTTGTGTTTATTTGATTAAAATTGTTATTATCCTGTTGCTACTGTTTTCCTTGTTCTTCGGGGGTGTTTGCCTTGTTTTTGATCTTTCCAGGAAGAGTTCCGAGTCAAGGCAAGGAAAGGACTGAAGTGTTCATTCGGAAGTCCAAACTTCCGAACCAAACTTGTTCATCCGGAAGTCCAAAACTTCCGAACCAAGCAGGGTTCATTCGGAAACTTCCGAATCAAGGTTTCATCCGGAACTCCAAAAGTTCCGAACCAAGCTTGTTCATCCGGAACTTTCAAAGTTCCGGACGAAGTTAAAACTTCCGAACCAAAGGGATTCATTCGGAACTCCAAAGTTCCGAACCAAGGGTTTCATTCGGAACTTTTCAAAAGTTCCGAATCAACTTAAAGTTCCGAATCAAGGACCAAAGTTCCGAATAAAGGCTTTTATTTCGGAAGTCATAAACTTCCGAGTCAAGGTTGTTCATTCGGAACTTCCAAAAGTTCCGGATCAAGGGTCATTTTCCGACTCAAGGAAGGTTCATTCGGAAGTTCAAAACTTCCGAATCAAGAGCTTCATCCGGAAACTTCCGAATCAAGGGGTGACCTAATACTTCCGAATCAAGGCAGATTTTACAAGTTCCGAATCAGTAAGTTCCGAACGAAGCATTGTTTTGGATAGGTGACATATTCAGACCAATTTGTTCCGGATCAAGGATTTTGGTAATATTCCAAGTGAAGAAGAATCATTTCAACCAAAGGTGACATTTAGGACGAGTGATTGTTCCAAACGAAGGTTTATTCCGAATGAGCTGTATTCAGGTTCTTATTAGCTTTCGTCTTTGATTTTTATTTTCAAGCTTTATTTTTCTTGTCTTTTATTTAATTGAACTTTAAGATTATTTGCCTTAGTTTTATTTTATACTTGCCTTAGTTTTAGTCGCACTTTAAGTTTGCCTTAAATAGATTTATATTCACGTAATTTACTTTAGTGCCTTTAATTTTAGTCACGTTTTTAAATACTTGCACCTTTACTTTAATTAGACTTAGATTTACGTTAAGAGCACTTTTACTTTTAAGTCTTTGCATTTAAATTTAAAAACACCCAAAAATATTCTTTTTTACCAAAGATCAACTAAGTCACACATAGGGAACTAGATCAATTCGTTAAGATTCCGAGAACACGAACTTAATCTTTAATTTTTATACGGGCAAAAGTCGTGTATCAAACGTCTGTCAAGAAAGTTGGATATAATAAAATCTGAAATACATTCCTTCACTGTCAACTTTCCACAGATCATCACACAGACGGTTAAGGATGTTGTCACTGAACCCATTAAGGATGGTACAAGAAAATGAGTGTCCCAAGGACTTAGTCATTTGTCCACTCGTATCAAAGATGCCATAGCCACAGAGGTCCCTGCACTTTTCTCTGCTCATGAGTTGACTATGCATAGAGAGTTTGAGGCTGTACCATCCAGGCAAATTTGTCACACAAACTTCATAGTTGATCGTATTCATCGCAACACAAATGGTAACTGCAACTAGGGGTGTCAAAAAAGTTGACCTGACCCGAACCCGAACCCGAATAATCATATTCGGGTCGGGTCACTCGGGTCCAAAAGCGTATTCGGGTCAATTCGGGTTGACCCGAATTGACCCGAGTTTTAATTAGGCTCGGGTTCGGGTTATATATTTTTACCCTTGACCCGACTTGACCCGACCCGAGTTGACCCGAACCCGGCCAACCCGACTTGACCCGACTAAAATTAGACTTTTTACATTGTTTTAGTACAAAATTAGGCCACTTTTTACACTTTTTCCTCAAACCCGGGTTGACCCGAACCCGAGTTGACCCGACCCGAGTTGACCCGACCCGATTTGACCCGAACCCGAGTGACCCGAGTTCTAATTAGGCTCGGGTTCGGGTTATATATTTTTTACCCTTGACCCGACTTGACCCGACCCGAGTTGACCCGAACCCGACCGGGTCAACCCGAATCACACCCCTAACTGCAACCAACTGTTGAAAATTGCCAGAGCCTCAAGAACCAGGCAAAGAGAAATGGCTGCCTCTGTTGAGCAGATTGCTAAATACATTCAGGCATGTTCATCCAAACGTCTGAAAAGACGGGCTGAACGTGAGGGGGAGAAGGAAAATGTACTTAACCTTGAATCAGCTAAGCAAAGCTTAGGATCAGCTGACAACACTATCCCTTCACCCATCCCTCTCCAAGTCATCACTCCAATAACTATACCTGATGATGAGGATGAAGTTAAGGGGGAGCAACAGACAAAGGACGGAGTTGATTCATCAAAATCCCTGATTCTGGTTAACACCAGCGAGGCTGTGGATGATGGTGAACCAGCTGCCAAGAAACTTAAGTTCACTGTTAGCTCCCTACCCAAAGCTGTACAAAACCAAGCTCAGATGGCTTTCCTCAAACAACCTGAAGAGCTGAAGAGCTGAAGAACACAAGTGTGTTATCCTCTGTCTCGAAGAAAGGAAAGGAAATAGCTGTGGTAGACTCAAACGCCAAGCTAAAGAAAATAGCTATGATGCTAGAGACAAGAGGATCCACCTCTGAACTATCCCAATTCACAACCTTTAAAGCAACAAATAAGAACCCTCTAACGGCTGAAGAAATTGAGAAAGAGGCTATTAAATTCAAAAGGTTAAATGAAATCAATAAAGCCAAGGAGCTTAATGAGGCAACTCTGAGAAAAATGACTCCACAACAAAGGGAGGAGCAAAGACAAATGTTGAAAGAAATGGAAGTCAAACGCACAAAGAGGCACTGAAAAAGGTAAAAGCTGACTATGATGCGTGCGTTAACAACATGTTTGCACCTGGAAAAATCACCAAGTTCAAGTATACTATTCACAAGTCTACTCACATACCACAAATGATTTTGTGGAGAGATAATCAATAGGCTAATATGGATCTCTTTGAAGACTTTAAGTTAAAGAAACTTGGCTTGTCTGAATGGTTTGAACTTGAGGCTTTAGCTGCGAAGAGGACTGGACAGGCAAATTTTACACTTCTTAAGACTCTTAAAGTTAAGTTTAATTGGGTTAAAGAAACTACAGCCAAGCTCAAGGTAGATCCCCCACCACAGTTGTTTGAACAAGATCTTCCAAAGTCTGGAAAGAAAAGAAGAAGGATGACTCAATTTATTAAGGAAACCTTCGTAACTGATGATGTTCAAGTGGATGGAATGCACAGGGATTTGGTTTTACCAAATGGGATTGTAGGCCCTATTGATGGTCAGACATATACTGAGCCTGAGAAAGGTATGGCCTTCATGAACAGGGCATGTCAATATGTGTTCCAGAGGGAAGATGATCTGGGATTAGCATCAACTATTCAGCTTCTTTGTCTTAAAAATACACTTAAAATCAACACAGAGTATTCCAAGGTATTTTCACAAGCTCTACAGGTCGAATTGGATGCCAGGACAGACTTAGTTGAAGCTGAAGAAAGAATCAAGAATGATGATTATTGAAGTGTTTCACAGCTGAACTTTACTTTTATATTTTGTTTCACTTATGTTTTGTACTTGTAATTTCTCTTAAGTCATAATAAAATCATGAGGTATGTTTGTTAAGATCTGTTATGAGTAAGAAGAAGCTGTCATCTCACTTACTATAACTTATGTAGATCTAGTTGTATTTATGTTTAAATAGGGGGAGATTGTTGGGAATCTAAGTTTATTAGACTCCCTGTATCATAGATTTAAACATAAATCAAGCTGTTTGATATTAACTTGCCTGTGCCTAGAAGGCAGGCAAGTATCGCAAGACTCACAGAGATCTAAGTCTCTGTGAGCAACCTCAGAGGAGTCTATGTCAGAGACATTGTCAAGGAAGTCGAAGATTACTTGAAGACATACTCATTGGCTGTGATGGATAACAACCAAGATGTATCAGGGACTCTGAGGGGTTGAGGGTTAACAGGGGTGGCAATACCCTGTTAACACTCAGTACACTTTGGACATATCTTAGTGTGTACGAGACTATGAAGAAAAGGGAAACTGTGCCAGCTCTGTTTCCCTAAAGCATTGTGGCAGACTACCAAGAATAGAAGAGCATCTTGTGACAGATGTCTGACAAGTGTCTGTTTAGTGTAGTCACCATCAACCAGTACTTGGAGTCAACCTCGTACCACTATAAATAGGTTATGTAGCCTAGAGTTAAGGTTCAACACTTTGACACATTTCACACATTAACTCTTAGAACTTGTTGAACCAAACAGTTGTGACTGTGTTCATAAGTTAGGTTTTAGTTTGTCCAAAGTGTGCACAACACATTGTCATCAAACGGTGTTCTCCATAACACTTGTAGTTCTTTATTATGCAATAATAAGAATTACGTTTGAAAAGTAATTTAGTGTGTTGATTGATTTAGTTTATTGTTTCAAGCTAGGATTAGGGACTTTCAAATTCAATCCACATCTCTTTCGCAGAGTTGCATTTGATTATGGACTTCATAATGTTCTTGGGTAGGCAAGAGACTGATACTTTTGAGTCTCTTGTCTTGGTTAGCCAGACGTCTATCCGTTGGAGACCATTGCTTAACAGGCTTCTTAATGGGTCTCTCAGGGGTAGAGGAAATAGCCAATGGCACATAAGGCCCATTTTCTAAGATTTCTATTAAGAAGGGTCTAAGCCATCTAAATGAATAAGAAATTCACTTTTCCAACTTGAGAAATCTTCTTCATCAAACGCTGGAACATTGGACACATGTGACCCCCCACGAACATCAAGAAGTTGGGGAAGGTCATCATCATTCTTACTAGTGCTTACAACCGGTGTAGGCATGGTAGTAGATCTGGTGCTGGTGCGTTGGTCGAAGTATTAGCTTGACTATTTTGACCAAAAGGTGGTGGCATATGAGGCATAGTTTCAGTCATATTTGGATCTTGATTTTAAAAACAAGAACGGTTTATAAAAAGTTTTATAAATCAAACCGCTCTGATACCAATTGAAAGTCCCAAAATACAACAATTGTCGAAACTATATCTCGTATAAACACGAACACACAACGAAATACTTTTCAAACGAGTAATGCTTTATTAACTGTTATAAACAAAGTATTACAAAGTGCTATGAATACACCCGTTGAATGACAATAAGAAATGAACCCTAGAACGGGATTCGAGCCTCAACTTAACAAGAGAACCTGTGAGTCGCTAGTAGACAACTGAGGGCTCAGAGGTTCCGAAGGGAGAAAGAACTTAGATAATTTAACCAAGCACAAGGGTTGAATAACTCTTCTTTCTCGCTCCTATTTATAGTGGTACAAGGTTGCTTCCTTAGTGGGAGTAGTTGATACGTGTCATCTTCTAAGTGGATGAGTAAAACGTATTATATGCATGTCTAAATCGAGACATACCTTTAAACTACTTTAGGTGAACAGTTCTGCCAACTGTTCACCTTTTGTCCCACTAGGTGGTACTAGGCTTATCTTGAATCTTTTGTTTTGTCCCGCTCAAAACACTTTGTAGATTCTCCCGCCTAAACTATAAAGGATCAGACAAGCTTTGCTTGCATAAGACTTCTTAGGGTTCTAAGTGATCTCTGAGTATTGGCATCTCAAAGATCCTTGGACACAGGGACGGAGGCACGTTAATACTAGGGTGGGCCAAAACCAACCCCAACCTTTATACAAGTCCTTATGATAAGAACATTTATTATACAATCTGTGCATTAAATATTGAAATGGCCCACCTAAGATTAAAAAAAACCCAATCAAATACGTAATAATATTTAGTCAATTACACCTAAAAAAAGCTATCTGCTTTGAAAGACAGAGGAATACCAAAAGGTTGATCACACAATTGACAATTTTACATCCACCATTCAAGACAGTCAAGACTTCAATATCATAACGATTTCAACTAATCAGGTTTGTAGCCTTAAAGTCTTTGATATTTCTTTATTAGTACTCTTTTAATAAATATGTATCATTAATTAGGACCAATTTGTGAATTAGGTATTTTACTTTTGCTAAATATGTATCCTTTTAATGTTTAGAGCAATATAGCTTAAGTAGTTAATTACTAGTAGTATAGGTGATACTCAGATCAAATCAGTGGTTATTGGTTAATATTTTTTTCAATTTTAATGGTTAAATGTTTTAAACATTATGATTAGCTTTTAGTAGTTATTGGTTAGAGATATGAGATCAGTTGATTAGCTAATATCAGTATGATTATGGTATGTTCTCATAGAAAGTCCAATTAATATTGTGATTTGTTGTGTAAATTTACTAGATACATCAATTGCGAAAAAACAAAAAAGGTTGGAAATATTCTTTACTCGAAACGTTTCACCGAGAGTTGAAGAAAAAGCGACAATAGAAGAAGAAAATGTTATAAACCGGTAAAATTGAGTCTGGTAAAGGAGCTAACCAAATTGGTACCGTGAAACCGGATGGCGATACACATTGGAGTTCACTCAATTACTAGCGTTTTAGATAATTTTTGTGCTAAAAAACTGCCGTGTGTGGTTTAAATGAAAAACATTTATTGTATGACTCTTAAGATTTTTATCGTAATTTCCGATATTTTTTTTCCTTTTGGCCCACCCGGTCGACCAATCCTGGCTCCGTCACTGCTTGGACACCAGCACATTCCTTCTACATCCCAGCTATTCATAATCCCTGGTGAGTATGACTTCAGATTATCTTCGACTTCTCTGACGTTGTCTTTGACTTGAATGTTCCCGGTGTGCCAGCTAAGGCTTTGCCTTCCGCTGGTCTGGTCTCTTTCGCTGGTCCTCTCAGCGACCAGTAGCACTTAGTCTAATTTAAACAAATCTAGACTGGGCCATAGTTAAAACTTTCATTGTCCCAACAGAGTCAAATAATGTAAATGATGATTTTTTAAGGTTTATAACACTTGTGACCCAGTGATCACCATGCATGATTGGCAGGAAAACCTACAAATATAATTTCACTTATATTAATTAGTATTATATCATAATTTAAACCTAATAAACATGTACAAATTAATACATACCCATTTTACAGGCTCACACGAAGGGTACGACGACGACGTGCCGGTAATAGTTCCTCTAATAAACAAATCGAGATCCAAAGAGAAACGAGATACCAGTGTGTCCAGTGTAGTAGTCTTTGCCTTTGCAACTGTTCACGAGATATTGGGGGCCTAGTTCTAATTATTAACTCTATACACGCGTTCATTTGCTGTTTACACATTTAGATAATATAACTTAGCTTTGTTGATACAATTTAAACTAAATATGCTAAATTAGTTTACTAGAAAAACTTACATCGTCGGTCAACCAACCCCGTTTCCCCCATGGAATATATGAAGGAACATCGAGCTGGCATACGAAATCAGGAACTAGTGATAGCCAAAACTCTGGTTCAACAACATAACCCCTCATGTGGCAATCCAAATAAATAGTATAAGGCCTTCGGAGGAAGTCATACAGTCCTCATACAATTCTCTGCGAACCTATACAGCCAAATTCATATTTAAAACGCAATTATCTAACTTATACTTAAATTAATAAAATTATATCATATAATAAAAATCACCTAACTAACATCCACGTTATCAAATTTAATGTCCTCAAGCACATTACGATCAAAAGAAGACATGTTCTCGGTTTGTAGATTTTTTTGTTGTCTTCCTAACTCGTTTCGGGGCTAATACCGTAGTTGGAGGCAAAGAAACATATGGACTTTGCTGCTGTCTTCCAGGTCGACGTTCTCTCTTTTTCTCGATTCACGACATCTTGAAAATAATATACACAAATTGTTAATGATATAAAACAGACTCAGTACTACTGTTAAACCATAAACCTTAATGGTAAACTTACAAAGATAACATCATGTCCAACACGAGTGTTTGATGGACCACATTCGCCCATGTAAGAAACCGACTGACGATTGTATGGAACAAACCCTGATAGTGGCCCCATGTTATTTTGTGGAGTGAGTGCGGTGAAATATTCCTCATATTACTTGCTTGACCGTATGTAGGAAGTTGGGTACTATTACGGACGGACTGTGGATACACAGGCGTATGAGGTGACAACCAAGCGCCATCGAAAAAAATTACTACTTGGCGGATCGGCAAATTTTTTTGAACCACCCACGAAATCCTGCTTTCAACATTTTCAGTTTACATTATTCTACGTTATAATAATACAATTTCTTTCCACTTTAAGTTACTTTGTAAATTATACCTGCGTACGAGGCACACCACTCAGCAACGAACTAACACAATGATTGACCGGTGTTGCACCTGTTTCCGGTCGCCTAAAATCACCCAATTCCTGCATAAAATAATTTAACAAACTACTAAACACGTATTATTAAAACTACATGTATAACCCAAACAAGGTCAGTAAATTTACCTTGAATAAGTTATACATGTCTTCTATCTTTTTATCTTGTTCCTTCAAAACATGATATACGCCGTGTGTAACTTTTTCACGGTTATGTGGTTTAGTAGGAGGAGGTATCGGAAGATGATCATTTATCTCACCATCAAAATATCCTCTGCTGTCAATCCACCAACGCGCCTGAGCCTCCTCGGGATCTGATGTCAGAGTTACATGCACAACTCCCTAAAAATTATCAAGGTAATCAGTGTCGTAATAGAATATTTATTATTATTGCTAAACGAACGTCTCAAAACTAAATGAATAATTGATAAATACTTACACCTATTAATAGAGTAAGATGCGTGCGTTAAAACCTTCTCAGAAACCTCCAACGTGTTACTCTAGGATGGTTGTGTACATATGTATAAAGACTCACATAATTTTCTCTATAGGTCTCTAATATCCAAGTCTACGCAATAATAAAATTTACAATTATTATAAGTTAAATATAAATATCCATATTACTAAGGAAAAAATATAAAATACCTAGAAATCCCATGTGAATCCAATTAGCGTATAGCTATGCACTTTCCCTTCTGGAAGTTCATTTTAAAGTGATGAACACACAATCCTACCGCATTCCTAAGCTGCCAATACAGCATGGGCCATACGTGCGAACCCCATGGATACATGTTAAACGTTTCCCTGTTATTCACTATCCTAAAGTGCCATTCTAGGTTATTATGCGATATCTCATATCCGAAAAGTATCAACTGCAAACACGCTAACAAGCACACGCCGACCGCATCGTCGTCATTCAACATATAAAATGAATCACTTAATTTTTTTTAGTAGGTGTCCAGCAGTTAACACACGACCATCATACTTTGATACAAATACTCGTCTCCTAAAGGGTATAGCGCCTGATGAAAATTCCCCTTTATATTCTACACCAAATTTCAAAGAGGTGAACAAACAGAATTCCTCCCTCCCAAAATGTAATTCATGACCATTTACAAAGTAAGTGAAACAGTCATTTTTCTCGTCATCTACATCACTATATACTTGACAACATCCTAAATAATGTATCAATACACAATTTTCGTCACTGGTAAAGTCAAAATCCCAAAGCCAACCAAAACAATACTCTAAATACACCTTCTTTGGGGGAGTTTTCTAATTTACTCCTAATCTCGCCAATCAACGATATCTTACTTCTACATGTAAGTTTCGCGGAATAATCCTAAAATATTAAAAAGTAATACTCAATATTAATACTAATATTGACATATTTTGAACTAAAATAAATATAAAACATATCTCTACGGAAGCAAATCTTTCCATGTCCAAGAATGCAAAACAAACAAATCTTGCCTTTACCTACTTTAAGCCATGTTACTACTTCTTGTGGTGTATTGGCGTATAAATTGTAAATGAAAAATAGTAAAAGTTTCTAAACTTAATATACATTGCCTGTAAAACCCGCATGCTTTTACCATGAATAGTACCTTTACGATCGTACGTACACGATTAGAGCTTTCCTTTTATAGCATGTTTACGTTTCACGAACAAGAATTACAAGTATTACGTACGTGTTATAACACGATAAGTATTTATTACGTACTAAGACACGATAATTATTTCAATAATAATTATAATCACGAACATACGAACATGAAATCATGAACGTAAATAATCACGAGCTTAATATTACGTATGTATGTATATTTATTACGATCATGAATAAATATAATAAGACACGAACGATAACTATTTAAATCACGTAAAACACGAACACGAGAACACACTAAATATTAGACACGGAAAACATATGGGTTATCCCCATGTTGGCCCCCTACCCACAGCTAGAAACAAAGAAAAGGACCAAGCCCATTGATTTTTACTAAACATGAAATTAAGGGAAAACTTGTTTCATAATAACAAAAATTAGGAAAAACAAGAAAACCCTAATTCTCTCTTTCTCCTCTCCTTGGCCGCCAGGTAGAACTCACAACAAAGGTGTGATTGGTTGATTTTTTGTGTTCGATTTATTGCAAGGTTGTTAGTGTGTTCATCCTCCTTTGATTCACGTAATTGGTAAACCCTAAACCTCTTTTCTTTTTATGATCTTGATTAATTAATCACATGAAATCATGAATAGTTTAAAAACAAGTTATAAATCATGTAATTAAACATGGGGGTAAAATAATTAATGGTATAGGGGTGTTTGTTTGTGGCAGACGCAAGGAACCGAGCCCCAAGGGGGGGGGGGGTCTCGGCTTGTTTTGATGCACACCAACCGAGACCTCAAGGTCTCGGTGTGTGTGGTGTGTCTCGACAGCAGGAACCAAGGGAAACTCCGACCACGATCGGGGTATGTTTTGGCTCGGGTGGGTCTCGGCTAAAACAAGGAACCACCACCGGCCTAAGCCGGTGGCTAAATAAGGAAAGCAGGGGGAACGTAGGCCGCGTCAGCAGGGGGAACACCGGCTAGCCGGTGGGAACTCATGCTAGACGGTGGCTAGCCAAGTCAAGGGTGCGTTGGTTGCCGGTTCACGGGTTAAAATTGGTCCGGTTCACACATGTTTAGATTAAAACACGGGTTCGGTTCATGGGTTGTTTTTACAATGTTAATTATTTTTACAAGTTTATTTTTTTACAAGAGTTAAATTAAATTAATTAAAACATGTACATGATTAATTTAATTTATACATGACTTAGGTTATTAATTTTATTATTAATACATGGATTTTAACCTAAGTAATTATCATTTAATTAACCACCATCAAGTGGCTTAGTGGTAAGGTCCTTGACTCTCAAAGGAGAGGTCAAGGGTTCAAACCTCACTAGGTGTGTACACTTGGGGGTGGCCACGGAGGTTCACCTACGACGACTCCGGGCTATCCAAAAGGGTAGTCGCCCTGGGATTAGTCGGCTCGCAATGTCGAGTCGGAAACCTAGGTATACCCAAAAAAATTATCATTTAATTAGACTATATAATAAATTAATTATTAAAATCATGACATATAATTAATTAATTTACATGACTTAGGTTATGTTATTAATAGATAATAATACATGTTTTAACCTAAGTATTTGTACCTTTATTTAATTAAATCATGTTATATTTAATTAAATACTTTAACCTATAGTTTATTTAATTTACATGAAATAATTAATAAACTATACTATTTAATCTCATGACTTAGAATATTAATTAGTAAACACTTAAGCTTATATAATTAGCTTAATAATCCAGCTTATTTCTATTTATGGAAACTTTTTATTTTTAGAAACTTATTTAATTAAGGCAGCTAATCTATTTATGTAAACTTTCTATTTTTAGAAACTTATCTATTTTAAGCTGTAAATCTATTTTTGGAAACTTTCTATTTTTGGAAACTTTCTATTTTAGGAAACCTGCTATTTTTAGAAAGTTACTTATTATTACACAACAAGTATAATAATACATGAAATACAAGAAATACTTAATCAGAATAGACATAATACATGATAAACACAGTATTAAGCTTTAATCAGTAAAACATGACATGAACATATAAAACAAGCTAAGACATGATATAAAACCAGTTACGTACTCAGTAATCAGATACTTATACACGTATGTATTTATGTAGAATTAGTGATACCGAAGTAGGACTCTCTTCCGTCTTCGTTCACTGGACACAAGGTACGGATTCTCCGTCCTTTCAATATGGACATTCTTCCTTATTAGGATTCCCCGTATACAGCCAACTGTTTTCCCAGTATATGTTTTATATGTTTTTGAATTGCTTATGTTTAGTTAGATACCTAAAGACATATACATGCATGACCAGTTTCACCTAGTTATAGAGGTACCATAACCATAACACTAGAGGCACCAGTGTTATGATTCCACCACGACGGAGTGATAGCTCGTGCCGCCCCTTCAGCTTTTGGCCATATTATTATTATCAGGTGGGGCGTATGGGTGCATCCTAGTTTACATGTTTCAGCAGATTATTCAGGTGAATGTGGTGTGTGCCTTGCATCCTTCACAAGGAGCTGATCCCTCCTACCCAAACAATTATATTAATTAGAGGCAACCCCTCTAATTTGCATGACGAGGTCACCCCTCCAAGTATTCATGCACGTTGATATTTCATGACCTATATTGGCTAATGGTTAACATGTTAAACAGTTTTCATAAGATAAACATACGGCTTTTCAAACTATAAAACCAGTTTTATGAAGTTATACCAGGTTTTCCAGGACATATACATTTCCGCTGCTATATGTTTTACATGCTTATATTATTCATTCCATGCTTGTATATCCGTGCATTGAGCGTTATGCTCAGCCGTTACTTTCCTTTCCATGTCCCAAAACGGCAGGTACCCAAGGACATACTCGAGCATTTTGGAGGACATGCATAGGATGGAAGCTGCCATAGACTTCTTCTCCTTTTGCCTTCATATACTTATGCTTGTTTAAGTTTTTCATTCATTTCATTTAATTTATTATGTTTTGGGAACCGATGTTTGATTCCGGTTTACCCTATGGTCATGTATATTTTACTACATATTACCTTGCATGCTTTGATGACACGCCATAACTACGCGTAACGGTCCACTTATAAAAGTGGGGTGTTACATGTCATGTTCATTCCACGTTCCTCAGATCACGTTCACGATATGTTACACGTATCATGGATCACGATATGTTTACACATACTACACTCACCATATCTCCACGTATCACGTTCAAAATTTTTCACGTATCACGTTCAAAATTTTTCACGTACTACGTTTCAGTATGTCTCGCGTATCATTGCTAAGACAGTACTATTATCAGTTAGTTGGGATATTTCGCATTATAACGTTCCAGTTACCCTTTCACGTTAATTTCTTATTCCCTCGATCAAATTCAGGGGATCTATCTTACGTTGATAACCATGAACTTTGCGTGTTTTCAAGTCAAGGTCAGGAGGACCAAGATTATCATTGTGTCAAGATCTTGTGAAGGAACCGTTCCAGGAGGGAAGCCACGTGGAAACGGACAAGTTCATCCGGACTTCTTATCCGATTTTTTTTCTTATCAATTAGTTATGTCCTTTCAGTCACGTCACGTTCCATGTCCTTTCAAGACATGTCACGCTCCACGTTCCTTCTACCATGTCACCTGCACGTCCATTTATCTTACATACCCTCTCAGTTTGATTCGGTTATGTTTCTCTTTTAGTTACTTATCTATAATTCGGGGACGAATTATTCTTTTTAGGGGGGAAGTGTTGTAAAACCCGAATGCTTTTACCATGAATAGTACCCTTACGATCGTACGTACATGATTAGAATTTTCCTTTTATAGCATGTTTACGTTTCACGAACAAGAATTACAAGTATTACGTACGTGTTATAACACGATAAGTATTTATTACGTACTAAGACACGATAATTATTTCAATAATAATTATAATCACGAACATACGAACATGAAATCATGAAGGTAAATAATCACGAGCTTAATATTACGTATGCATGTATATTTATTACGATCATGAATAAATATAATAAGACACGAACGATAACTATTTAAATCACGTAAAACACAAACACGAGAACACATTAAATATTAGACACGGAAAACATATGGGTTACCCCCATGTGGGCCCCCTACCCACGACTAGAAACAAAGAAAAGGGCCAAGCCCATTGATTTTTACTAAACATGAAATTAAGGGAAAACTTGTTTCATAATAACAAAAATTAGGAAAAACAAGAAAACCATAATTCTCTTTTTCTCCTCTCCTTGGCCACCGGGTAGAACTCACACCAAAGGTGTGATTGGTTGATTTTTGGTGTTTGATTTATTGCAAGGTTGTTAGTGTGTTCATCCTCCTTTGATTCACGTAATCGGTAAACCTTAAACCTCTTTTCTTTTTATGATCTTGATTAATTAATCACATGAAATCATGAATAGTTTAAAAACAAGTTATAAATCATGTAATTAAACATGGGGGTAAAATAGTTAATGGTTAAGGGGTGTTTGTTTGTGGCCGACGCAAGGAACCGAGCCCCAAGGGGGGGGGGGGGGTCTCGGCTTGTTTTGATGCACACCAACCGAGACCTCAAGGTCTCGGTGTTTGTGGTGTGTCTCGGCAGCAGGAACCAAGGGAAACCCCAACCTCGGTCGGGGTATGTTTTGGCTCGGGTGGGTCTCGGCTAAAACAAGGAACCACCACCGGCCTAAGCCGGTGGCTAAATAAGGAAAGCAGGGGGAACGTAGGCCGCGACAGCAGGGGGAACACCGGCTAGCCGGTGGGAACTCATGCTAGCAGGCGGCTAGCCAAGTCAAGGGTGCGTTGGTTGTCGGTTCACGGGTTAAAACCGGTCCGGTTCACACATGTTTAGATTAAAACACGGGTTCGGTTCATGGGTTGTTTTTACCAGGTTAATTATTTTTACAAGTTTATTTTTTTACAAGAGTTAAATTAAATTAATTAAAACATGTACATGATTAATTTAATTTATACATGACTTAGGTTATTAATTTTATTATTAATACATGAATTTTAACCTAAGTAATTATCATTTAATTAGACTATATAATAAATTAATTATTAAAATCATGACATATAAAAAATTAATTTACATGACTTAGGTTATGTTATTAATAGATAATAATACATGTTTTAACCTAAGTATTTGTACCTTTATTTAATTAAATCATGTTATATTTAATTAAATACTTTAACCTATAGTTTATTTAATTTACATGAAATAATTAATAAACTATAATATTTAATTTCATGACTTAGAATATTAATCAGTAAACACTTAAGCTTATATAATTAGCTTAATAATCCAGCTTATTTCTATTTATGGAAACTTTCTATTTTTAGAAACTTATTTAATTAAGGCAACTAATCTATTTATGGAAACTTTATATTTTTAGAAACTTATCTATTTTAAGCAGTAAATCTATTTTTGGAAACTTTCTATTTTTAGAAACTTTCTATTTTTGGAAACTTTCTATTGTAGGAAACCTGCTATTTTTAGAAAGTTACTTATTATTACACAACAGGTATAATAATACCTGAAATACAAGAAATACTTAATCATAATAGACCGAATACATGATAAACACAGTATTAAGCTTTAATCAGTAAAACATGACATGAACATATAAAACAAGCTAAGACATGATATAAAAGCAGTTACGTACTCAGTAATCAGATACATATACACGTATGTATTTATGTAGCATTAGTGATACCGAAGTAGGACCCTCTTCCGTTCGTCTTCTTCGTTCACTGGACACAAGGTACGGATTCTCCGTCCTTTCAGTATGGACATTCTTCCTTATTAGGATTCTCCGTATGCAGCCTACTGTTTTCCCAGTATATGTTTTATATGTTTTTGAATTGCTTATGTTTAATTAGATACCTAAAGCCATATACATGCATGACCAGTTTCACCTAGTTATGGAGGTACCATAACCATAACACTAGAGGCACCAGTGTTATGACTCCACCACGCGGAGTGATAGCTCGTGGCGTCCCTTCAGCTTTTGGCCATATTATTATTATCAGGTGGGGCGTATGGGTGCATCCTAGTTTACATGTTTCAGCAGATTATTCAGGTGAATGTGGTGTGTGCTTTGCATCCTTCACAAGGAGCTGATCCCTCCTACCCAAAATAGTTATATTAATTAGAGGCAGCCCCTCTAATTTGCATGACGAGGTCACCCCTCCAAGTATTCATGCACGTTGATATTTCATGACCTATATTGGCTAATGGTTAACATGTTAAACAGTTTTCATAAGATAAACATAAGGCTTTTCAAACTATAAAACCAGTTTTATGAAGTTATACCAGGTTTTCTAGGACATATACATTTCCGCTGCTATATGTTTTACATGCTTATATTATTCATTCCATGCTTGTATATCCGTGCATTGAGCGTTATGCTCGGCCGTTACTTTCCTTTCCATGTCTCAAAACGGCAGGTACCCAAGGGCAGAATCGAGCATTTTGGAGGACATGCATAGGATGGAAGCTGCCATAGACTTCTTCTCCTTTTGCCTTCATATACTTATGCTTGTTTAAGTCTTTCATTCATTTCATTTACTTTATTATGTTTTGGGCTTATGTTTGGGAACTGATGTTTGATTCCGGTTTACCCTATGGTCATGTATGTTTTACTACATATTACCTTGCATGTTTTGTTGACACGCCATAACTACGCGTAACGGTCCACTTATAAAAGTGGGGTGTTACATTGCCACTACCGAACATAATTTAATACAAGTAGTAAAAAGTCTAGTAAAAAGTACGAATTCTCAAATCGGTTTTTACATGGGGAGACTAAATTTTCTGTTTTATATGAATTGCCACTTCAAAACACACGCGGAACACCTAACATTGCATGAAAATACACGTGGACCAAAACAAACAATTCCTGCAATATACTGACACAACAAGACAATTAATAAAAAAATATGTGATTCGCTTACAAAGATGCGCGGAGCACAATAAAATTTTTTTGGGCCACACATGACACAATCTGACAATTACAAAAATTTATTGTGGTCCGCTTTATACATGACACGGAGCAACATTTTTTATTTATTTTTTTATTTCGGTTTAATAACATGTTGACACGTGTGCGAAAGTTGGTCCGCTTAAAAAGAGGCGCGGACAATAGGGTTATTTTGGTAAAGTAAAATTAAAAGGGTCTCTGCGGGACAAACGATCTTGAAAAGAGCTACTGCAGTAAATAACTCAGTGAAAATAAGAGGTTGTTTACTTTTTTTAAATGGAATCACATGAGAGTTTTAATTAGTCTCTTAGTGGGAAGATGGAAATTTTAGTGTAAGTAAGGAACAAGTAAACACACCCCTAAGCTGTCTTTTTAGCATGAGCCATAATGAATTTGATCCGAAATATACTTAACTGCAAACATTGATTACAAGAATATAATTATGAGATTCCCTAATATTAGACGACAAGACGGTAGTGTGTCCAAGAGGAAAATCACATCTTTAGTAAACAAATTTGCTGCATTTACTTTCGCATCATTGCATGCCTCTCAAGTTTCAACCATAAGCATTAAATAGGAGAAACAAACTCAGTGGTGGATATTAGGGGTGGCAATTCGTGTCAGGTTTGGGTTAGTAGGTTCTGGTTGTCAGGTTGGCGGGTCAGAAAATCCCAACTCAAACCTAACACATTTAAATAAGCGGGTCAGTTATGTTAACCCTAACCCGTTTACGCATAACCCGAACCTAACCTATTCAACTCATGTATATATTTGGGTTGACGTTAAATATGTTACATAGGTTGAATAGGTTAAACAGGTTTATATATTGATCCATTTAACAAGTTTTATATATAAAAGTAAGCACATTACACGTGTTAAACATGTTAAATGTGTTCATTTTCGGTATGTTTAACCTAGTTAACATGTATGGTAAAATATTAATCATTTTTAATATAAGAAAAAAATCTTAAACGGGTTATCGGGTCGACCTGTTTAATTTTTTTCCAACCCAAACCTAACCTGTTTAATAAATGGGTCAGATAGGCCGACCCAAATTTGACCTAAGATTCAATATATTCAACCCGAACCTGTTAATTTTCGTGTCGGTTTCAGATCGGGTTTCATGTCGGGTCAGAAATTGCCACCCCTGGTGGATATAATGAAATTGAAAATGATTTATAACAGAAAAAGAGCAAATAATCTAATAGATTTCAGTCTAGTTTTGTAGAAAAGAAGATGAAGAAATAACTTTTTTTGGTTATTGATAATTTAAGATTAGAACAACGGGTATCATAAGTGTCAAAGATAAATAATATAGTCAGGCGGCTCCTTCGTTTGCACAAACCAAGTTATTGCCAAAAGTGAAAAAGCGTCGTCATACGTCTACACATACCTCACTTATTAAAAAAAAATGTTGATGGCTTCGACGCGAGCCTATTTGACACCACATTTGGTACGATGCGCCAAAGGAGTTCTTGAGCCAAACTCTTTACCATACCTCGTTCTCTAAGTTTTATTATCTTGGATACATTTAATTGAACTCACTATAGAGGTGGCAAAACGGACGGGCGGCAGGTTAACGAACGCAGATTAAACGGGCGTAAGCTAAAATGAGAAAAAACATACGTAATCCTAGAAATAAATAATAATAATACTTGTTTAAAATACGGGAATAAAAAAATAAAATATAAAAAATGTCATCTAATTAGTATTTTACATCCGCCTATTTGGTGTCTTAGATGTATGCCCGTTTAATAATGAATAGACAAAAAATGTTAGATCGTTTTTTGAAAAGTGTCAAAAAAATATTCATATCTAACAAAATGGGCAAGATTTACCACCTCTACTTGCTACCTCTACTCGCTATAGAAGAGATAATGGTCATAAGTGTAGAGAGTGCCTAACAAGGAACACAAGCTGGAAAGGGGTTTTCCTGCGCGAAAATCGGCAAACAGTGCCCTTCCTTTCCTTTGCAGGAAAAAGGATTTATTTTCCGGTTGCAGGACTCACCGTAACCCTCTTGCTATCGGCAAACCCATACCCTCTTGCTAGAATTTGTGTGTGTGTGTGTGTGTGTGGGGGGGGGGGGGGGGGGGAATAAAATATCACGACCCGTGGAGCTTATGTGTGAAAACGCTCACCACAACCTCCACGGACTCCATTCCACCAAGTAGTACTATAACCTAAAGTCCGAAACCCATGCTCATTCTACTCTACTATATATTTGCCTAACTATCGCATATATCGTTTTTAAAGCGAAACACATCTAATAGTTAGCAATATAAAAAAAACAGATCACGTTCAAGTCCTTGCTACAATCCCCCTGATACTCTGTTTCAAGAAACGACTAGCGAATTTCTGATTAATGATTGATAAATACAACCACTTCATGCTAACGTTAACCTTAAGCCTTCATGACACCAATCCTACAACAAAACTACCAGACACATAGCTCAAGGCTAATTGACGCTAGTTTTTGTAAAAAATATGAGCTGTGCAATCACTCCGAGTTCAATTTTTCACTGGGATTATTAGCATCAATGGTTGGCTCAGCAAGCTCGAGGGAAACAGGACAATGATCACTCCCATAAAATCCTGCGAGAAAAATCAGCATACATTGTGTGATACAAAAACTCAATAGAAAAGCAATACTTGACAGCAAACTATTAACCATTTATAGACATTTAAATATACAAAAAATCACACCCTCCAATTCAATCCCATGCCCATGCATCTCGCACTTGACGATCTTATCCTTAAGTTCTTCTGACACTAAGTGATAGTCTATTCTCATTCTTTTACCACGATACCTGAAAAAAATGATAAAATACAATATTACATTAATATAAAATAATGCTACAAAAAAGATAAACTTGAAACATGTTATCATATCTGCTAAAACTACATACTTTCCGATAGGGTTTCCAGACCATGAGAAGCCACGTTCCATATCTATGTCTTTGTGGAGATATCTATATGCATCTATTAGCTTTCCCCTGAAATCAATACATGATAGGCCAGCAATAAAAAAAAAATGATAAACGGGTCCACTGCTTTCAACGAAACAATTTAATAACAATGAAAACTCTGAAGACTATGCATACTCTTTTAAAATGGAACCGAAGCGCTTCCTCTCAGACAAGGTAAAGCCAGGTTGCCCACAATCCTGCAGTCGACAATTAAAGTTAGTTCTTGAATTTAAAATCAGCAGTTGTTTGCAAATGTATTATTATTTAAATCTGTGAAAAGTGTCTTCTCTTGAAGTCAAACAACATTACTTTTTTTTTTGGGTAAAGGGTTTTACCCCGGTAAATAGGTCAAACAACATTACTTGAACCTCAAAACTACATAAGAACATTAAGAGGGCATAATGACATATAGTTGTAAGTACAGAATATCAATTAAAGAAGTACATCACCTCTTTGTTTGGAGGAACATAACCGTTAAGCTTTGCAGTCTGAAAAAAATCTGGATGACTTACATCGATCTCTTCGTGACTGCAAATATTAAACCATCTTTAGAAAGACGCTATAGCAAAAATTCACAGACGAACAACAATTTCAGGGACAAATTATGCTAATAACATATGAATATGCCTAATGGTAATCATACTTGAAAACATGAGTGCATAGAAAAAGATTTGGCCAAGAAGAGGTACCTAACATTCAGATCACCGCACCAGATAAGTGGTTTATCAGTAGATTGCAAGACGAACTCTTTCATTCTTTTATCCCATTTTCTTCTCCTTTGAAACGCGGTTTCTTCGTCTTTCCAACCATTGTTTGGCACATACGTATTCATTATACGGAATGATTCAAATTCAGCTATAATAACTCTGCCATCTGCTTCATGCTTGGAACCTATTAATAAAACAAATATCATTTCGTCACTTACAAATTTTCATAAGGCAAGCAAATCCTTTCATGATGTTATTTTTCATCCGCCACAACAATTAGAAAACACAAGTCTTCATATCTATATGAATTAAAGTTACCTGAGCCATCTAAATTAAATGAAACCCTCTTCGGTGGAAAACATTTCTTTACAAACAAAGCAGTTCCAGCATACTTTGAATCAGATAGAGACCACCATACATCGTATTTTCTGAAGGTTGGACCTGATAGTGCCCGTGTTATAATCTGCAAAATTCGTTACGGATTACATTTACGAAAGTTATAATGTGATATGGAGAATATCAGCTGTAACAGAACACACTGCAGAAGAGATTCGGTGTGCATCTGCTGTTTGAAGTTGTGATAATTAGAATAACTGTCTAGTCTTTGGAAACTTCCAATTAGTTATCTAAGTTCGACACTTACTTCTTATGCAAGTTTTATGTAAATGTTTCTTGAAAGTTTGTATGCATCCCAAACACTTCTATAAATAGATAAGAGTTGTTATTTTCTTTTGTAATGGAGGACGTTAGTCTTATTACATTAACAAAATATAACATATATAACGACATACCAGTTTTTCTTCTCGTGAAGCATTGTTATCGTCCTTTAACTCTCTTGGGTTCTTAGGAGCGCCTTTGGCACCAGCTGCAGGCATCCTTACTTCCTGCATCCATATAGATGAATATATCAGCAACATGCTTCTTGTAATGTTAAACATTATGCAACAAAAAAGCCAATTACTTAAAAATTTACCCAAAGGTGCCAAAAGTTGAAAGTCTCGAACGATTAATAAAAAATAAAGAAGGCGTAGAATGAAGCTACTGGGTTGTTTGGCATTGCCTCTTTATGTGATAATCTGATATCAAATAACCAAAATCAAATTATAAGTTGCACTGTTAGAGGTTCCTGTTTCTTTTGTTTACAGTTATGAATCAGATATTTAAGTGGGTGCTTGTGACTGCTTATTTCTATAGCCTATGAGCTTATCAGCTCATTTGAGTTGTTTTCAGGAAGCTGTTGTGTTTAACATCAGCTTATTTGAGTTGTTTTCAATACTCTAATTCACATCAGAGCACTTTTTATCCCTACAATCAGGATTTCCCAAACACTCGAAAACAACTACTTAGGTTTTGATACAGCCTAAGCAAGTCAAAACCCTAGCTCCTCCGTAACGTCTTTAAGATAATTAGCACTATTGAACAAATTAACAAAAAGAAGCACAAGCTAACTATTTAGCACTAAACTTAAACACCATAAAGTAATTATTTGCTACCTGAAACGTAAACTCATTTAATCACTTCCAAACGCAATGCAAAACACACTTTGATAAGCTCATAAACTATGGGGTGTCTGTGTAAGCTTGTTTTTGAGCTTTATGTGATTTTGGGCTGTGTTTCATAAACCCATTTTTTCCGGTTTATTTTGAGACTTATGGTATTGTTATATAAGCTTACCATACCACAATTAGCTTATATAAACCCACAAGTCTTAAAATAAGCTGGAAAATTTGAGCTTATGACACATCCTATAAACATGTGTGTGCATCAGCTTCTCTAAATCTCAATAAGTTAAGATAAATCCAGGGGCGGACACAAGGGGTTCCGTGCGTAATTTATTGTCAAAAATCCCGAAATGAACCAGGTCCTATAATCTTGTGTTACATCTCTTGTTTAATTAGTCCATTATTTGATCCTAAATATTCTTTGCAAATATGATAGTCCTGGTTGGATATATTAGTGTGTTTGACAAAAATGCTCCTAAATGCTACTTCGGGGGTACTTGTTTTGGCTTTATGAAACGTAAGCCCATTTCAGCTTATATTTCATAAGCCTCAATTTTGTGGCTTATTTGGAGATTTATGGGCGTATATAAGTTTATTATATCATGATAAACTTATATAAGCCCATAATTCTAAAAAAAGCCACAAAATTGAGGCTTATAAAATTTAAGGTGAAATGGGCTTACGTTATATAAGCCGAAAACAAACACCCCCGATCTCATGGAGCGTTTTAAAAGGAGCATTCCGAAAAAACAGATAAAGCTACTTGGTGATTGTGAAACGAGCATTAAAAATTACAACGCTCAACGCTGACCACCTCCTAGATGGTCGAAAAAGCTCTAGGCCAAACACACCCATAATCTAAATTCTAAACAAAACTTATGTAAGTCGTAAGCTCATAAATTATGGTGGTTTCTGTTTAGGCTTATTTTTGGGCTTTACACGATTTCTGTTTGAGTTTTATAAGCCCATTTGTTCCGTTTATCACTTACGAACTTATATAAGCTTACCATACCATAATAAGCTTATAAAAGCCCACAACTCTTCAAAAAAGCTAGAAAATTTGAGCATATGAAACAAGAACCGAAATGACAAAAGCTCATGAGCCTAAAGAAACACCCCCTATTATATGCCTGCGTATCAGCTTCTCTAAATGTCAATAAGCCAGATAAACCCAGAGGCGGACACAAGGCAAAATGAACCTTACATCTCTAGTCCATTAATTTATGGTAAAAAAACAACTGTAAATACGATAGTCCGCCTATAATCTAAACACCCCATTTCACCAAACTAAAACATTGATGATGAAAATTCTTATGTAGTACAAAATTACAATATAAGTTGAAAACAAATAAAGGGGCGGACACAAGGCGGGTAAAATATTGTCAAAAAAGTCCCGATATGAACCTTACATCTCTAGTCCATCACTTTATGGTAAAAAAAAAATTGTAAATTACACACATTTTACGAAACTAAGGGGGTGTTTGGTTGTGGCTTATATAACGTAAGCTTATTTCGGCTTATATAACATAAGCCTCAATTTTGTGGCTTATTTGGAGAGTTGTAGGCTTATATAAGTTTGTTATATCATGATAAACTTATATAAGACCCTAAGTATCAAAATAAGCAACAAAAATGGGGCTTACGTTATATAAGCCAGATTTCGGCTTATATTTCATAAACCTTACTTTTTAAGCTTATTTGGAGACTTATTGGCTTATACAAGTTTATTATGATATAATAAGCTTATATAAACCCATGAGAGTCTCCAAATAAGCCACAAAATTGAGGCTTGTGTTATATAAGCCAAACCAAACACCCCTTAAAACACTGATGAAAATTCATAAAAACAAAACAATATAAAATTATTAAAAGTGCAAAAGAGGGGTGTAGTAAACCTGTATAGCAATAACATCGGGATCAATGGTATCAATGAAGGTAGTAAACTCTTTCCAGTTGTTCTTAATTCTAAGAAGGAAGCTGTTTGCATTCCAAGTTAAAAACTTTCTGGGTTCTCCTTGTTGTTGTTGTTCATCTGGGTTTGTTGCTTTTGTTTCACCATTGTTATTGTTGTTGGGTTTCTTGAAACAATTATTAGTAGTGTCATCTTTTTTAACTGGTTGAAAGAATCGTTTCATTTTCACCGGATTAATGGATGGATTCTGGTTACCCTCCGGTGGGTAGCTTTCTGGTGTTTAAATTTTACTAGTGGATTGCTCAATACACGGGTTTTAGGCCCACTAATTTTTTGGGACATGAACTGAATTGTAAAAAATACTTTTGTGGTCGGGTCAAATTGAACGTTTGGTTTCGTGGTCTAGAAATTGTAAAAATCGTTTGTGTGGCAGATTTACAAAGGTGTTTGTTTAAGCTTATTAGTGGGGCTTAAGCTTATAATATTGTTTGGTTAGAGATTTTAGGATCGGATCGAACTATTTCGGTCTAGTTTCGGTCTAAAGTTTTGGATCATTTCGGTTCTCGATCTAATTTAGTTTTAATCGGTCGATCCGATTTGGGTCTTTTGTTCAGCTCTAATTGCAACTACCTTAAGAAACTATCTTTATCAAAAAAAAAATATTTATCGACAACTATTACTGTTTACGGCTAACCATACATAAAACTATATACGGAGTATAAAACTAAGTTTTTAAATAGTCAAACTTGTAAGAGCTTGCTAAGAGCTAAGGATACAGTTGTGTCATAGATGGCGCCGTCTCTTATCAGCCTAGAAAAACGACGACTCACTGCACCCACTTTCGTGCTATAGTCCTGGCGCCATATTTGTCAGCCTTTTTTTCTTTTAATTATTAAAGTAGGGTATATGTGGATCCTTTATACTACTTTTTATCTTTATGACACCACTTTCTCCATTACTCATTGTTATCTCATAAAATGTGGTGTCATAGCATTCTGGTGTCATAGCCTACATGTCGGCTATGGCACCACTTTTAGCTATAGCACCACACCACTGTACCCAGTGCTCTAAAAGAACGAGCGTTTATATGTTATAACTATGTACCGGAACGGATGTCGATCATCTGCCTACGGCGTTTACTGATTCAGTTGCAAGTATCTAAGCATCCATTAGTTAAGGGGTTGGGGCGCGAAGCTGAATCCTTGAGAAAATGTTTGCTTGACATTAAAAGATGCATGCATCCATTAGTTAAGAGGGTTGGAGCGCGAAGCGCGAGACTGAATCTTTGAAGAAATGTTTGCTTGACATTAAAAGATGCATGAGATAAAGGTGTTCCTACCGTTTACACCTTTCGATGTACTGGAATTCCTTTTTTCCAACTATGTGTTTTAGGTTAGTTCAAAAAAAAAAACTATGTGTTTTAGGATTGATGATGACCCCGAAGACGCAACCCTTAAGAATTGCACAGTTTAAGTAAATGATTCATCCCGATTTCCCAGTTAGCAAAACCATAAAGGATAAATAAGCTGTAGCCGAAAACCTGAGATTACATGAACTGACAAACCAGTCGAAAAAGAAATTTGTGAAATGTATCCAGACTAGCGATTTAAGTTAAGTTTACCGGGCAGCTAATGACATTTCACTCATGTTCAAAATTTACAGCAAAACGAAAAATTATTCATTGAATGCTACATTAGATAGCAATATAGCATCAAAGCAATTTAGAACCATGTAACTAGTAACAAACTACAAAAATTAAATAACTACATATATACATATTATGTACAGATTACAGACACTTAACGGGTAAAAAAATCTATTTCTGACAAACAACATAAAAAATACAGCCTAATTAACATTTGGTGCATGTTTACTACACATAGCAGCCGCTTTAATCATGTTTGATTGAGCAGCATCCAGCAACGGGTCAACTTGAATCGCTTTATTAAAGCAGAACTTTGCTTCTTCCCATCGCCTCTGAGCAACAAATACAAGTCCTAGATTGTTATACGCGGGAGCGTAACCAGGCTGCAGATCCAATGACTTTGAAAACATGGCTTTTGCACTTTCATATTGCTTTTGCTGTCGGTATAAATTTCCCAGATTGCAATAGATGGTATGCGCTTGTTCGGGCTTTGCCAGTGATAAGGCTCGTTTATATACTTCTTCAGCTTGTGAAGATGATGAATCTGATAGTTGCAGAGAGATGCCTGGAAAGCCACAAACAAGGAGAAAGTCTTGTGAGTACAAGTTATCCCGTGAAGACCGCAAAATTTACATACTTAGTCAAACCACGTTATTTTCATTGAAGGATATAGCAAATGATCATAAAAAACATTTTTTTTTTAATTCAAGATAGCTAGTTTAAAACTGTGAAATACCTAGGTTTGACCAAGCATAAGAGCATTCTGTGTCACGAGCAACAGCGGCCTTGAGGTATGTTTGGGATGTTTTAAAGTCTTGGATACAAAGACTATGAAGCCCAAGTTGATGCCACTGTACTGGATCGTCGGGATCCTCTGATATTGCCTGAAATAGTAAGGCAAAAAACAATATCACGTTTGTTTTTCGTAAGTAATTATAACCCGAATTGACCTATTAGTAAGTAAATGGACAAAAATAGGCACCATTAGTTGTGTAACCAAGAAAATACAGATGGTTTTGATCTTATGGATGAGTTACCTGCTTTAAACTGCTAAGTGCTCGTTCTTCAACCTCCATTAGTTCATTTTGTTCAACTTTAAATCCTGCAGCAATTTCATGTTGGGCCTTATGAACCATAGCGAGCCCAGCCCAAGCTATGGGGAACTCAACTGCAGAAGAATCTCCTTCCTTTAGTATCGAAGCCATTTCATTTCCAGCCCATGAAAGCTGTTCACTGGGATTTTGTGATCTTTCAGCTTCTCGGATTCGGTGAACAGCAACAGCATATCGAGTCGCCAAACAATTAGACTCTAATTTCGCAGCCTGCACAACAAAAAATGACAGGTTCTTATTACACCAAGGTTGCAATATACACAAAAGTTAATTTCTTTTGCAGAATGATTTTAAAAGAGATGATAACGACCTTCTCTAAACACTTGCCAGAATGGTGATGATCACCAGCCATGTAGTACGCATTAGCAAGATTGGTCCACACATGAGCACCTTTTGGGTCTGCTTTTGCAGCAGCTAATAAACATTCTTTAGCAACATTAACTGCAGTATCTCTATCGTCGCAAACCCCACTGTCACCATTTGCCCCTGCACCTAAAAGTTGGAGTAGAAGAAATCATTAACACGTTCTACTTAAGATCTTGAATTTTCAATTAATTAACATTTTCCAATAGCTGCAGCAACATACCTGCGACTACGGAGCCATATTTACACAAAAGAAGGGCAGCGTAGTTTATAAAAACAGAGGGATGGTTTTGATCTTTTAGGATGAGGTCTTGGAAACATTTTTCTGAAAGCTCCAGATTACCACTGGGTACAAAGGGCCATGTCAGTTAACTCATGTGGTAATCGATGCACGACGATATATAGAGCAGGCAGATCAGTGAAGAAGCGAGCAATAAAATTATAATGGAATGCACGTTTGTCGATTGCACTTACGATTTATAAACCTGATTATTTAGGGTGAAATAATCAGTGTTGGATAATGAGTTTATCACAAGCTGCAAGAAATCGGATTATCTAAGCATGAAGTAACATTACTTGATTTTACCCTTTCTTTATATACTCTCATTTCCATTCACAAACCGTCACTACTTTTGTCACATCAAAGCCATTTTTGGCCAATTCAACCACTAATTTTCTAAAAAATGATCCGAGTTTGCTAAACATTCAAACATCCGATATCACTATTTCTGAAAAGAAGAGGCAGTTCCAAGCACTATTTTCTACCACTTATTTTATTTCTGCTATTTATGTTATTCTGATTATTTAGTCTCACATAATCACTTTTATAAAGCACATCCAAACAGCCACTAAACAACTCATCAATGGCTTCTTGAAAATTATCAAGCACAGAAACAGTTCAATTTATCATTCACTCTTGTGCGTAAAATGTATAGATATAATTAATTTCACATCGACTAGTAAAATACATCAAAAGTTTTGAGTCCATACCTTTGAATATGAGCCATTCCAAGGTTCCCTATGCAATCCAAATTTTCAGGGGCAACCGCCAGCAATGATGAAAGTACTGATATAGCACTCTGAACAAATTACAAGGGTCATCTTAGATTATAAAACATATTGTATTGTAATTAGGTAGAAAATAATCGGGGGAAAAAGCACTAGTACCTGCAAATGACCCGCTTTAAGTAGCAATACACCTAAAGTGTTCCAAACAGAGGCCTGTCTAACATCAGATCTCATTGAGTCATTTAATTTGCGAAGAATTTCTTCAAGCTCTTCACCCTCCACTTCTTTTCCTGAGCCATAATCTTCCGAACTTCCCAGCAAAATACACTGCAAAGTAATACAAATGAATAACATCATCGTTAAATAGAGATGATTTTCACCAGCCTAATTAAGAATCAGTATGTTCAGATTATGTTTTATCTCTAACAGGTCAAACATGTAAAACCGAAAAAATAATCTATAGAGAAAACAGGTCAGACGGGATCAAACTCAGCAAAAGTGTATTCTGATGCATACAACCTCTTGATGCTATTTTAAAAACTAGATTATTATTGGAATAATGTTTTTCTGTACTCATATTTATGTATACAAAGTATCTAAAAAAGTTGGTTTTCCTAAAGCAACTGTTTCGTTTCGGGTCAACCCAGACGACCCGTACCAAGAATTTCCTTTTTGAGCTGTTTCCCGCATACCCAACCCATTATCTAGCATAAATCTAAGTGTGATGTAATGTACCTGAGCATGGTGAGTCTGAACCAAAGAAAGCAACTCCGGTCTATCAATATCTTCGTCACCACGAAGCAAGATTTCTTCTGCTTTTTCATAAGCAGAAACTGCCTGATAAAACCTTCAAATTTAGTGCAAAGACAACACATACATAACTTAACCATGCTCAGGATCCTACCTTTTGTGGTTGTCCCATTCGTTGGTACATTAAACCGAGTATAAAATGAACATGTGCATTCTTTGGCATTTTGCGTGCAACATGTATCAAACCCTACAAGTATTAAGTAATTTGTATGTTGGATATCAGATATGATTACAAAGGTTTTATAAAATAAACAGACATAAAACTAAAAAGATAACTCACTGTTTTAAGGCTGCTGACTTTCTCCTCACGAGATGACGCGGCACCTGTACCATTATGATCACCTTCCGCATCAGCCGCACAATCAAGAGGGAATTCCATCTTACCATTTCGTGAACGGGACTTGGTTAACTTTTTAGATTGTTTACCGTCTAGCTCAATAGTATCACAATCTTTGCCAAAGAAACTGACTTTATCTTGACTGTTATCTTCATTACCAAACCTACGCAATCAAAAGTAAGCACATCAATTACACACATAGGGACTGTTTGGCATCGCGTTTCAAAAGTGATTATCTGATTATTGCTATTTAAGTTGTAAATAACCAGTACAACCACATTTTTTACTTGTGGGTCAGATAATCAGTTATTCACTTATAGTAACATAGATGATCCAATCATTAACGGATCATTTACACATAAGTCTTAAACGGAATATTTCCATAGAATACTAACATGCCTTGTAACTTGTCACGTTTTAGTCTTTATACTCTTTTTGTACATTCAACTCACAGAAAGACACAGTATCTTATTGTCCCATCTGGGTCGTTTTGTAATGATGATAAGATTTTCTAAAGTTAACTTTGTTTACAAGAATGTAAACCAATTGATTAAGATGTTACTTCAAACTATGCGCATAGCCAATGTTTGGCATCCCATTTTAAACGCGACTATCTTATTATTGCATATTAAAGCCGCATAGAACTACAGAATTGTTTTGGATCCAATCCATAGGAATCAATAGAAAAGGCAAATCTCTTATGATACACCAGATCCGGCTCGGTTATTGATAGAGTGAATATATCTGCCATTTCTAGAAATCTCTCTTCTGATTCAAAATCGTGGTGTAACGTGTATCATCAGTTTTAGTAACATAGGTTATCTAATCATACACGGATCATTTACATATATATCCATAATGAAGTATTTGCGTAAAACACCAACTTACCTTTTTGCTCGTCTCGTTTTAGCGTTTATACTCTTTTTGAACATTTGACTCAATTAAAGATAAAGATTTATCCCATTTGGGTCACTTTGTAACTAAAATAACAACATTTTTTGTACAAAAAAAATTGTTATGTTTATTCATAAAAATCGTTACGTTAATATAAATAAATGTTAAATGTAACCACAAAAGTGTTAAATTTATGACTTTACGTACAAAAATGCAAAATTTTATGCACAAAAATGTTAACTTTATCTATAAAATGTGAAAATTCATGTATAAAACTTTAACTTTATGCATAAAAATAACAAAATTATACAAAATGTTAATCTTTATGTATAAAAATGTTAACTTTATCTATACAATGTGAAAATTTATGTATAAAAATATCAAAATTATACAAAATGTTAATCTTTATGCATAAAAATGTTAGGTAGAATTTTGTATGAAAATGTTATAACTTTATGACTTCTTAAAGATGTTAAACACTTAAATTTATGAACAAAATGTTAATCTTCATGTATAAAAATGTCAACTTTATGTATAGAAATGTCAAATTATGTATAAAATGTTAAACTTCATGTATAGAACAATGGCGGACCTTAGTAGGGGCAGGCGAGAGTTCCTGCCCCCAAAGGTTGTGACGAGTAGTGTATATATTACTTACTAATTTCTTCTCAAAGTTATTGTAAACTTTTTTATCTTGGTATGTCTAAATTAATTCTGCCCCAAAAAATAAATGTTCAAGGTCCGCCCTTGGTATAGAAATGTCAGAATGATGTACAAAAATGTCAACTTTATGTACAGAAAGTAGAGGTGGCAAAACGGGCGGTCGCGCAGGCACGGGCGGAAGCTAAAACGAGAAAAAAAACATATATAAAAATGTAAGAAATAAAAAATAACAAATACTAATTTGAAAGGGTGGATAAAAAATTAAATATAAAATAATAACTGATGGTAAAAAGTGTTTCACATGTACGACCGTTTAACCCATTTAGTGTCTTACTCATGGGCAACCAAAATATAAGTGCCTATATTTAGCAAAATGTGCAAGATTTGACACCTCTAATAGAAAGGTTAAATTAAGGTAGAAAAATGTAAAATTTATACAAAATGCTAATCTTTAATACAAAAAATTACAAGATTACAGGCTACAAAAATTAAAAACAATCCAAACATGATTCTCTTAAAAAAAAAATACAATAACTAATGCAAAGAAGCAATCTTTATAAAAAAAATAAATGAAATATTTATAAAAAAATTACTATAAAAAAGTGATTACCTATGGAAGGAATCAAAAGGGGTATCAGGATCATCAGTAGGAGGGTCAACGTTTAAGTCAGCAATGACTACTTTTGGCCTTTGTTGTTGCTGTGGTTTCCAGCTTTCTTCCGGTGGTTGACTGATGCTCAGCTGCGGTGGTTTTTGGTGGTTGTTATTTGCCGGCGGTGGTTGTTGCTGTTGTGACATGTTTTCTAGGGTCTTAGATTGACCAAATGTGAAGAAGGTCAATGTGTGCTACTTGTTTATATACTTTTTCATTCATGGTCATATATTATTTTTAATAAACTGTCTCGGCGTACGTTACGTAAGACTTGATATTACGCGTCGACTAATTTTATAACAGAATAAGTGCAAATGATTAATTTTCTTCTCGTTGGAGACGAAACGTTCGCGCGTGTTCAGTTTTAGGTAATGCAACGCGGTTTTCGCATCCTACGTATATTTCTCACGTGAATCTGTTATGGGATTAGATACTTTTGTAGGTTTTGTTTCGTTTGTACGATTGTGTCAGGTATTCAGCCATTCTAGTAACGGTATATCTTCGTAATGCTACATTATTGAAAGCATAACGTTGAGAGTTATACATATCAAACATTACGAGCATCGACTTGTGCTTATGGTGTAGAGATGTTGTTCGTTGTCATCATTGTGACGTGATTAGGTCATCAAAGTTACTTAAGAACTAACTTTGCAATGGACCGGTAACATAATGGTCGTTTCCATACAAATTAGTTATAGGAAGAATCCGTGAGGTTATTAGTTTGTTGCAAATTTAGTCCTTTTACATAACGGCCGTTACATAAAGACTAACTTTACAACCAATCATTATTCTGTTGCAAAGTTAGTCCTTTTTTTTAGAACGGTCAAAGTTAGTCCTTTTACTTAACGGCCGTTACATAAAGACTAACTATACAACAAATCGATAACGTCAGTCACAGTTCTCATACAAAAAACCGCTCCGCAACGAAACGTTGCACAACCTCGTTGGTCACAATGACCAAGATGCTCTAAACATATGTTAATGTTTTGAATACTAGGTGTATCTAAACTCTATAAATAAAGATTGAAATCCTCACAAACAAAACATCAAGCTGCTGAGTTTTCCTTTTTGTTGCGAAAAAACATAACCGGTCATGTTTATATTACTTGAGAGAATCTCAATCCGCTAAATAAAAGCCTAAACATATAGAAACTAACGCAAATCAGATGTTATAGACCAAAACAAAATTTCATTTACAAAAGGTGTGTAATGGTACAACAACAGAATCTTTACACTTTTTGAACCAACCAAAAAACCGCCCAAACTACTCTAGCTCACCGGATTATACACAGCCCAACCATTAGATCATCTGGCAAAGTGGGTCAGACTGAGTTTATGATCTGCTCGCAGCTGAATCTGACCCGCGAGTTCGTGACCATTTCTTCTTATTCTTCCAAAACTCGTCTTTCTTTGCTTTCTTTTTTATCTTAACCCAACCCAGCTTGCTGCTGATAATACCCATAATCGCACTCTTATCCTTCTTATTCTTAGTAGCTGCTTTTACATCCAAAATAGACCTTAACTTATGATAGGATCTTGCATCAGGCACCTGTCCACTTTTCACCATCTGTTTATGATAATAGAATGCCCTCTTAAAATCCCTAACACGAACAAACGCATAAATCATAGTGGAATAAGTAATTGAGTCGGGTTTTAATTTCAATACAGTCATCTCCTTCAACAACTGTGGCAGTTTACTTTCCTGCCCTCCACGAGCATAAGCATTAATCAGCATATTATATGTCATAACAGTCGGCTGCAAACCAATCCTTCCAAATTCACATATCACGTCTCGTGCTTCACTATATTGACCTTGTTTTGCGAACCCGTCCACAAGAATATTAAATGTCACACGAGTTCCTTCCACTTTATCAGTAATCATTCTTTTCCATATTCTCATTAAAGCTTCAGTGTCACCTGCTCGTCTAAATGCATCAAGCAGAGCTGTGTAGGTTTCGATTGATGGTTTTACCCCTTCCCTTAACATGTTTTGAAATGCCACGTCAGCTTTTTCGTGCCACCCGCTGATTGAATACGCGTGTATAAGAGCTGTATAGGAATGAGATGTTGGTTTTATGCCAAACTTTTTCATCTTCAAGAATGCATCAGCTGCCATGTCACTCATTTTCTTTTGGCGCCCGTAAGCACTAATTAAACAAGTGAAGGATTTAACATCGGGCTGTAATCCAATTTCTTCCATTTCTACCATAAGTTTTTCTATCACTTCTGGTTGCATTCTTCGACTATAAGCGTCCATTAAAATATTGTAAGATGCGGTTGTAGGTGTGATACCTTTTGATTTCATTTCAGCAAACAAACCTTCAGCTTCTTCAATTTGGTCCGATTTGCTGTAAGCGTTTATAATCGTATTGTAGATAATTGCATTCGAAGCGATCCCCTTTTTTTCCATTTCTAATTGGATAATTAGTGCTTCTTTCTTTAAACCCTCGTCACAAAATGCTTTAATAAGAGCGCCCATGACTTCTAAACTCCACTTAAGTCCTCTCATGTTTAAGATTTCAAAGAACTCCCACGCGTCTTTGGCACTATTACCCTTTCTTCTCATAATCGTGATCATTATAGAGCATGTTACATGATCGGGTTCAACATTGCATTGTTCCATCGTCTCAAATATGCTCCAAGCATCATCATACCTAATACAAACAGCCCAAAATACTAGTATAAATATATGATCTTAGCTTCCCTATTATTTAAGTATATGAACCATATCACATCATTCACAACAGAAAGACAAAAGAATTTTCTGAAAGCATCTAACATTGAAAGAACATATGTTAGATCGCTGAAAGCATCTAACATGGATTTATGTGCATAAGGGGGTTAGTAGGATTATACATGTAATCATATTGTTTGGGGTTAAGGTAAAGAATTTTCTTGTATAGTCTAATCTATATGGATCGTTCTCTTTATACAAGGAAAACTCGTGCTGCTCGCGGACTAACCTTATTGAATGAACAGTAAAAACTCTTAGAGAATGTCTGTATATTGCTTGTTTATGAATTATGAATTACTAGTATAATTCTCAAGAGACACAACATTATATACTACTCGTAATTTATTAGACCTTCACAACATCCATCGCCTAACACATTGTATGAGAGTGTTTGGGGTTGCTCGTTTATCTGCTTTTGTACTTGCTGCGTTATGATACAACACATAAGCAGTTTTTGAGGGGTTTAACATTGCTTATACCAACTGCTTAGCTGATTCTTTGTGGATGAAATAAGTTGTTTTTCTGTTTGTTTCAAATAGCAATAAGCGGATATGGAGTTTTAACAATCAATCCTAAACACCCCTTATTCTAACACGAAAGCACGATATGGAACAACGCAAACAACAAATCGTGCAATTATACACATTAACTTATAAACTGAGCTAGGAAACAATGCATTATAAGTTTATAACCTAAAGAACATAAAAAAGCAAATACCTCCCACAATCCGAAAGAGCGGAGATGGCGGAATTAAACACATGAACCTGCTTATACTCCACAGTTGCAGGCAAATTATCAAACAAAATCAACAACTTATCACCCAAACCCGCTCTCCCAAGAACAGGAAACAACGCGGAATAAGCCCAAGGCGTAACCAACGACGGCTCATGTAAACTCATCCACTCAAAAAAATACAAACAACACATAACCAAACCCTCTTCCTCACCCATCAAACTCAACACCTCAACGCACTCTCTCTCGCTCAGCTTCCCTTCGTAACCGCCTAAAACCTCACCCAAAGTCACATTCTCAGCCAAATTCTTCGCAAGCTCGATAACACCATCCACACACCTTTGTGCAAATTCCTTTCTGGGTTTTTCTCCTGACCCGAATTCACCACCAGGGTCGGGTCCATTTTCAAAATCTCCATGAAAAACAGAGCTTTTTTCAAATTCCTTTCTGGGTTTTACTCCTGAACCGGATTCACCACCTGGGTCGGGTCCAAATTTCACCAAACTTTCCCCATTTTCTTCAAGAACTCCATGAAAAACAGAGCTTTGTTCAAAATCCTTTCTGGGTTTTGTTCCTAGGTCAAAATCATCATCTGGGTCGGCTTCAGAATTGGATTTAGCAAGGTGCCATGAAGTTCTTCGGTTTTTTTGTAAGGTGAACTTGCCTTCAGATTGAGGGTCTTTATCAGGGTTTTGGTTAGATGTTTGGGATTTGAAGAATTTGTGAATTGGGTCTGTGATGATTGGTTCATCTTTTTTTGGGGTTGGTTTTTTAACTTGTTTTTGTTCATGGAGATGTGGTAGGAAGATTGAAGGGTTCTTTTTGAGACATGATTTTGTGACGATGGTTTTATGACGGTGGTGGTGACGGTGGGATAAGGTGGTGGTGGTGGAGGAGAGGGGCGGGAAAGAGTGGTGGTGGTGGTGGTGGAGGCTGAAGAAGGTGACTGTCATTGGGTTAGCTCAGAGTTTTACTGGGTTTGCTGATACTGTCATACAAATACTAGCCTGAGGGGTGCTTATTTGATTTAAGCTTACGAGGGTGTTTGGTTAAGCTTATATGATTGGGCTTATAAGCTTATATAAGTGAGATTTTAGTAAGTAAAAAATTTTTATAAGTTTATATAAGGGGGTTTTAGTAAGCAAAAACTTTGAAGCTTATATAAGGATGTGTGGGTTTTTATAAGAATATTAGAGCATCCACAATGGTTTAAACCTTTAAAAGGTTTAAATTTTAATACTATCATTAATTTATAAAAATACTAGCTTCATAAACTTTTTCCACTATGTATAAACCTCTTAAAGTTTATAACTTTTTAATATTTACACATGTATTAAATTTTGAAGAGGTCTAAGATTTTGGACCTATACATCATAAACCTACTTATAAACCTATCACCACTATGGTTTACAAACTCTTAGACCTCTTCATTATTTTATAAACCTCTTTTTAAACTACCATAGTGGATGCCCTTATATTAAAAGACTTTTATACCCTCAATTAATTAATTACATTTATTTTATTTTCATGTACTTTTTAGTCATTCTATCTTATTAGTTATATAAGCTAAACCAAACACTTAATAAAGATTTTTTTTTTTTTTTCTATTTTTTTTAGAGTGTCAATTTACAACTCACACCCACTATCTCACATGTCTCCACTGAGAGTTGAACCCACAACCTTGAGATTAGAGGACCACTCACATACCGCTAGACCAAGAGACGACCTTTAGTCTTAATAAAGGTTTATTAACTCATTATATATAAGATATAAATGGCTTATATTACATAAAGCTAAGCCTAGTTAATAAGCTTAACTAAACACCCCTTATATTTCATAAGCCTGACTTATTTTGGGATTTTAGTGTTTATAGGTTTATAGAGGTAAATATACGAAAGCTTAAATATGAGTTTAATCTTTTTTAAATACTTAATTTCTGAAAATAAGTTACTTTTAATAATAAATTTTGTTTAGTTGACATAATTTTATATATAAAATAATACTTCTTCCGTCCCATATTAGCAGTCCAGTTTATTATTTTTTAAAGTTTCAAATTAATAATATAGTCCAAAAATAGATAAGATTCGAAGATTAAGTTTATCATATCATCCTCACTTGAGGGTATTATTACAAAGAATAAAGTTATAAATTGATTGGTTATGGATAAAATTGTCATTATGTAAAAAGTAAGAGAAAAAACTGAAAAGGTGATTTTTTTATTAAATTGTGTGTTTTTTTCGATGGACTATTAACATGAAACGGAGGGAGTAAGTTATTAAATTAAATGCTTTTGTAATGTTTAGAAAAAAACTCCAGCCCATACTTTAACAAATCGCTCTTATAACATACTTCAGCTTTCGCTAATATTGCCAAACATACCCATAATCTTACAAAAATATCTGAAAAACTAAAACTTATTAAATATAAGCCGAAACAAAATAAGCTCATAAGCCGCGTATAATGTTTGGCGAGGGGCTTTTGAAGCCTTACAAAGGCTTACTTTTAAAATAAATATAAACTAAGTTTTGTTTGTTACATTTTTATCCAAAGTTCGTGTGTGGTCCCGAAAGTGCCCGGAGACCATGACACGTGTCACTCGCCGGAACCAGTGCCGGGAAAGGATGCCGGAACATGAATCCACGTGGTGTGAACAGTACCCTTATGTCAGCAATGATGTCATACGATCCTAGGCCCCACCTAGGATACTGGCGTATCCTCAAAGGAGAAAGAAACAGTGTCAGGGCCCGAGGAGTACACAAACCCATTTTGGGAAATAAGACAAGGTGTGAACTGTCACATCACAAGGTATCAACAGTACCCTATATATAGCCCTCATTTATATCTTTGCACACATTGAATGTTCTGACAACACACTTAATACCACATACCATATTACGTACCATTACTCATTCTCACACCGGAGCTTGGTCATGGGATAACACCCGGGGCGAGTTAACGTGTGTTGCTTCTTGTGTGTAGGTGCTTCATCCATTCATAGCTTACGTGGAAGGTTTCTAGTCCCGTAGGCCCTACCGGAGGATTTTAGCATCAACATTTTGGCGCCATCCGTGGGACCCAAACTTCAAACTACCTTGAGTATTTGATGGCGGGTCCTCAAAAATACCAGTCACCCCTACCGAGGCTTCGGGCTCGGGGGGCAATAACGAAAACCGTGAACCACTTAACAACGAAACCGAAGCCAACTTGGCTAGCCTTCAAGTCCTCATCTCCGAGTACAACTCACGGTTGGTCGGACACAACGTCACTCACATCCGCGTATCATTCGAAGAGACCGATCCAAGAAGGAACGTGGCCAAACCTGTGACAGCGGAAGAGCCGGAAGAAGACATGTCGAAGCCCTATAAGGAGGTATCCCGTTCACCCTTTACGAGGCGAATCATCCAGTACTCGTCCCCGAAGCACATCTTACCTCCTCATCTCAAGTTATATGACGGAAGTACGGATCCGGACAACCATGTTACACGGTTCTCCGGAGCTGCCACACAAGGAGACTGGCCCATGCCACTATGGTGCCGCATGTTCCAGCAGACGTTGGACGATGCCGCTCGAGGATGGTTCGACCGCTTACCCAATGGGAGTATAGATAATTGGGTGGACTCGAGGGATCAGTTTGTAAGAAGGTTTGCATTGAGGATAAAATGCACCAAGGAGGCTATTGACGTGACCAAGATAGTGAGAAAGGCTCATGAAAGCCTGCCGGACTTTAAGGAGCGATGGACAGATGAGACCAGCTACATTGAAGGTGCTCCCGGCGTAATGTTGATCTCGTCGTTTGTGAGCAATTGCAAATGTTCCGAGTTGGCTCGGAGGTTCGCGGATAGAACACCCCAGACCATTGACGAGATGATGAAGAGAGTCGACGACTACGTCAAGTCGGAAGAAGCATTCCGGACCACTGAGCTCCCCAGAGGGGAATATGCCGAGAGAGGAACCAAGCCTTTCAATAAATCCGAAAAGGCATGGAGGATGGGAGTACAAGGGGGAAAGTCGTTACGGACGAAGGTCCGACAAAGGGAAGGAGCTATACCAGCCATACCCACAATACCCACCTCCCCGTCCATACGAAGCGAAGAAACCTCTCCCCATATCTGCCATAGACTCTCTGTCTCGGACTCCAAAGGAAATACTAGCCTTCGAGACCCATCTCCGACTACCTCGTCCGGAACCCACAAAAGGAATGGTCAGAAGGGAAAACATGAATAAGCACTGCGACTACCACGGTCAAAAGGGACACTTGACCAATGACTGCTTCCAGCTGAGGAGGCAGTTAGAGGCAGCGTTGGAAGCAGGGAAGCTCAATCATTTGGTCCGTGACCACGAGCCTAAGGCCGGATACAGAGACAACCCCCTTAAGGCTAAGGATGACTATAAGGGCGGAAGGAAAACAATCAATATGGTGAGGTCATATAGGACCGGGGAAAAAAGGAAAGAACCTACTCCGGAAGACTGGGATTGGATGCAAGCCCCCATCAGCTTCCCCCCTCAAAACGGGAACGACGCCTCCGATGAGCCGCTAATCATCGAAGCAGAAGCGGAAGGACACCTGATAAGACGTATGCTGGTGGACAACGGCACATCAGTCCAAATCATGTTCGAGCATTGTTTTAACCACTTGTGCCCTTCAATCAAGAAGAGACTGGAACCGTCACAGTCAAACTTGGTTGGTTTCTCAGGGGAAGAGTTGACGCCGCTAGGAAAGGTGGAACTAGTTGTCTCTTTCGGAACGGGGAAGTTAAGACGCACGGTCAACTTGAAGTTCACCATTGTGCAAGCCATGTCCCCCTACAATGTCATCCTGGGGCGCACCGGCATTAGGGCGTTAAGGGAAGTCCCGTCAACCACCCATGCTATGTTCAAGTTTCCAACCCCGAAGGGGATTGCCACGCTGGTCCCCAGAGCGTCCATAATTGCCGAATGTCGGATGCTGGAGGACAAACAAAAAACCAACCAAGGTAAAGCAAGTGAGGTGGTCGTGGAACATAAGGTCGAAGAAATAAAGCCTCGGGAAAACGAGGCAGATGGCCCGCTCACAGAAGAAGTTTAAGTAAATTCGGCTCATTCGGATCAATTAGTGGCGATTGGGAAAAATTTCTCCGAGGAAGGGAGGGCACGGTTAGTTGATTTGCTCAGACAGAGTCAAGATGTGTTTGCATGGACCCAGCCGACATGACCGGGGTACCCAAAAGACTGATCAAGCACTCGTTGAATGTCAACCATTCGATGACTCCGGTCGCACAGAAGCGACGAGTCCTCGGCGAAGAGAAGAGCATGGTGGTGTCCAAGGAGGTGGAAGAATGGGTCAAAGCAGGGATCGTCCGTTCGGTGAGGTACCCCACTTGAATATCTAATCCGGTCCTCGTCAAGAAGTCGGGCGGCACCTGGCGAATGTGCATTGACATCAAAAACCTTAACTTTGCCTGCCCGAAAGACTACTATCCCCTCCCGGAGATAGATTTGAAGATACAATCGGTGATGGGTTACAAGTATAAGTGCTTCTTGGACGCTTATAAAGGCTACCACCAAGTTCAGATGGACGAGGAGGACGAAGAAAAGACAACCTTCTATACAGACCAGGGAACTTATTGCTATACCAAGATGCCCTATGGGCTCAAAAATGTTGGGGCCACCTATCAAAGGCTGGTAGACGCGACCTTCAAGGAGCAAATAGACCGGAACTTGGAAGCTTATGTGGATGACATGGTCATCAAGAGTGCCTCCGAGACAACCCTCCTGGCTGACATTGCCGAAACTTCAACCACCTTCGGAAAATTAATATGAAACTTGTTAATGCAAGTAATGCCTAAAAACATTATTAGTGTTAACTAATCTTTCTTAGTTTTGATCACAACAAACTATACAACACATTTAGTGTAGAAACACAAAATGAATTATTTAACTAACACTATCATCAAGGTAATAATCATATCACTAACCTTTCTTAATCATACTTAGTGATCATCAAAATGATTATCCTTAAAACTCACTTTTGCTAATAAGACAAAAGACTTTTTAATAAACTTTCCTTTTTAGAAAATGTTTTATTAAAATGGAAAATGAAATTTTGAAAATGGCATATTTCAAATGCTGTTAGAATATCCTTTGAACTGTTTAAATACCTCAGATATTCCCACCCTACTAAAAGACAAAAAATGGAGCGGAGTCTAGTGGCGGTACCTTAAGTACCTACGCGGTACCTTAGCGATATGGTACCGCGGGGTGAGATAAGGTACCGCGCACAATAGCCGTTATAGATCCGTTGTAACTTTGTCTCCTTTAAATAGTGGGTCAAATCTCATTTTCCAGCAAGCCTCTTGGACGTTTTTCTCAGCCCTCTTTCTATTTTCTATAGCATAATCATTAGTAAATGATCACTTAAATTGTTAAGGATGTTTACATATGATTATCCTCTTGATCCCCTCCTTTACCATGTCCAATGAGAAGATCACTCACTCACTAGTGTTGTGATAAAGATGAATCTATGAGCTAGTCATATTCATCATGATACCCCTTTTTGTTTTAGGTCAATCCAATGTATTTATGAATACTTGGACTAGTTGTGTTCATCCAAGTTATTTGTGGATACTTGGATTTGTTGTGTACATCTATTGCATATGTGTTTGCTTGGATTTGTGTTGTGTAAATCCAAGCTACATGTGTGTACTTGGATAAGTCTAGTTGAGTTGTAATAGATTTGATTAGGAGTTCTCACTAAACTATAAAGTGATGTGGTTGTGTCTTGTGAGTTCTCACTAAACTTTAAAGTGATTAGTAGTTGTGTTGTGTGAAGTTCTCACTTAGCTTCAAAGTGAAGAGTCGTGAAGATTGGTTCTAGCTTTCGATTAGAACTCGACATCTAGCCTTGTGTCGTAAAATGGTGAAGTAGGCAACGTCGTGAATATTGGTTCTACCTTAAGATTAGAACTCGACATCTAGCCTTGTGTCGTTAAATTGTGAAGTAGGCAACGTCGTGTAGATTGGTCCTAGCTAAAGATTAGGTCTCGACATTTAGCTTAGTGTCGGAAAATAATGTAAGCAACGATGTAAGGTTTTCTCCGCCGAGAAGGGAGCTTGTGGATATAGTGGAAATCTCGAGTAGGTGTACTCGAGGAGTGGAGTAGAAACGAGGATAGAGCCTCGTTGTCGAACCACTATAAATCTTGGTGTCTTCCCACTAGGTTGTCTCCTTCCTTGCTCTTTACTTATTTCATTATCATTATACTTGCTTATTATTCTTGCTAGTGCATTTCAATTGAAGCTAATCATTATGCAACTTAGCTTTAAGTAAAAGATAGTTTTGATACAAACCAAATTGAAAGAAATTTTAATTTGGTCACCAATAGAAGAGAAACTATTTAACCCCCCCCCCCCCCCCTTCTAGTTTCTACAATTGGTATCAGAGCGATGGTCACTCAAGATCTTTGAAGTATATTGTACTTTAAAACTTGGATCGATCCATTGTCTCCTCAAATTAGAAGGTCTAGTTGTACTAAAGTTTCTCTTTGGTCAAAACTATGTTTTCTTTGAAAAATAGGTCTTGTAATTGATAACATTGCATCCCACTTAAGAATAGTAGCCTTTATGCATTTTAGATATACTCTTGAAATGTATCTACTAGTTTGCATCTTGCTTTGTGTAGGTACTCATGAAGATCAATCACTTAATTGGTTGTGGATTGAGTTACTTGCACTTGTAGAAGAATCATCTTCATTAATCTTTAACATCTTTGAATGATGATACCAAGATGATTGGGAATGATACTAGTCCTTGAAGACTTAGTACTCATCATAGTCATTGATTGGGCATAACACTTATTCCTTCATGGATTGCTCTTTGTGGCCAAGGTACGCTTTCGTTCTCCCACACGCCCTTTGATCATTATTTTGATCATTACTTGACTATGTGCTTGTTCTCGGCATCCTTGCCTTGACATTTATTTGTGGTTTGTGCTTCTTTTCCTTTATCCTCTCAAACCTTCATTGCTTGGATACTTGACTCACTATGGTGATGTAGAGTGAGTTAGTAGAAGCTTAAAGTATCAAGCTTGATTTCCATGGTTTGCACCCATACGGTTAGTAGGCCCTTTGTGGGAGAGAAAGTGAATTAATACTTTGCTCATATTTTAGTTTAGACTAAGACTATTATTGAAAGTGATCTTAGTTTAGACTTGAATAATTGCTTTGTGCTTATTCATTACCAAAGCCGTTTATCGTTTCGCCGGAAAGGCACGTCTTAAACCACTATATATGACACAAGCTCTTCGTTTCAACTACTTGAAGATTGTCATTAATCCCTTGAGCATTGATCCTAGTCTTGATTCACTTCCCTTGATTTCTCTCCACTTAGTCGTTTTGCTACGAGTAGTCGTTTGTCCGTTTCGGTTCTTTTCGATCTTGATTTAACTCGTAATCCTTCGTTAAGGCATATTACTTAGTGTTATGATGATCCAATGATATTCTAAAAGGCTCATGATTTAATTTTAAGTATTTTAGAAAAACTGGATTTTCAAAATTTGGCGTTTTTCAGAGATAGAAACCTGCCTCTGCAGGCGGTTCCTTATCTCCGCGGCTCAAACCCGCGGTTCCTTATCGATAAGGTACCGCGGGCAGTAACTTTTGTCAGAGCGCCAGTTTGTGTTTTTTATTCTTTTTCAAACCAAACTCTCTCTCTCCCAAAAACACACAGCCGACTGGTTTTACCTTTTCCACCATTGTTGAAGCTTCCAAAACCTTCAATCACTCAAATTAATTGATTCCAAGTTGTGGGTTTCACTCATCCTTCATCTAACATCAATTAATTGTAAGTATTTTCTTTCAATTTCATCTATTTTGTTCTAGGGTTCATCCTTTCATAATTGGGGATTTTTAAAATTGGAATTGAATTAAAACCTTAATAGGAATGTGGGTTGACATAGTTATTTTACTATGATTCCTTAGGTTCATATTCATTAAGATTCCACTAAAACCCACTTGTAGAACAAATCCGAAATTAAGCTAAATGATTTTGGTTAAAGGATGGATTTGAGATGAACCCATGAACAAGTAGGTAATGACATTGTTAATGCTTATCTAAAAACCTTGTTTTGAAAAACCAATGTTCTAATCCATTATTGATCTAACATAGATCATGTGTTCTTGGTTAATGATGGAATAGACACATTGTGAACATGAAAATGATATGGAATCAATCCTATGTTTGTCAAGAAATTGATATAACACATTTTCATTTTTCGTTTTCCTTTTTGATTTTCATATGAGTGATTGGAGAAATATTGTCTTGTGTTTGTATTTAGGTACTTAATCATGCCTTCTCAATATCAAAAAGATCATCGATTCACTAGAGATTATATGCCCGACATCTCTCAAACCTTTGTTTCCCCTCAACTCCAAAACGCTTTTCCATCCCTTTCCTCTCGTTGTTTCCATGAGGGTAGGATTGTAGACTCAAGAATAGCGGGAGATAATTATATCAACTCTATGTTCGAGCTAATTGGGTTTGATTGTTTGATTTACATAGACGAGGTAATTTATCCCTTGTTCCTTCTTGAGTTCTTTAGTACTTACTCCATGCTTGAAATCAACGACCAAATCTTTATCCGTTTCTTGTTGAATGGTCAAATCATTCAATATTCCCTCGATGACTTTGGTGATATTCTTGGTGTGCCATTTGAAGGCACTTGTCGTTTCACGGATAAGTGGAGACTAGATGCTCTCTTGGAGTCAAACGACAAACCTCCAAATGACACCACCGAAGTTGATCTAAATTTCATCCTTGAAATCATCACGAAAGAGCATAGTGGAAACGTTGTGAGAAGCCTTCATACAAATGTGCGTAATGTGAATAGGTATGAAGTGCTCTCAAGCGACCTTAAGGATTATATGCTCCAATGGGCAAACATCCTTAGGGAAAATGTGTTTTGTCTTGGTGGGAACCGGGATCATATCCCGGCTTGCATGGGGCATATGTTGTTTTGCCTGTTTACTTCCACCAACTACAATCTTGCATATTACATCGCTCGACGTATAAATTATGCTCTTTCCAAACCCAAAACAAACCTCCCTTATGCTATGCTTCTTACTCGCCTCTTTAGAAGGGTTGGTCAAGATTTTCCTCAACTCGATCTTTCTCGCTTTCACCCGGTTCAACGGGTTATGTTGCCTATTCAAGAGGCGTATCAACGAAAGCCAAGAAGTGACCGTGGTTCGAGAAAATCCGACCATCAAGAGCCGGATGAGGAGGACACCGATATGCCACCAAGTGATGGTGATGGCATCGGTCCTAGTTCTCATTTTGACTCTTCGAGCAACTCCCATCCATCCTCAAATCAATTCGAGGATGATTTTGAAGACTTAGCTCCTCCTCCTCACCCTTCTAGTGATGTTCCTGAAGATCTCAATATGGAGCATCTTTACCGTGAGAATCTTAGAACCCGGGGAGAATTACATGAACACCGAGTGGAGTCAAGAAAAGGGTTCAAGTATTTGGGAAAGATGATCAAGGGTTTAGGAAAGAAAAGGAGGTGAAGACTTTGAAGTTGTGTCAAAGTTTGGATTTGATGGTTTAACATTTGGTTATTAACACTTTGGTTTAGTTGTTTATTAACTTGTGTTGCATGCTTGGATTACCATTTATTTTGATTCTTAATGTTTATTATGCCATCATGTTTGTGTTTTACATAGCTTTGTGCATGCCTTTTGATAGTTAGATTATTAGATTATGATCTGTAGTTAACTTTGGCTTGTGAAACTTTTGGGAAAAATCTGGGTTTATCAAAAACTGGAATGGGAAATTTTTAAAAACCTTCTGGTCGCGGTTCCATATCGACCCGCGGTTCCTTATCGATAAGGTACCGCCGATCCTAGATAAGGAACCGCCGGCCACTGTGCACGACAACATCTTTGCTTTACACTGTTTTCTTAATTTTGTGTAAACCTTGCATGATTTTCAGTAATAAACTGCACATTTCCTAAACTAGGGTATCTAAATTCATTATTCACCTAAAATGATTTTAACCCATTACTAGTTTGGATCATCCCCTCAACCATTTAAACCCACCTTGTTTGCCATGTTCTCCACACATCAAACATACTTCCCTAAACCTTAAACCACCCTAATCAACCATGGTGTGTACCAAAACCTCAAACACTTCCAAGACCTCCACCCCAAGAAAAACACTCAAAATAAGGGTTAAGGTAGCTAAGCCTAACTCTTCACCTTTCCACACACCTAAGAATGAGAATGCTCCTATCCTCATTTCTTCATCACCTTCCCCACCTCTTGCACCATGCAAGACTTCTTCCACCCATGGTACTAACCACTCCATTGGTTCTACCTCCTCTTCATTCAATTCTAGAATGAATGAGCTTTCTTCACCCTTCACTCTAAGTGCACCCTTGGAAGTGACCACACAACCTCAACCAATCCAAAGCATTCCTTTTGGGAATGACTTTGATGAAATTTTGGTGACTTCACCATTCACCCCTCACAACTCACCCATTTCACCAACCTTGGAGGATTTACCTCCACACTCACCCATTTCCCCTTTGGGGAACATGCCTCCACTTTCACCCACATCACCCTTGGAGAACATGCCTCCTCCACCTCCACCCAACTCAAACATCCCAATTTTGGGTGTCCCTCTTTCCCTCCTCTTGGGTGATCCTTACTTTGGGTTTCAACAAACTCATGGTCCTAGATGTCCATGTTGTCTCTACAACCACTTCCTCATCCAAAACCTAAGGATGGATATGTATGGACTACATAGGGGTTTGCAAGATTTCTTGCTTACTTTGTTCTCCATGCCTCCTCCTGGTAGATGAATGATGGAGTTCTTTTAATAAAGATTTTCAACAACAAGCCAAAGAAAACCACCTATCTAGATTTAATGATAAGCTAGCTATGTATTAGTTAGTTTTATTCATCTTTGTACTTGTTTCACTAATGAATGTTTTATGTTGTTGACTTATGGATTTAGCTTTGTGTGATTCTATCCTTTTGTGCACACTAATCAACTTTAATTTGAAATTAAAATTGAACCTAAATCTTTCACAACCCCTAAACTTGACTAAAATTGGTTCAAAATGATATCTAAATTAGTTTGTCATCCTTTGTCAAGACATTCTTTGTGAATGTGTTGCTTTATGCAACCCTAGCATATTTTGGTTCTAATAGAGGTAAAATTCCAAGATTTGCAACTTTTTGAAAAAGTCTTAGTTTTTCCCAAAACCCAGGAAAAACATTGTTTAAAGTCCACTGGACGCGGTTCCTTAAGGACCCGCGATTCCTTAGTGATATGGAACCGCCGGCCCATATAAGGTACCGCGGCCAGAAAGTGACTTTTGACGAATTTTTGGTCAAAACCTTTAAACCCTATTCCCAGTCAAGATTTCTTGTTTACTCAAATTGACTAAACATTCCTTGACACTACACATTTTGTATTCAAATTCTTACCTTGATTACATTTTATTTATACCCCAACCTTGAGATTTCATTCTCACACCTTCCCAACCTTGAGAATTAATTCTCACATAACCTTGAGATATCATTCTCACACTCTCACAATGCCTAACTCCTACATTCCTAACCTTGACATTTCTTTGTCACAACCCCACTCACCCAAAGCTTCCTCATCCAAGCTTTCAAAGAAACCGAAAATCTCGGTTCGACCCGTTTGGGTTAAGAAGAATGAACCATCTTCGTCCAAACCACCCAAAAACCCTACCTTCTCTCCAATCAAGTATTGGAATGAGACTTATACCATAAACCCCATCACCGGAGCAAAAGAACATGTTCCACCACCACCACAATCCTTCAATACCCCCCAACTCAATGACCTTTCCACCTTCCCAAACCTCACAAGGCATTGTGAAAACACTCCCAAACCCTTTACCCCACCACCACCAAACCCTAAGTTTGATGCCATACCCCCATAAAACGATTTTGTGTTGCATCATGGATCCTCGTGTGATTGTTGCCGATTTCAACAAATTGAACTTGCTCATGTGTATGAAAAGTTAAATTTTCTTGAATTCCTCCTCACGCGACCTCCTATTCAAGTTTTCGTTCCGGTGGACAAAACTTCGAATGATGCATCGTCATCTTTTTAGTTTTATTTTATTTTTAGCAATCTTGGAAAATATCACTATTAGACTAGCTTATGCTTAGTGGTTTATTTTCCATATTTATTGCTTTTAGATACTCATACTATGTGTATGACTATCTTCTTTGTTGTATTATTTTTTTTTAACTTTTGTGTTATTTGTGTGCTATCTAATTAGTTCTATTTTTGAGTTGATCTTGGTTAAATTTTTACAATTTCTTATGGGTGATTCCATCAATTCTAAAGCTTTAACCCATTGACAAGCTTATCATCTTCATTTTATTGAAGTTTGATTTTGTCAATTACCTCTTTGGACATACTTAGCAAAATACTTGCTTCTAATTTGAGATTTCTTCTCTATCTCCCTCTCAAGTTACTTAGTAGGTAGTGATCATATATACATTGGTGTTTCTTTCCTTTCTACTAACCTTTGTGTAGCATGTCACCTTAGCTTACAAACTTGGTGCCCCGAGCAAGGGGGAGCAACCACCAAGGGGGAGCTACTAGCAAAGTTCGATGCACTTCAAAGACTTATGCTAACCTTTTTGCTACGACAAAGGGGGAGAAATGATAGTGATAAACTAGTTAATAATTCCATAGTTTGTGTTTATACGTAAATGAGTTTATCGTTTGTCGTAATCAAAAAGGGGGAGATTGTTAATGCAAGTAATGCCTAAAAACATTATTAGTGTTAACTAATCTTTCTTAATTTTGATCACAACAAACTATACAACACATTTAGTGTAGAAACACAAAATGAATTATTTAACTAACACTATCATCAAGGTAATAATCATATCACTAACCTTTCCTAATCATACTTAGTGATCATCAGAATGATTATCCTTAAAACTCACTTTTGCTAATAAGACAAAAGACTTTTTAATAAACTTTCTTTTTTAGAAAATGTTTTATTAAAATGGAAAATGAAAATTTGAAAATGGCATATTCCAAATGCTGTTAGAATATCCTTTGAAGGGTTTAAATACCTCAGATATTCCCACCCCACTAAAAGACAAAAAACGGAGCGGAGTCTAGTGGCGGTACCTTAAGTACCTACGCGGTACCTTAGCGATATGGTACCGCGGGGTGAGATAAGGTACCGCGCACAGTAGCCATTATAGATCCGTTGTAACTTTGTCTCCTTTAAATAGTGGGTCAAATCTCATTTTCCAGCAAGCCTCTTGGACGTTTTTCTCAGCCCTCTTTCTATTTTCTATAGCATAATCATTAGTAAATGATCACTTAAATTGTTAAGGATGTTTACATATGATTATCCTTTTGATCCTCTCCTTTACCATGTCCAATGAGAAGATCACTCACTCACTAGTGTTGTGATAAAGATGAATCTATGAGCTAGTCATATGCATCATGATACCCCTTTTTGTTTTAGGTCAATCCAATGTATTTATGAATACTTGGACTAGTTGTGTTCATCCAAGTTATTTGTGGATACTTGGATTTGTTGTGTACATCCATTGCATATGTGTTTGCTTGGATTTGTGTTGTGTAAATCCAAGCTACATGTGTGTACTTGGATAAGTCTAGTTGAGTTGTAATAGATTTGATTAGGAGTTCTCACTAAACTATAAAGTGATGTGGTTGTGTCTTGTGAGTTCTCACTAAACTTTAAAGTGATTAGTAGTTGTGTTGTGTGAAGTTCTCACTTAGCTTCAAAGTGAAGAGTCGTGAAGATTGGTTCTAGCTTTCGATTAGAACTCGACATCTAGCCTTGTGTCGTAAAATGGTGAAGTAGGCAACGTCGTGAAGATTGGTTCTACCTTAAGATTAGAACTCGACATCTAGCCTTGTGTCGTTAAATTGTGAAGTAGGCAACGTCGTGTAGATTGGTCCTAGCAAAAGATTAGGTCTCGACATTTAGCTTAGTGTCGGAAAATAATGTAAGCAACGATGTAAGGTTTTCTCCGCCGAGAAGGGAGCTTGTGGATATAGTGGAAATCTCGAGTAGGTGTACTCGAGGAGTGGAGTAGAAACGAGGATAGAGCCTCGTTGTCGAACCACTATAAATCTTGGTGTCTTCCCACTAGGTTGTCTCCTTCCTTGCTCTTTACTTATTTCATTATCATTATACTTGTTTATTATTCTTTCTAGTGCATTTCAATTGAACCTAATCATTATGCAACTTAGCTTTAAGTAAAAGATAGTTTTGATACAAACCAAATTGAAAGAAATTTTAATTTGGTCACCAATAGAAGAGAAACTATTCACCCCCCCCCCCCCTTCTAGTTTCTACAAAACTCAATCCCAAGAAGTGTTCCTTCGGGGTAGAAGAAGGGAAGTTTTTAGGATACATGGTCACCTCGGAAGGAATAAGGGCAAACCCCAAGAAAACAAAAGCCATAATGGACATGAGGTCCCCCAGGACCCTGAAAGAGATGAAGTCGCTAAGTGGAAAGCTAGCAGCGTTAAACCGTTTTGTCTCCAAATCCACTGAACGCTCCCTGCCTTTCTTCAAAACTTTGAAAAATATCACCAAGGAAAACCGAGATGAGTATAAATGGACTACCGAAGCTGAAACCGCCTTCCAAGAGATGAAGAAGGTAGTCATAGATTTACCACTCCTAACTACACCTGTCAGGGGAGAAACGCAGTACATCTACTTGGCTATGGCCAAAGACGCTGTCAGTGGGGTACTCATGGAGGAAAGAAAGCATGGGCAGGCTCCCATCCGCTACGTTACCCGAGTGCTACATGACGCGGAGCGAAGGTACGCTCCATTGGAAAAGCTAGTCCTATGCATGCTCCACTTGTCAAGAAGACTGAGGAGATACTTCAAAGCCCACCCAATTAAAGTGATCACTGACCAGCCGGTCAAACAAGTGTTGTCAAGGGCTGAAGCATCGGGAAAGTTGGCCAAATATGCGATTGAATTGGGAGCGTATGCAATCAATTATGTGCCCCGGAACGCGATAAAAGGTCAAGTATTAGCAGATTTCCTGGCTGAAACACCATCAGGGGAGAAGCTAATTTGTACAACAGAGGTATCCGACCCCAAGGAAGCAGAATGGACGTTGTTCACAGACGGGGCCGCAAGCTCGAAAGGGGCTGGAGCGGGTCTGGTGCTAATAGACCCCTCCAGCACAGAATACACTTATGCTCTCCATTTGGATTTAGAAACTTCGAACAATGAAGCTGAATATGAGGCCTTGTTGGCCGGGTTAAAGTTGGCCGAAAAGATGGGAGCCCAAACTCTTCAATCGAAAGTAGACTCGAAGTTAGTCGCATGCCAGATAAACAGTGAATTCGTCGCTTGTAATGAACGGATGAAGAAGTAACTTGCGGAGGCAATGGAGCGGGTAGCCAAATTCAACAAGTTTGCAATCCAGCACATCCCGAGGAACAAAAACCAGAAAGCGGATATTCTAAGCAAGCTAGCTTCGGTCGCCTTCAACCATCTTACCAAAGAAGTCCTAGTGGAAGTATTGGCATCGCGGTCAGTTGAAAGGGAAGAGGTAAATGATGTGGTGGAGGAAGAAGAGGACAACTAGATAACCCCAATTCTCAAATGCTTGCAAGAGGGTGTATGGCCCACCAACCCGGATGAGGCTAGAAAGCTCCGAATGAAATTACCGCAGTTCGTCATCGAAGGCGGAGTGTTGTTTAAGAAGTCATATCTCTCTCCCATGTTGCGATGTGTAGGCTCATTACAGGCAAACTACATCATCCGAGAGGTTCACGAAGGAGGATGCGGGATGCACCCCGGATACAGTTCGGTAGTGGCGAAAATAATGAGGCAAGGGTATTATTGGCCAACTATGTATCAAGACACATACGAGGTGGTAGTGAAGTACGATTCTTGTCAAATCCACGCCTCGGTCCCTAAGCTTTCGAAGACCCTCACGACCTCAATCATGTCTCCGTGGCCCTTCTACCAATGGGGTCTAGACATCCTTGGTCCGCTTCCTGAAGCGCCAAGCAAGGTCAAATTCATCATAGTGGCCATAGACTACTTCACCAATGGATGGAAGCCAAACCGCTAGCAAAGGTCCGGGGAAAGGACGTGAAGAAATTTTTTGGGAGAACATAGTATGTAGGTTCGGCGTGCCGGACATCATTGTTACGGACAACGGAATGCAACTGGTGAATGATCCATTTAAGGGATGGTGCGTTAAGTGGCAAATCAAGCAAATCAACACTGCTATAGCACACCCGCAGGCCAACGGGCTGGTCGAAAGAGCAAACAAGTCCCTCATGCACGGACTTAAAGCCCGCTTGGGAAGGGAGATGATCGGATGGGTGGACGAACCCAGCGTCCTATGGGCTTACCAAACCATGATGAAAACCAGCAACGGGTAAACCCCGTTTAGTTTGACTTACGGAAGTGAGGCAGTCATCCCGGCCGAAATAGGAATGAGGACCTTCCGAACCCTCATGTTCAACGAAGAGATAAACGAGGAAGAGCTTCGGCTAAACCTATACCTCGTCCAGGAGCGAAGGGAAATGGCAGCCATCAGAGAAGCCAAGTATAAGAAGAAGATGGAACAATATTACACCAAAAGGGTTAGGCACATGGCATTCAAAGTCGGGGACTTTGTCTACCGAAAAAACGAAGCAAGCCGAGTGATAAAGTCGGGCAAGCTAGCTCCGAACTGGGAAGGTCCATACCGGGTCACCGAAGCATTTCATAATGGCTCCTACAAGCTAGAAACTATGGAGGGAAAAGAAATCCCAAGGAAGTGGCATGCTATGATTCTAAGAAATTGTTTTATGTAACCAAAAATGATTATTTATGATATAATATATCCCCCCCCCCCCCCCGGCAAGGGGAAGGAAATTTTCCGAAGCAAGTATCTAACAAGCGTAACAATGACAGAACAACCGTGAGAACAAACACCAAATCCCCCCCCCCCCCCCCCGACGAGTCTGATCAACTCGAAGGAAGAGGACCGCTTGTAAAGGTCGAGAACCTCATCGAGCGGCCCTAATGGTTGTAAAGGTTAAGAGCCTCATCCACCGAAGCGTAAGACCGCTTGTAAAAGTTAAGAGCCTCATCGAGCGGCGGCCCTCTTGGTTGTAAAGGTTAAGAGCCTCATCAACCGTGTTAAAGGCTAAAAGCCTCATCCACCGAAGCGTAAGACCGCTTGTAAAGGTTAAGAGCCTCATCGAGCGGCGGCCCTATTGGTTGTAAAGGTTAAGAGCCTCATCAACCGTGGTAAAGGTTAAGAGCCTCATCCATTGAAGCGTATGACCGCTCGTAAAGGTTACGAGCCTCATCGAGCGGCGGCCCTATTGGTTGTAAAGGTTGAGATCCTCATCAACCGGAGTAAAGGCTAAAAACCTCATCCGCCGAAGCGTAATACCGCTCGTAAAGGTTAGGAACCTTATTGAGCGGCGGCCCCATTTGTTATAAAGGCCGAGAGCGTTAACCGGGACAGCTAAGCTGAACCACGGTTGGCCGAAGCGTGTGCAGGGGAGCTTTTCCCCGTCCTACCAAATGTAGGGATGCATGCAAATCATGTAAAAATAAAGGGAATCATCAATCATCATAAAGGAGCATCATCGAAAAAAAAATCATAGAAAAAGCAAGTCAATTATAAACAACTAGCAGGTCGAATAGATCAAAAGCAAGTCAAACATAGTTGGTTACATAACAAGTCATAACCGGAACAGGCTCCGGGCAAATAAAATGTTCAACATTTAATACATGGCAAAAGTAAATCGGAACATGCTCTGATACAAAGATAGCGAGACAAAGCAACGGTAGGTCACTGAGGTCCGGTTCTTCCATCTGCTTGGGAGGTTGAGGAGTGAGTAGGCACGGATGGGGGAATTATGACACCCTCCGATACATCTGGAGCCAAGCTCATCAAGTTGCCAATTGAGCAGTTAAAGGATTGGCTTACCTTCTCGATGAACGGGTAGGACGGAGCAAAGAGCTCGTCACACTTAGCAATCCAAGCTTTGGCCGCCTCTTCATCAAAAAACTCCACTTCGGATAGGGTCTTAGCAAAGGACTCCTTAGACCGGTTCACCTTGATACCCTTATACCACCCACCGGAGTAACAAACAGCCGCCGCCTCAGCAACGTGCTTCCGGTACTCCGCACTACCATGCAAGCGCCTGATACACGGATTTGCATTGGGTTCTAGATTAATCTCGGTATCTCCTCGAATTGATCACGGCTCTAAGTGGAATGATTTGTTCTTGGTTAATAAAAAGGTGTTGGTTTGTTTATCTATTTTGGACTAATGACAAATAAGTGAGTATCGAAGAGTAAAATTAAAGCTTTTAAAAGATTAAACTAGATTGACAAGTTAAAACCGAAGGCTTGAAAACGTAAAGAAAAGATTAGACGAATACTTTGAAAACTTAATTGAACTAGTACTTAAAAACTTGTTCTATCGGAATGTTGAAAATAATTTCTATCGGAATGCATCAAAGACATAAGCATCGGAATATAACTAAAATGATCCATCGGAATGTCAAGGTAAGGTCCATCGGAATGTCCATGTTAGTCAAAATCGGAATACTAAAAATCAAAGCTGTCGAAATAAGTTCAATCGCAAAGATCACGATCGGAATAGTCTAGATCGGAAAGTCAGATCAGAATGGCATAAATGCTTCTGTCGCAATGCACTACTATCGGAAAGTTACAAACTGTTAATGGGCAGAGTTTCGACTTAAAAAGGAACCTTGGTCCCGTCGGAATATGCGATCGCAATAAGCGATCGCAATCCAGATCGGAATAAGGGGGAATTTCCAACCGATCGCAAAGTAAAACCCTCTTGGGTTATTGCGATCTAACACTCAATACCGTCGGAATATACAAACCCCAAGATTGCGATGAAGTGCAAAACCAATCCAAAAATGGTGAAAAGTTGAAATTTCAATAAGAACATACAATAAGCTACCTTAACAGGGACTTAAACTCTTCAAAAAGATTAAATTAGACAACTTCTGAAAAACGTAAAATCATAAACTTTATAGATGGAACTTTTGAATGACTAAAACATTGATGAAATCCGAAAAACAATAAGCTAAAACAAGCAATAAGCCAATAAGCATAGAAGGCCTATAGCTTATACGTGTGAGAGCTTAAAAAGAAACAAGGAATATTAAACTTTGATCACGAACTCATCCACAAATCCAAACCGTATGAAATGAAACAATCGGATCAAGGATTTAGGTAAACTAAGAAAAGTGGAAGAAGATTAAAGAACTTAAAAGCTTAACTTGAATAAGATCAATGAAATCCCAAGTACAAAGATTAAGAAAGCTTAAATTTAAAAGATGAAAACAAAGGAAAAGTTTAGTGAGAGAAAGTTTGGAACTTTCTCTCTCTCTAAAACTAGAGAGAATGAAAAAATATCTAAAACTAAGACTAACTCCCCCAAAATTATGAAGTGGAATCATATATATAGGCGTGTGATGTGGGCTTGTGAATGGGCTTTGGTTTGAGCTTCTTTTCTTTTTCCTTCTTTAGTTTTTACGTTTCTTTTAAATAAACGTTTCCGACTTTGGATTTTGAGAAGTGTCGGTGAATAATTCCAACTCGTCTTATAATCTTTTGTTTAATAGACTCGAGTTCTTCGACATATATGAATCTTCCATCTTTGGCTCTATTCTTCGATAAATCTTTAAGTAGGCACAATGACTTCAAATCTTTTGCATCTCTTGGACAATAGACTTCGTCTTGAGTCTTTTTCTTTGATAAAACCCGTGCAATCCCATGTTTTCTTTAATATTCATCCGGTTGACTCTGAAAACACAATAAACACAAAAACCACGCATAACTCCAAACAAATGATATTAAATACGTGTTTTGGTCTTGTTTTAGCCAGAAATAAGTGGTAAAAGGATGAGTGTTTTCACACCTATCAAATCTCCTACACTTAACCATTGCCATGCCCTCATGCAATGCTTAGCGATAAAGCAAGTTTACACTTTTCTCATAATCAATCAACCTTGGCCTTATTAAAATACTACTAGACAAAAATTAAAGTACAAAGAGAAATTAAAACTTTAAAGTAAACAAAAGGATAGAAAATAGCTATGTGGAAATAACTTGCAAAGGGATCTAAGACTTACATTAGGGCTTCGGTGCTGCGACGATTCATCACCCTCAAGTTTCACGTTCCCCAAACTAAGCTTAAAAACGAGATCATTGTTATTATAAGTTAGCAAATCAAACACTTACTCACATGGCTTAATTATATGCTTAAACTCCCTTATTCCTAGGTGTATCTCTTTGATTGTAGAAGAAATACGTCTCTTGTTTAGGAAAACAAAAAGAACGTATATGAGCGGTAAGAATCGAGTGATGATTTTAGGAAAAATCAACACTAATGACCCACAATCAAATAAAATGAGAGAAAGATTCGTTTCCCAAGGAGGTATGGTGTTGTGAATTAACTTGTATTTCTTTGAGATTAATATTGAGAAGATGGAATGACGGTTTCTTGAAAATTACACTATGACGAAAAAAACGAAAACGTAAAGCCGTAGAAAAACACAAAAATTAAAAATTAAGCTAAGACCAAAAACAAAATCAAGAAAAAGATAAAAACAAGTCTTAAATAATATAAACAAAGATAAAAATCCAACAAAGATATTTTATAACCTTTTATTAATTAAATAATTAATTTTAAATGCTAATTAAAGCCCTAAAATCAAATTTAATTAATTCAAATGTCAAAAATATGATTTTATTGAACAATTACTCAACTTATATTATTATAAGACTAAAAAGTAATTTCCTAAAAATTAAAACTATTTTTTAAAACTCTAAAAATGATTTAAACTAATTAAAAACTAATTAAACTTAAAATAATTATAAAAATAAATCTAAAAGCTAGAAAATTATTCTAAAAATGGAAATAGTCCTAATTAATGACAAAGAACCTAGGAAAAATGAAAAAGAAAGAAAAATAAAATTTTGAAAATTAAATAATAAAATAATATTAAAATAATACTAAAAAATAAAAGTTACTAAAATTTAAAATAAAAAATCTATAAAAATCCTAAATAATATAATTAAGAGAAAAACACAAATTATAGCTCCTAAACCTTTTTTAATAATTTTATAAAAATCTTTAAAGTTTATAAAAAACCTTAAAATATTATAAAATTAAAAATAAAAGTTTTTGAAACCAAAATTAGATGTAAACCTCAAAAATATATTTTAAAAACTAAAAACTATTTTTCCTATAAATAAAAACTCTTTTTGGTATTTTTTATGGATTTATTAAAAACGTATATTAATTAAATTCTAGAAAATAAACAAATAAAAGGAAAAATGTGAAACCAATTTTGAAAAATCAATAAAGCTATAACTTACCTAGGAAAAATAAGAAATGTAAAATAAGCTTAAAGAATAAGCTAGGAAAAATGAAAAATGATATGGCTTATTTAAAATAAGACAAAAGAAAAATAGGTTAAGTAAAAAAAACAAAACCACTCCCTAGTAGTCAAAGACCCTAGGGCGCAGTGGTGAGTGTGGTGTGGTGTGAACGTGGTGACCAGGGTTCGAATCCTGAAACCCCCCCTTTTTATCACTTAGTTGCGCCGCAACGCTTGTTTCTTGCGCCGCAACTAGTGAAACGATAGCACCTTTGGTCTGTAGCTCCTTCAGTTGCGCCGCAACTGATAGGTCTTGCGGCGCAACGTGTGAAACGGGAATACCAAGATCTGCAGCTCCTTTAGTTGCGCCGCAACATGTAGTACTTGCGGCGCAATTTGTATAACGTGCCTGGTTTAGCTACTTGTGTTCAAGCTTTCACAGATTTCAAAAGGACCAAGAGGTGCTTGGTCCTATGGCTTATTTGGAGGATGCTTATTGGACAATAATGGCACTCTTGTGATCCTTTGATCACAAGAAGTCAAGAACAACACAAATTAAACACTTAAGCACACCACAAATAAGCAAATCAAGCACAAAAAAGCAAGAAAATTGGCAAATAAGTGAAGATGCAGATTTTTAACTTACTCTTTCCTTAAAAACCTAACAAACTTGTTCAAATCTTGTTCCAAACTAATTAACTACTTACTAATCACCTTAATCAACCATAAACAAGCAATCTAACACCTTTTAATTATCACTAATCAAAACTATGTCCTGCTAAAACGCGTTGCCAAACACCACTTTACTTTCTTAAAACCAAAATTATCAAACCAAAATGCTTACAAAAGCTACCAAATTGATTCCAAGTGCATCTAACATGTAAACATACACACTAGAACACAAATCATGCAATATAAACACACTTAATCACCAAATCACTTAAGATCATATAAACTAGCACTTTTATGAACTTTAAACAAGGAACAAGGTTTGTACCTTAGGGCTTTACATCCAAAGCCCTAGAGGGTGTATAACCCTCCTCCAATCCAACTCGGGTTGGAGCTGAACTAAATCAACAAGCCTTCAACCTATTTGAACACAAAACAAAGAAAACACAATTCAAGCTTACAATATATATATTTTTTTTTTTTTTTGTTTCCTTTTTCTTCTTTCCAAAATACTTTCAAAATCTTCTAAAAAATGTTTTGATAACACTTAAATCACCAATAACATTAACCATAAACACCAAAATACCTTTGAGAAGATTTTACCAAAATCTCTCAAAATCTCAAAACCTTAAACAACTTTGAAAATCAAAGTTGCTTAACCAAATAAAAGTGTGGAACTCAGAATTAAGCTTAACACAACACTCAACTTTTAAAAACAATAAAAAAGGAATTACACTTGAATATTTCAAAAACCAAACTTTTTATTTCTTTAAAAAGGTATTACATGTGCAAGCTTAAAAACTGGAACAAAGGGATCACCACAGCTTGGGTCTCCTTTTATAGAGCCTATAGAACATCCTAGAAGCATAAAAACATAAAACCCTAATACATAGAAAATCCCAAATGTGCCCTTGAATGATTTTGAGTGCATTTTGTCCTCTCTTGATCTTGAACGTTTATTTTGCTTTGGGAGGAAGCAAATAATCTTGGCCATTGATTTAAGCCACGTCATGATGCTTGGGGGCTAAGGAATGATGTGATTGGTGGATTGGGGAATTGGGGGTTTGGTGCACATGAGTGGGATGCAGGTTTTTAGGAGTGGGAAAGGTTTGTGAGTGTGTGAATTACTTGTGTGCAAGTTTAATTGGTTTTTACCCAAGGAAAAGTGAGGGTAAATTCTGGGGAAGTAAAAATGATGAACAGTGGTCCATTGATCCGTTTTTTTGGGGAGTAAAAGTGTTAGGCGCATTTTTTTTCAAATGTTTCAGCTTTGTCACTTTTGGTCCTTGGTTTTTGGTTTTTTTGGCTTTTAAAGATTTCCAGCCCTAAAACTTGCATCCCTTTGATAATAACTTTCATCACTTGACAATTTTGGCACAAACTTTCCATAAAGATGTTTCAAAGGCGATTTTTATCATTTGGTGATTTTTCAAGGACTAATCTTGGACAATGTTGATCTTCAAAGGTCTTCAATGAGTCTTTCACTTGTTGAGGGACCATTATTGGCAATTTGAAATTGTTGAGGGACTAATCTTGCCATTTCTTCAATCTTGAAGGACCTTTTTGCAAATTTTGACAAACTTAAGGGACCAAACTTGTAATTATTAATATACAAGGGTTTTAAGTGTCATTTCTTCAATAAATGATGATCAATCTTGTTTTGTCTTCAAGTCTTCAAGGGTATTTGATGAAAATTCCATGATTAGGGCCCGGTTCTTTGTACGGCTTCGTTTCTCGTGTTCGTTTTTCCTTGTATCTTGTGATCTTTTGTCTTTTTCACGATATCCATACCTAAAACACACAAGTAAACAAACACAAGCATATATATGGTATTTTATGACATTTTAGTGCATTTAAAGCCCGAAAAGAACGATGAGATCATGTATAAATGCCATCTCATCACTCTTATATTTTATTGATGTCTTGAATGATCACGAGGATGCATTGTTGACTTATTTCGATAATTTATTTAGGCTGAAAGCAAAGTAGGACGATTTGATCAATAGTTAGCTAAAGGACAAAATCTCTTAAAACTGCTTCTCGGGATATCAAAAAGTTCATATCTTGGCATAACTCGGTTCACGATTTGAGACCTTTCTCGGGCCGATATTTGGCATGTACTTCATACTTCATATCTTCGAGAGACGTTCTTGAGATAATGGTCTTCTCATCGTAATAGAGTTTCTTCACTTGGAGACTTTTGAGGGGTACTCCAACTTTGTCGACCACGACTTCATGATTATTTCTTCAATCTCTAATTGGGATTTTGAGATACAACGATCTGCCTCCTTTTCGGACTTGGATCTATTTATCCTCATACCTTGTTAGGGTCTTTTCGGATAGACTTCTCCATGATCTTTATGGGAGTTGATTGCTTTTCGTCGTGAATCTTGATCCTTCATATTGATTTTGGGAATAATGCTTTTCACATCACCTTGGATCTTTAGCAATAAGATTGAATCCTCATGCCTTGTTAGGGCCTTTTCGGACTCGCCAATCTTCGCGCCCCGCTTCATAAGTTATGCCTTGGCTATGAACTCTTATCATTACCGAGCAACTTTTAAACGATCTTGGGCTAGAAGCTAAGTAACCTTTCAAATCGTACGACCTTACTTATTGCAAATAAATTATTAGCAAGTGATGGAAGAATAGGCAAATAATTACACCAAGTGAGCTTGTGCAAGAATACCGACTTATAATTGACTCTATCATTTCTCGTTCTCCACAATTTAAAATCTCAAGTAATGAGACTCGTGGATACTTAGCCTAATAAACCAATTAAGGTCTACATGGTTAAGGATACTAGCTAGAATAAACTTGAATAAGTCTATTCGGGTTGAGTCAAAATAATCGCAACAGGCCTAATATGTCAAAGACTTCTAAACTAGCTACACCACTTTATTAATATTTTTGACTTTATTGCGGGATATATACATATGAAAGCAACGATAAAAATTTAAAAATTACGACTAAATGGCCAAAGTTAATAAAAAAATTGAAAAATGTTGAAAAAGATGATTTTCCGGTTAAATGAAGGCATTTTCATGGAAAAGTCCACTTAAAACTTCGATAGAAGTCCCCCTACACTTAAGATAAACATTGTCCTCAATGGTTAAGCATGTGGGAAAAATCTCCCCTACACTTATGACATTGTGCACGTTGGTTAAATCAAGCTAAGGAAGAGACGACTAAAGTGATCAATTTCAAATGTGAGTATGAAGAAAATTGAATCACGATAGTTGAGAGATAGAACCGGATTTCGGATAACACGGGAGCACGGTTCTTCAAAGGTTCCAAAAGTGCATTTCCTTGTAATCACATCACCACACAAATACAAACACCTATATAGGCCCCCCTACACTTAGGAGGTTAAAACATAAAAGGATAGATACTCGGGCTGCCTCCCGAGGAGCGCTTGTTTTTGATAACCGAGTCACGAGCCTGACTCGACCCAAAATTAGTTTATGGGGAACGTGGTGAGGGATGGAATCATCTCCTGAGAGATGTCCTCACCAAAGTACAACTTCACTCGTTGGCCATTCACCTTAAAATTAGGTCCATTAGGTTGAGCGAGCTCGAGAGTACCATATGGAAAAATTTGGGCAATGGTGAATGGGCCGGACCAACGAGACTTCAGCTTGCCCGAAAAGATTTTCAACCGAGAGCTAAAGAGTAAAACTTTGTCTCCAACTTGGAACTCTCGGTTTTTAATCTTGGAGTCGTGAATGAGCTTAGTCTTCTCCTTATAGATCAAAGAATTTTCATAAGCCTCATTATGAAGTTCATTGAGCTCATTGAGTTGGATCTTGCGTAGGTTACCGGCTTTGTTGATATCAAAATTAGCCCACTTCAAGGCCCAGTAAGCCTTGTGCTCCAACTCAATGGGGAGGTGGCATGCTTTCCCGTACACGAGACGATATGGTGTACAACCAATCGGAGTCTTGTATGCGGTACGAAAAGCCCACAAAGCATCATCAAGTTTATCAGCCCATGAGGCACGATGCTCTCCCACGGTTCTTTCAAGAATTCGCTTTAATCCTCGGTTAGAGATTTCAGCCTGGCCATTAGTTTGTGGGTGGTAGGCGGTGGAAAGACGATGATTTACACCGTACTTAGCCATGACTCTAGCAAATTGGTCATTGCAAAAATGAGTCCCGCGATCACTAATAATTGCACGAGGCACACCGAATCTAGCGAATAGCGATTTCAAAAAGTTACAAACCACCCTTGCGTCATTAGTGGGTAAAGCTTTGGCTTCAACCCATTTGGAGACGTAGTCAACGGCTATAAGGATGTATTTGTTTCCTTTAGAAGAAGGGAATGGCCCCATAAAGTCGATACCCCAAACATCAAAGATTTCACATTCTTGAATGAAATTCTGAGGCATCTCGTCTTTATGTGTGATCTTGCCTTGTTTTTGGCAAGCATCACAATGTTTAAGCATCTCGTAAGCGTGACGATAGATGGTGGGCCAATAAAATCCCGATTCAAACACTTTTTTGGCGGTGTAGTTGGGACCAAAGTGACCACCGGTGGGTCCTTTGTGGCAAGCATCAAGGATTTCTAAAGCTGCCGGTCCATCAACACATCGGGGAATAATCAAGTCAGCACATTGCTTGAATAGATACGGGTCATCCCAAAAGTAAGTTTTAATGTCGTTAAAGAACTTCTTCTTTTTCTGGGATGTTATCCCGTCAACGAGAATTCCACCCGCCAAGTAGTTTGCAATGTCCGCAAACCACAGGGTTTCATCAGCAGTCGAGTTGATAGACATTAAGGTCTCCAAGGGAAAAGAATCATTGATTTCTTTGTTCGGATGATCCCCTTGGTAAGGATCCTCAAGTCTACTGAGATGATCCGCGGCTAGGTTTTCAGCTCCTTTTTTATCGCGAATTTTGATTTTAAATTCTTGGAGTAGCAAAACCCAGCGAAGAAGTCTTGGTTTGGAATCTTGCTTAGTCAACAAGTACTTCAACGCGGAATGATCGGTGTAAACGATTATGGTGGAAAGGACAAGATAGGGGCGGAACTTTTCAAAGGCATAGACAACAGCTAAAAGCTCTTTTTCGGTTGTCGTGTAATGCAATTGAGCCCCAGTCATTGTCTTGCTAGCGTAATGGATTGGTTGGAAGTGTTTGTTCACTCTTTGGCCCAAAACCGCTCCAATAGCAAAGTCACTAGCATCGCACATCAACTCGAAAGGCAGCTCCCAATTAGGGGCAACCAAGACGGGTGCCTTAGTTAGCTTATCCTTAAGCGAGTTGAAGGCTTCGATACACTCTTTGGAAAAGATAAAAGGAGTATCTTTTTCCAAGAGGTGGGTCATCGGGCGAGCGATTTGAGAAAAATCTTTGATGAATCGACGGTAGAAGCCCGCATGACCAAGGAAACTTCTCACACCCTTCACCGTTGAAGGTGGAGGCAACTTAGCGATAACATCGACTTTAGCACGGTCTACTTAGAGACCGGCTTTGTAGATTTTGTGTCCTAGCACGATGCCATCTTTTACCATGAAATGGCATTTTTCCCAATTAAGAACAAGGCGAGTGTCTTCACACTGCTTAAGCATACGTTCTAAATTGGCAAGGCAAGCAGAGAAAGAATCGCCATAAACCGAGAAATCATCCATGAATACTTCCATAGTGTCTTCCACCATGTCATGGAAGATAGCCAGCATACACCTTTGGAACGTCCCAGGAGCATTACATAAACCAAAAGGCATGCGTTTGTAAGCAAATGTTCCATAGGGACAAGTGAATGTGGTCTTTTCTTGGTCCTTGGGATCGATGGGAATTTGAAAATACCCGGAGAAACCGTCTAAGAAGCAGTAATAGTCATTACCAGCTAGACGCTCGAGCATTTGATCCATGAAGGGAAGAGGAAAGTGGTCTTTTCTCGTGGCATCATTGAGCTTGCGATAATCAATACAAACTCTCCACCCAGTAACGAGACGAGTGGGAATCAACTCGTTGTGTTCATTGGAAACAACGGTTATTCCACCCTTCTTGGGCACACAATGGACGGGACTTACCCACGGCGAATCCGAAATAGGGTAAATCAAGCCGGCATCAAGAAGTTTGATAACCTCTTGTTTGATGACGTCATGAATTCGAGGATTAACCCTTCTTTGGCTCTGGATTGCGGGTTTAAAGTCGTCTTCCATGAGAATCTTGTGAGTACAAAAGTTCGGATCAATTTCGCGGATGTCGGAAATTTTCCAAGCAATTGTCTTCTTATGATCTTTAAGCACGACGATGAGGCGAGATTTTTCTTCTTCTTTCAAGTCCTTCGGGATGATGACAGACAAATTCTTGTTTTCTTCAAGGAATACGTACTCGAGATGGGGCGGCAACTCCTTAAGTTCTAAATCTGGAGGATTTTCGATGGGAGGCGTTTTCAAAGTCGGAGCATCGATAGCAATAACCGTGGGAGATGGTGGAGAAAGATTGTCTTCTTTGAGAAGGTTTTTAAAGAAACGCATGTCTTCATCCCAATCGGTGGGAGAATCGTCATTTGCTAAGTTCACATCTCCCATGGTGGCTTCAAGATCTTTCCAAAAGAAATCACTTTCTCCAAATAGAGACGGTGATGAATCAATAGAGGAAACGGTCTCAACATTGGGAAGAGAGGTAGGAATATTTTTACAAGCATCAATAAAGTGTTCTTCACAAGCCTCATCCAGAACGTCAATACAATTAACACTCTCGTATGAATAAGGTTGTTTAGACAACTTTCCCATGTTGAAGACGATTTTATCGTCGCCCACTCTCATGATAAGCTCACCGGCTTCAACATCGATGAGAGTGCGACCGGTCCTCAAGAATGGAAGACCAACGATCAATGGCACACGAGGGTCCATGTCGTAGTCAACGACAACGAAATCGGCAGGAAAAGTGAATTTGTCGACTCCTACAAAGACGTCTTCGGCTATCCCCACTGGATAAGCAACCGTACAGTTGGCTAATTCCAAAGTCATTTTGGTGGGGACTAGCTCAGGGAGAGATAATTGCTTCCAAACGCTTAGAGGCATTAAATTAATACTGGCACCTAGATCGGATAGGGCCATGCAATTCTCTACTCCCGGGAAGTTACAAGGGATTAAGAAACGACCCGGATCACCAAGCTTGGTTGGCAATTTCCTTAAGAGCACTGCAGAGCAATTTTTATTAAGTTGGGTGTTAGCAATATCAAGAAGCTTCTCCTTGTCGCTAAGAAGATCTTTGAACATTTTCGCATACTTGGGCATGTGAGCGAGAGCCTCAGCGAAGGAGATGTTAAAATTCAATTGTTTAAACATTTTGAGAAAGTTCGAAACCTGAATATTATCCTTGCTTTTGAGCTTCTCTTTCCTCAACCTAGATGGATAAGGTATATCAGAAGAAGAGGAAGTCTTTGGGATCGAAGGATCACTCACATCCTTGGGTGGAGGAGGGGTAGAAGTAAGAGGTGGAGAAATTGGGGAAGGAGAAGGATGAGGAATAGGAGCAGGTGACTCGTTTTCCTTAGTCACAATCACCGGTGGAGGTATAGGAAGCTCGGGTTCCTTAGTACCTTTGCCACTGTGAGTGGTGATTGCTTTCATCTCCCCTCTTGGATTCGCAACGGTGTTACTCGGAAGAGTACCCGAAGAAGAGGGTTGATTACCTTGGAAGAAACTAGCCATCATGTTTTTTAAGTCATTCGTTTGACTATCCAAAGTGTTTCTCATGTCAGCTCTCAGATCGTTCCCTTGTTTTACCAGGTCTGCTTTCAAGTTACGCACTTCCTGTTGGAGATTGTCCACGATCACATCATTAGTCCTCATGTAGGTTCCAATGTCTTGGTGTAATGCGGTGGGTTGGTTGGAAGGAGCATTGTATGCGGGTGGTTGATAAGCAGGTTGCTGGTAAACTTGGTTGTTTCTTTGAGGTGGATTTTGTTGTTTGTGAGGTGGTATGTATGGTCCACGAGATTGTTGTTGTTGTTGAGGAGGGCGGTTGAGGTTTTGTTGTTGGTTTGGGTTGTTAGGAGTAAAACCGGGTGGTGAGAGATGGTTGTTGGAGCGGTAGCTAAGCAGGTTGCGGTCACCTTGAGGACGAGCTTGATAAGTGGCCGGAGGATAGGTACCGTATGCTGCATTCACATTCTCAGAAGGGTAGTCTTGGGTGGCGGTACAAGTGGTGTAAGAATGGGGACCCCCGCATATTTCACATGGTTGGCTAACAGCATTAACTTGAGCGTTTTTAGCATTGATGCTGTTGGTGTTGCTGGCGGTTTGGGTAGCAAGCGATTCAAGAAGCGCATTGATTTTTTCAAGTCGCTTATCGTTGTTACTAGTACTAGCACTAGCGACATTGGTCCGAACACTTTTGGTTTGCACACGAGACTTATTCTCAATGACATCCCAAGCAGCATTGGAAGTCTTAGCCAAAAGATTACCCCCCGAGGCACTGTTTAGTGAATCTTGGTCATTCATGCTTAAACCATTATAAAAAGTGTTAATTTGGTGCACTTTGGTAAAACCATGTTGTGGGCATTTTCTTAAAAGATCTTTGAAATGGTCCCAAGATTCACTAAAAGACTCATCGTACTTTTGTTCAAAATTAATGATTTCATTCCGCAAAGCGGTAGTACGAGAGGGTGGGAAAAAGTAGTTGATAAACTTGGTCTCCAAATCCGTCCACGTAAGAATACTCTGTGGCGGTTCCTTAGCAAGCCAATGCCGGGCTTGTCCCTCTAAAGAAAAGGGAAAAAGTTGTAAACGGATTACCTCTTGTGGAACACCATTGAATTTGACCGTATTCGTGAGTTGCAGGAATCTTTTGATGTGGTCATGTGGATCATCAATGGTACGCCCCAAGAATGGTTGAGCAGAGACCATCTGGATAAAGCCGGATTTGAGCTCAAAGTTGTTGGCTGCAATCGCGGGTATGACAATTGGATCATCGTTACCATCTACATGTGCTTGCAGAAGTTCAATCATCGGGCGATTATCCGGTAGAGGCTCATTGTTGTTGTTATGATTGTTGTTGAGAGGTGGGTTGTTATTGTTGTTGTTATTATTATTGTTGAGAGGTGGATTATTGTTGTTATTTTGTACACCGGCCATGTCTAAGTCTTCGAGAGGCTCGGGCTCTTGATAAGACGTTGATCGTGTACGCATGCACCTGCAAAAGAACTAACAAGGCAAAAACAAAGCAAAAATATTTTTGGTTTTTATGTTTTTTAATTTTTAGGATTTTTGAAAATTTTATATTTTTTTGGGTTTTTGAAATTTCTATATGAAAAAGTAACGTTCACGAGGACGGATCCCAAAATCCAAGTTCTCACAAAAAAATGTTGATCTTAACGAGAAGAGCCGGCAGTGGCGCCATTTGATACACGGATTTCCATTGGGTTCTAGATTAATCTCGGTATCTCCTCGAATTGATCACGACTCTAAGTGGAATGATTTGTTCTTGGTTTTTAAAAAGGTGTTGGTTTGTTTATCTATTTTGGACTAATGACAAATAAGTGAGTATCGAAGAGTAAAATTAAAGCTTTTAAAAGATTAAACTAGATTGACAAGTTAAAACTGAAGGCTTGAAAACGTAAAGAAAAGATTAGACGAATACTTTGAAAACTTAATTGAAATAGTACTTAAAAACTTGTTCTATCGAAATGTTGAAAATAATTTCTATCGGAATGCATCAAAGACATAAGCATCGGAATATAACTAAAATGATCCATCGGAATGTCAAGGTAAGGTCCATCGGAATGTCCATGTTAGTCACATCGGAATACTAAAAATAAAAGCAGTCGAAATAAATTCAATCGCAAAGATCACGATCGGAATAGTCTAGATCGGAAAGTCAGATCGGAATGGCATAAATGCTTCTGTCGCAATGCACTACTATCGGAAAGTTACAAACTGAAAATGGGCAGAGTTTCGACTTAAAAAGGAACCTTGGTCCCGTCGGAATATGCGATCGCAATAAGCGATCGCAATCCAGATCGGAATAAGGGGGAATTTCCAACCGATCGCAAAGTAAAACCCTCTTGGGTTATTGCGATCTAACACTCAATACCGTCGGAATATACAAACCCCAAGATTGCGATGAAGTGCAAAACCAATCCGAAAATGGTGAAAAGCTGAAATTTCAATAAGAACATACAATAAGCTACCTTAACAGGGACTTAAACTCTTCAAAAAGATTAAATTAGACAACTTCTGAAAAACGTAAAATCATAAACTTTATAGATGGAACTTTTGAATGACTAAAACATTGATGAAATCCGAAAAACAATAAGCTAAAACAAGCAATAAGCCAATAAGCATAGAAGGCCTATAGCTTATACGTGTGAGAGCTTAAAAAGAAACAAGGAAGATTAAACTTTGATCACGAACTCATCCACAAATCCAAACCGTATGAAATGAAACAATCGGATCAAGGATTTAGGTAAACTTAGAAAAGTGGAAGAAGATTAAAGAACTTAAAAGCTTAACTTGAATAAGATCAATGAAATCCCAAGTACAAAGATTAAAGAAAGCTTAAATTTAAAAGATGAAAACAAAGGAAAAGTTTAGTGAGAGAAAGTTTGGAACTTTCTCTCTCTCTAAAACTAGAGAGAATGAAAAACTATCTAAAACTAAGACTAACTCCCCCAAAATTGTGAAGTGGAATCATATATATAGGCGTGTGATGTGGGCTTGTGAATGGGCTTTGGTTTGGGCTTCTTTTCTTCTTCCTTCTTTAGTTTTTACGTTTCTTTTAAATAAACGTTTCTGACTTTGGATTTTGAGAAGTGTCGGTGAATAATTCCAACTCGTCTTATAATCTTTTGTTTAATAGACTCGAGTTCTTCGACATATATGAATCTTCCATCTTTGGCTCTATTCTTCGATAAATCTTTAAGTAGGCACAATGACTTCAAATATTTTGCATCTCTTGGACAATAGACTTCGTCTTGAGTCTTTTTCTTCGATAAAACCCGTGCAATCCCATGTTTTCTTCAATATTCATCCGGTTGACTCTGAAAACATAATAAACACAAAAACCACGCATAATTCCAAACAAATGATATTAAATACGTGTTTTGGTCTTGTTTTAGCCAGAAATAAGTGGTAAAAGGATGGGTGTTTTCACACCTATCAGCGCCTAGCGACCAGGGGAACAAAGTCTTTCACAATCCTTCGACGATCCGAAGCAGCCTTACCCAAATTCGCTGAAAGCTTAATATTAGCCGCTTCGGCATGCGAAGCCAGTTTGGTAGCACGAGCAATCTCTTCCTCTTTAAACCCTAGAGTGCACTCCAAGTCACGGTTCTTTTGGTCCCGCTGAAGAGCTGCGGCTTCGAGAGCCTCAACGCGAGCCTTCAGCTCAGCCTCCCAGGACGAGCATCCGGCATGCTCAACCTCTAACTGCTTGTGCTTGGCAGAGATTTGTTCCAATAAAAGCTTACCCTCTTGGAAGTCAGCAGCATGGCGGTTGGTAGAGTTTAAAAAGAGGCGAAACAAAGGTCGTCAAACTCTCATCATTATCATCCTCTTCCCCCTCTTCCTCGACAATCATATCCTAGTCTGCGTCTAAAAAGAGGATCGGGGTGAAGTCAGCGTAAAAGAAAGATGTGTAAAAAGAAAGTAAAAGAAATGAAAAACTTACCAGGTGCAGGTTTCTTGCCACGGTTGTCCATAGGAGAAGGATAGGGCTGCTCCGACTGCTGGTCCCCTCCGTCAGCCTCTTGATGTGTATCAGAAGAAACGCTCTGAGCTATCCCGGAGAGATTGCCTTGGCCCGGCGGCTTGGCAACGCTAACCGGGTCCGGAGAAATGGTCTTATTTGATGAAGATCCCAGCCTAGAAGGTCCTGTTTTGCAAGGATGCTTCCTTTTTGTCCCGGTGGAGGTCGCCTCACCTTTTCTCTTCTTGCCTGTCGGTTCCACCGGAACATCTGGATTTTGTTCAGCAAGGTTCTTCTCAAGAGTAGCGGCTTCTCGGCGCTCACGGGCAGCTTTAATCCAGGGATCCGCATGCTGAACCGCTACTTGTGTCGCGGTAAGAGCTGGGATAGCATCACCGGTGTTCAAAGGTTGCGCGATACGGTCGACCGTTCGTTGGTTTTCCGGAAGCTCTTCCTCAACGGTCACTTTGGTTCCGGTCCACCGACGCAAGCGTAGGAACTGTTCCATCGTATACTTTGTGAAAACAAGAAATGAGGAAGAGGGGAGAACCATTAAGGAAATCCAGTTAGCGAAACGTAAAAGGACTTAAAGAATAAAATATTACCATCTCCTTTTGCATCTCGAAGGGCACGCCGACAGTCAAGACGAGACAGCGGTCTAAACAAACCACACAAATACAGTAAGCCTTTGTGCGGCGGCCTCAATGGAATCAAAGTTTCAACCAGCAAATCCGCATCAGCCTGGTTATATGTACGGGGAAACGGATCTGAAACACACGTATCCCGATCCCTCCAAGGCATGGCATCCGGTATTACTCTGCGGTCAATCAAGAAGAATTTATTCTTCCATTCCTTCAAGCTGGATGTAGTCTCTATACAAAACTTCAATGATTTTTTGTGCACCTTACTGACGAAAGAAAACCAATGACCCTGCTTACCCAGCTTATAGAAAACCCGAAACAAATCAACTGTACAATCTATGTTCAGACTCCTACACCGGATCTCAAACATAACAACCCGGTTCACACCGATGGGAACCAGTTGGGAAATATGCACCCGGAAGTGCTTGATCACGACCAGGAAGAAGGAAGAAAACGGAATCCGGAGCCCACCATGTTCCAAAAAATCCAAGTATATACCTATGTGTCTATCTCGTCGCAATAAATCCAAGGTCATGTTCGGATCTGGGAGTTGAGGCCGATACTCCTTTGGTATCCGATACTCATCAATCGCAAGACCTAACTCCTCGTTAGTCATCTCGGAATACCGGATGTGCATGTCGCACTTCGGATCCGTCAAGCCGAGGCTAGATGCAACACCATCTGACTCGTCGTCGGACATGTCGAGATGCAAGAAGGACGGAAACAAAAGATCAGCTGGAAAAGAAAAACCTACCTGAGAGAAAAGGAGGGAGACCGCAGGAGAAGCACATAGTAAAAGTTTGTGAGTGAAAAGTGAATATGAGAAGTGTGAAAAAGTCTAGTATATATAGAGGAATCCTCGAAAAGTGCGAAGGGTGCGTTAATGGGGAACACACGTGGCAAGCGCAGGGACGTTTTGGGCTAGTGAGTGCGCTCCACGTGGCTCGCCATGGAGTCGCCCTTACAAAACGACAAGCATATCTTGGGCCCAAGCCCATGACATCCCAAAGCCTACTAAAGCTCAGTCAAGTATAACGTCACCCTACGGATAACATTATACTGGGGGGACATGTTCGTGTGTGGTCCCGGAAAGTGCCCGGAGACCATGACACGTGTCACTCGCCGGAACCAGTGCCGGGAAAGGATGCCGGAACATGAATCCACGTGGTGTGAACAGTACCCTTATGTCATCAATGATGTCATACGATCCTAGGCCCCACCTAGGATACTGGCGTATCCTCAAAGGAGAAAGAAACATTGTCAGGGTCCGAGGAATACACAGACCCATTTTGGGAAACAAGACAAGGTGTGAACTGTCACATCACAAGGTATCAACAGTACCCTATATATAGCCCTCATTTATATCTTTGCACACATTGAATGTTCTGACAACACACATAATACCACATACCATATTACGTACCATTACTCATTCTCACACCGGAGCTTGGTCCTGGGATAACACCCGGGGCGAGTTAACGTGTGTTGCTTCTTGTGTGTAGGTGCTTCATCCATTCGTAGCTTACGTGGAAGGTTTCTAGTCCCGTAGGCCCTACCGGAGGATTTTAGCATCAAGAGCTAATATTGCCAAACATACCCATAATCTTACAAAAATATCTGAAAAACTAAAACTTATTAAATATAAGCCGAAACAAAATAAGCTCATAAGCCGCGTATAATGTTTGGCGAGGGGCTTTTGAAGCCTTACATAGGCTTACTTTTAAAATAAATATAAACTAAGTTTTGTTTGTCATTTTTATCCAAAGTTGATACATTTTGGAAACATATGTGAACTTAACTTGATAACAACGCTAAACCCCTAACCAAGAACTAAGATCAGAGACACAAACAAAAGAAAACAACCAAAACAATGTTGAACACTCTAAAGACCAGCCGGCACGGAGAAGCAGACACCCCACACCACAGGAACGAAAATGCAGACCTGGACACACATACCACTTTACCAAGAAAACACCATGATAACTAAAAATATGTACAGTTGTTTTGTTTATGGCTTTATGCATATAAATAGCTAGGCATGTTTTGATTATGTTAACCGTTTATTTGAATAGTTTCAGTTTGAGTCAATTAGCATATTTTAGCAAAGTTTGAGTCCGCTCGCTCAATTTGTTATCAATACATGTAGCGTTTGAATTGATAGTTATGGAGCAACCGCGTCAGTTTTTAGCAACAAACGAAGAATTCATGTTACATAGTAAGTTAACGTGGAATATACAGTATCAGCCGGTAGGTGTAGTGTGACTTGATTCTTTATACATGTCCTCTCCATATCCGGTTGTTATGATTTAGGACGAGTTAAACCATACTTTGCCCCAGTGGTCATACACTAGTTAGTTTGACCACATCTACGGTTCCATGTTCGGAGGAAACTGAAATACTAACTGTTTGGTTTCGAGTTGCACAGAAACAAAGTTTATCGAAATTACAATGGTTTGGTTCAGACTTCTAGTTTTAGTTCTCAATAGTGAACCAGACAAACATTCAAGGCTAGATTAACATCTATAATTTATGGTCCATTTATATTGGTGTTAAGCACACCATTATTCATATTCATTATTTTGTAGGTTCAAACTATGCACAGTTGGCTTATTGATCCTGGCATTTAACCATCTGTTAGCTGTAAAAAGTTAGGACCTCCATCCATCTAAATGTGTATTTACTTAAATGTTTTTTACTTATGACGAAATAAACGCTCGTTATTGACTAGTACAAAAACTTGGACATCACTGGAATTGCTTCAAAATGAGTACAAATCCTTCATTAACCAACCTTAAACAACATATATCGCTGAAACAAGTCTCATGATAACCAGCATAAGACCCAAATTAATCATAAACTCTTGTATCCTAGCTTAGAATACTTACATGATGAGCACATTTGTTAATGTATCTCTACGCACTATGTATGTCCAGAATCTTGTTGCTTTAGCCATTTAATTATGCTCCTTGTTGTCGAAGCCTTAACTGCCAAGCCTGTTTTCAAGATCGAAAATTGGAACATTTAGCTTTAATTGTGTAAAATACAGATAATTTGATTTGATGATAATAATTAGTACAAAATTAACTTTAGCTTGTACGAGTAATATTTATAAGGCGGGTATAATCGATAGAGACATTACCTTTTTTAATGGATACATGGGCGATTTCCAGCAATGCACTTTTGAGTCCTTTTTTGGCCTGCATAGTTACTAATCATGTTACATAAGATTTAAGTAATGAAGTGCATATAATTTATTAAAAAAATAATGAAGAATTTTAACCTTTCAGCCCCGTTGCAGCAAGTAACCTTTTTGCACAATCCACAGCTGACACAAGTATCACCGCTACAAGAGCAAGTTCTAGGAGACATGCTTCTAGGAATAGACAGAGCAAGACTGTTATCTACTTCACTAGTTGTAGAAGTGTCTAATGAACGAATCTTTTTATGATGTTTCACGCTTCCAGGGTAACAACAGGACGACTGTTTCCTTAACTCTTGACTAGAAAAGTCAACACTTAATGCATTTCCATCACTGTTTCTTATCGTTCTTGCTGGTTCTTTTGTATGACAAGTATGTGAACTACCTAACCCACCATCATTAATATTTTCGGTTATGTTGGTCTTTTTCTGGTTAGACAGCTTGTTCCTTTGAACACACCTGAATAAACTGAACGAGGATTTATTCACTGGACGGTTATCTGTATGGCAGATCCTGATCTCCACGTTACAACCCAATGCAGCCTGTAGTGCACTTGCTATCAGTTTCCATGACTTCTCGGCTTTTGATACATATTTAGGATGCCGGAATTCGAGTTCTACTACAGCCAACCCTGTGTACCGAAAACAATTGAAACCATTATTATCTTTGAAACAGAAACCATGTGCATATTTGTAAGGAACGAAGGAAATGCTACAAATTTCATGGATGTATTTGAGTACTACCTTGGTGAAAACAAACAGAAGCTAAATTCCCCCTTCTTCGAAGAAAGATACTGAGCGAAACAGATTTGCATATTTCTAAAGCTCTATTCCATATCGACTCAAGTGCCACTTTATCTTTGAGTTTTTCTGATTCGCATCCACTATTTTGGCCACATTGAGACGCCACTAGATATTTTAAGCTCTCATCAACAGAAGCACCACTACCTACAAATTTTAGCAACATGCTAATACTTAATTTGACTACATATTTAATTGAGGTGTTATAACAACAAGACTTAAAGTGGTGAAAGTATTTGTACCTCTTGGTTGTACTGATCTTACACACAAGCTTGAATCGTTTGCATTAAAAGATGGTCCAGAGCTCAACTGCAATAAAGCAACGGTGAGCCATGTCGTTTGGTTCTTAGATGCTCTAAGTTGTTTCTCAGTTTCAGACAGGATTTTCAAAGCGTTGTTAAGTTGCTGCAAATCGGCTTCAGCTAAGACAGCCAGAAAAAAGTAGTAAGTATATGATCACTGGCACGAGTACAAAATTAAATGAGTAAAGTATACTCACATGTATGTCGTTCAAAGAACTGTTTCTTAACCTCGGAAGCACCTTCCTGAAATTTCCCAGAAAGAATGTCCATGATTAAATTTGCTAACTGTGATATCAGTTGCATAGGATCAATTCTTGATCTCATTAGCTCCCGGGCCCGTTTAACTGTATTTGAAGTGTCGGATGACATAGCCATAGCGAGTAACTCAAATAACTCTTCATCGGAAACAATACCAATCTGCATAAGATGTAACAACAAAAGGACTTTAATATCTACCAAATAACAGTAAGAAATAAAAACACGAGTAGAAAATGTAGAATCACTCACTAATTCATATGTCAGTGAAATGGTAATTCTTTTCCCTAGCAAAGTCAATTGCTCTAAAGTCATCTCTGCATCTCGAAGAGATCCATTAGATCTTGTAGCAATGAAATCTAAAGCATCTCGGTCATAATCGAAGCCTTCTTCTGAACATATTTTCTCTAATCTATGTACAATATCAGCCTCATTAATCTTCAAGAAATGGAATCTTTGAAACACTGGTACTGCTATCCTCGGGATCTTGCTAAGATCAGGAGTGATCATTATAAAAACAATTTGACGAGACACTTGTTCAAGAATATTCACAAGATTTGCCCATGTGGAACCTTGCATTAGCTGACATTCATCGACTATGAAAACTTTATAACGAGAAGAAACTGGTGGTAGCATAGCGCTCTTTATAAAGTACCTAAGGTTTTCAGACTGATTTATACTAACCGAATCAACCTCCTTAACATCCCGACTTCTTCCCGCAAAGAATAATGTGCATTCTTGACAATCCCCACATGGTTTTTTATTCTCAGCTGATAAACAATTCAAAGCAGCTGCAAAAATTCTTGCTGCGGACATTTTACCAGTTCCTTGGGGACCATGAAACAGATAAAAAGATGTAATCTTTTGACTCGATATTGTAGTCAACAGAGACTTCGACACCACATTTTGTCCCACTATTTCATCAAACGACTTTGGTCTAAATTTCTGACTGAGACATCTAGGACTCTCGGAAAATGGAGTAGTTTCATTACCATAGTGTTTAGAAACACCAAGTTCCCGAAATGTAGGAGTGCTTGACCAGCAAGAACCCATACCACAATCACCGTTATCAGTATCTTGATAATCAACATCGTTATTTTCATACAAGGGTATCCCGGAACTCGGCCCTCCATATGAAGCATCACTTATCGATAAACATGGACTACTTACACAACTAGTGATATCACCTGCTACAACTTTAGATGATTTATACTGTTTCCTATGCTTTGACCTTTTATATTCATTACGGTCTCTTCTTTCTGCCTCAAGGAACAGCTCAATTGATTCATTGCATGAACCCGCACCTTCCATATAATCACTTGTAGGCATCATGCACGGTAAATCATTGTAGTTATCACAGTACCTTTTGCTTAAAGACTTGTTTTCACAGATAACCGGCTGACTTGCTTGAAGTAAACCTGATTGATCGGTTTTCTTAGACAATCTCAACTTAGGTTTATGTGTAGTTTGGCCACGATAAGCCTCCCAATTGATAAAACTATCCTCGGTCTGCCCGAATAACCCTAAATCGTTTTGCTCATCGTTTACTTGCTCAAGTACAACCTCGTTCCTAGAATTTGTTTCCCAATTCAAGTTGTCGACAAAACCAGATAATCTGCTTAGTGAGTTGGTGTCGGGGTCTCTAAGGGATCTTACTCTACGCAGAGCTATCAATGTTTTCGCGATGGGAAGGTCAACCGAATGTCGACGCCCATCCATTTTCGTTAAGTTTACTTTGGCTTATTTACCATATGCAAGGAACACACCCAAATTTACTTGCAGGCCTGGAACGGACAAAAACATTATCAAAAACCAAGAAACTTAAATCTTTAATTTTCGGAAAAAACAGGCCAAGAAAATGCGATTTTTTCACTACAAATCCAATCTTTTCATGTTTCTCTTTTCTAACGGCTTAAGGGGTTGTTTGGATTGTTTATTAAATTTGACTATTTGCTTATATGTTTCTGCACAAAAGTTATGTATCTAAAACAGCTTAATGAATATCAGTAATTAGATAAGCAACGCCACTGTCAAAACTCAAAACTGCTTATTACTGTGTCCAATCATACTAAACAAATATACAGTTCTACTAGTTTTTCTAATTAGCTTACCAAATAAGCAAAGCAACAATAAAACTGCTTATCCGTATCAAAACACAATGTATGGGATAAACAGTTGTACTAATTAAGTAATTATCAGATTAGCAGTCAAACATACTAAGCAAATGTGCAGATGTACTAGTTTTTTTCTAATTAGCTTATCAATAAGCAAAGCAACCATAAAAACTGCTTATTCATGGTATCAAAACACAATGTATGAATAAACAGTGGTACTAATTTTCAGATTAGCAGCTAATAACACTCATAAACTTCAATAACAAGATGAACAGATACAATAAGCAATCCCAAACAACCTTTTTAAATGTAAATCTAACAACAGTACAACACTGCAATATATAAACACAGTTAAACACCATTACCAAACACACCCAAATAAAAATAAAGCAAAATGTGGGTTACCTTTTTTAGCAAGAGCAGAAAATGTAGTACAGTAAAAAAAAGTCACATTCCTTTCTTCACCTGCAAAAAAAACATAGAAATAAAACAACCCATTAACAAAGGGTACAAAATAATATTCTTAACGTCCGCTATACTGACAGAAAAAGATAGTTTTTTATATTTTTACGTTTTCGTTCGGTATTTTTCACATCTTACATTTTCAACTAATCTATGTTTTTTTTAATCAACTAGAAAATGCAGCTTCACGGTGCTCAAAATACAAAGACTTTAAGGCTAAAAAAAAATTAGTAAGTCACAAAAATACAAACAATGTAGTGAATAAAACCAAAAAAAACACACGTACCTTAACACCAAGTTCGAAAAAATATCCGAAGAATACGGATTATTCAAGACTTTTTTTAACCTTTGTATGATATTTATAATTATAAAATAAAAAAAAAAGAAGCCAACCCTATATTTGAGGTGAAAATGTGACAAAGGAGTAAATGAAAAAGAGGTGTTGGTGGTAGGGTGATTTATACGCCATTGTATTTTTCTAAGTCACATTTTCTGACACTTTCTTTTTTAAAATTTTATTTTCTCTCTCTAGGAATTAGTAACAGGAATTATTTGTTGGTTTTTGTGTTTTTTGAGTTAATGTTAGTAGTATTATTTAATGTTGTTGTTGTTTGTTGCAGAGGAAGAACAGTGTTGAGTTAGTGAGTAAGTGAGTGGGTGGTGGTAACATGTGGAGATTGGATAGTACTACAAGTCTTTCCTCCTCCCTCCAAATTAAGTATTAAATTGAATTGAAATGATATTACTAGCTTTTACTAAAGTTTATTTCTTTTACCAACTTTTTTTAAAGGTTATAGGATTATTGTTATTACATTAGCATATAATGTTTGTATTTATTGGTCAAATACATTATTTAGGTTGACTTATCATATTACACCTTCTTTTTCAATATTATAATTCATCTTTTTATTTTGTTTTGTCTTTAAAATTATTGTTTATCATTCAAAATAGATGAGGAAATTTAATAAAGTTAATTATATTATCTTTGTTTAAAATTGTTATTATAGAATTTTAAATAAGATTTAATTAATTAACTAAGTGAAAAAGTATCATTGTGAGAGAAAGTGATAGTAGATATATTTGTTTTAAATGGTATGTTTTATTTTGAGACTGATTGAAAAAAGCATCTCTAATGCTTATAAATATAAATGACTTTTTACATTTATGATCATTAATTTCTTAGTAAATTTTTCTTTTTAAAAGTCATTTTGCAAACCTTCTTCCAATACATAAAACTCCTTCTAAAGATTTTGCTAATTAATTTATAATTGATAAAAGATATAAAATGAAAATAAAACGCCTTAAGAAAAATGAAAATAAAACATGCTTGCATTTAAAGAAACTACTCACATGAGGTTTTATTAAAAGCTTTCCATATAAGAAGTCATTCATCAAAAAGCTTAGTAAACATATTATCACAATAAAAAAAGTCATTCATAAAGCTTATCAAAATAAAAAAAAAAGTCATCATACAAACATGCATTGAAAATGCTCTAATGTTGTAATATGTGCATTGTTTATGTAATTAAGTGGTGTGCGCGTCATTTTTAGTGATATATTATTTCTTTCTTTTGAATGCTAAAATCTAATCGCATATGTGATTACAACTTTTTTTCTTATTTGTGTTATTTGAAGTTTGGCGAGCTTTGAACCAAGATTTACATGGTTTAACCGGTATATTTTTTTCATCGTTTTAAACTCTTTCTCTAAGTGTGAGTGTCTTGAAGAACGTGCTTGTGGTGCACCCTTAATACCATGCCCTTTCTCGTGTGTCAATGCAGAACTTTTAGACGAACTCGATTTATGTAAGGACCGAGTGAAAGTTGTGTGTGCGGATGATTTTGATTTATCTGAGATACACATGTATACGTGTGATTAAGTGAGACATAGTTAAATTTTAAACTTGGTTCTTCATTACAACTTGTTGATGTTTGGGTAAAAATGTGATGTGTTGTTTAATAGACTACACAGTTTTTTGTCGATTATATTGTTTATTGATGCATAATATACAGAGGTTACATAATCTGATACCTTAATAGACTCGAACCCACAGACGGACTCGAACCTTATAATCTATTGCCTAATATTCTCTCACAATTCGAGGGACAAAATCATTAAAGTTCAAATTGGAGTGTAAACTAATTACTTAAAATAAGATAGATATCTTGATAAAAAATATCAGACTAAACGAAAAAGTTATTTTGTTTTCTTTTCGACGACTGTCTATACTTATAACGGCGCGTGACGGATTCTCCGAATAATGGAGTGTTAGCCTCAAAATATTGAATCAAACAAGAATGATCGGTCATAGGTTTATTATGTATTGATTATTAGAACGTTGTAATAGGTAGTAGAATAGTCGTAACAATACGAGCTTGATGGTTAGCTTAAAAGGCCTCTTTAAAGGTACTAAACATTTATTCAAGCCCGGCCCAATCAAACATAGCCCATAAAGCCTACATGTAAGGCAAGGGTATAAATACCTCTCCTAGCATGTTAGGAGAGGGTTGGTTGTTTCATTTTTCCTAAATCTAATACTCACCAAGTTTCACACATATTCTCTCTACTTTCTCTCACTACTTTCTCTCTCTATATTTTATTTATTTTCTTTACTTATTTCATAGTTCTATAATGGTGAAGTGATAATATTATGGGTACAACAATTGGTATCAGAGCCACGAGGTAGATTTGTGATTGGTTTTATTGGTTTTTATTCAAATTCGTGGGTTTTTTGTAGATATGCATCTCGCGTCCTCAAATTTTTTCGTGTTTTTTATGGTTTAATATTTCCCAATAGCATCTACATAGTTGTGGTAGTGATTTGGGATATTCATATTGGTTAAAAACACAAAAAATTTGGTTATTCGTCTTGATTTTGGTGTAAAAACTCGAAAAATCGTATATTTCATCCGAGATCATTTTTTATTCCGAGATTTATCCTAATTCCGAAATCATTAACAAAATTTCGCAAAAAACTTCCATATTCATAGATCTTCAAGATTCCGAAATTTCTTTATTGCGAAATCCTTATTCAGAGATTTTGAAGATTTATTTCAAAATTTGGAAAATGTGTATTCCGAGATCTTTGGTTAAGTATATTCCGAGATTTTTGGTCCTCGATTCCGAGATCTTTGATTAAGTATATTCCGAGATTGTTGGATTCCGAGATTTTCACAACATATTCTGAAATCTTCAACATATAGATTTCGAGATCTTTGGTTAAGCACATTCCGAGATCTTTGTTGTTGTGCATTTCGAGATCTTTGTTCCACATTCTGAGATTATACATTGCAAAATTATGTATTCCGAGATTATACATTCAGAGATCATTATAGTGAGATTTTTGTTCGAGTCATTTTTAGACTTTAGCTAGTATCTAGACTAGTTTCGGAATATCGTTTCCAAAAAAGAGTTAAAATTTTTAGGTCAAGTAATTTCAAAAATTTTTCCACACTAGTTTTTAACTATTTCTAACTCGATTTCAAAATTTAGAAATTACAAATTTTTCCGGTCTACCGTTATATCGGACTGAGAAAAAATCGCAAATTCTTGGAATTTTAACCACAAGCTAATCACACCATATCTACTTAAGATCCGAATTCACTTCATCAACAGAGAAGCGATCATCATGGAAACGAGTCATACGGTTACTGATAGTTCAAACGTGACAACCCTTGAGATGGAACGACTACAATAGTGGACACGTTTCCTGAGAGAAAAATGCATGGACAGTTTTAGAATACTTCAATTATTTTTTGAGTGCCTTTCAAAAGTCATGCTAGACTTAGGTGAATCCATTGGCACTTTCATAAGAACATTCACCCAAACCATGGAGAAACTTGCAGCACAACTTGTCAAAGAAAGACTTCTAGGGAGTGAATGCAAGATCACCTTCACGGAACTTCAGACGACATTTGAAAAGACCTTTGATTCAGAATTCCTCATGTCTTCGCGTACAAAAGAATGCTTCAAGAGACATCATGGAACTGCTCAAACATTCAAAGATCTTATCCCAATTCACATCCAATCCATTGCAACCTATGTCCACAGAACAATAATTCACGAACAAGAGATACACAAAAGGTTCAAGACATTGTGGTACAGTATCGGGTCATCTGAATGAGAGTTTCACATCCAGGAACACAAAGCATGGTACGCGGAATGATAATAGCATATCTTGGAATGAATGCAGCAGCTCTGGCAAACAAGGCATCAGTTCTGAGATAGTCATCACCAATACACCTTCCTATGATAATGGCCCTGTTTTTATTCTGAGCCATTGGAATAGATACACTAGGATGATTATATTATGTTTGCTAATGCTAATACGCATGAGCATAGTGATCAAACTAAAACCCTTATTGACACATGTATGACGAAAAAGGTTGATAGCAATACCACACCCGATTCATCAAACATGTGCAATAATGAGTCTGAGAATGATCAACATGAAAATGAGTATAATGATGAGGAGCGTGTTATGCTTGCTAATTTAATTGCTACTTTACAAAACGATGTCAAATAAAATATAAAGAGTCAAAAGCAATTAAAGAAGACAAATGCAACACTTACTCAAAATTTTGAAGAATGCAAAGCTGCTCTAATTAAATCAAGTGAGACCATTAATAGTTATAGAGCTGAGCTTATTCAAAAGACTAAAGAGATTGAGGGGTACAAAGGATGTTTAATTAACACAAAAAAGGACGATTTTGAAAAGAAATACAACGAAACCCTTAAGCTTTTAGAACAAGAGAAACGTAATCATAACACCTCTTTGAGTACTAAACGACCCAAAACGTATCTTGCTACCACTAAAGTGAATGAGCTAACTCAAGTGAACAGTTTTCTTCAAGAGGATAAAACTAAAATTGCTAATGAAAAGAAAGCAGTGGTTGAAAAGTTGGAAAAGGATTTCAAAACTAGATAAGCGAAAGACATCGATAAAATGGTGGAACTTTAAACTCAAATTGAAATTTGTATTGTTTATAAAACAAATCAATCAATTCAAACCATGAGAATGTTGGCACCTCGTTCGTTTTTCAAGGGTAAACCTAGTTTTGCAAATCCTAAGTACCTCGAGCAAGCTCAATTTGAGAACGAGCGCCTATATCTTGAAGAGTCCCAATGGACCGACCTTGATTGTCTTGTTGTTAGGCCCGATAGTAAAGAGACAAACGATTTGGAAGAAGAGAGTAGATCAAAGTTAATAAAGAATTTGTTAAACCATATAATTATGCTTATGAAAACAGTCTTTATGGACTTTTCAAACCACAAACACATAAGTCTCGTGAGCAAATATTTTTCGAATGTGAACAAAAAAGAATACAATGGAGGAAAGATTTTGCCACTAAGAAAAATAACGTTTCAAAATATATTGAGTACTTGTCGTATCAAGCTTCTTTAAGCAAGAGTAAGCAAGAACTTAGTCTTCTTCTTCAAAACATTAACAATTTTAACAGTATTGTGGATGATGACTGGGAACGACGTGAACGATCTAAAGGCAATAAGGAAATTTCTCACGATATAATTGTGCTTGTGAAAGCTATCTTGATTCCGCTTGCGGATAGAATGAAGAAACGTGCTTTGAAATTTGAAAAATTAATTCAGCAAGAAATGTTTGATGATTTGAAATATGTGGAATCTCTTGAAAAAGAAGTTGACGATCATCAACCTGAAAGAGACGAGTTTTCTATAACATATGATCTACTCTTGCAAGAATGCCTCTCCAAAGATATTATGTGTGTTTATGTTACATCTTGTGCGGATATCGATGAATATTATGATGTTGCATGCAAATATCTTAATAAGACCAAAGAGTGTGAGCGTATTGAAACCGAGCTTTCGAAACACAAAGATAATGTTGATTAAAAGACGTTTACGTTAATTCAACACCGATGTGATCTCCTTCAAAAACATTGTCATTCTCTTGAACTTGCTATACAAAACAAAGTCGGACAATTTCCAAACAATAATAATTTTCATGTAAAACTTTCTACATCGTGTCGAGAAATGAACGAACAAAGTACGGAAATTACAGACTTGAAAGCTCAGTTACACGACAGGGACATAGCGATAGCAGAGTTGAAGAAACTCGTTGCTAAAAATGGGTGGAAAAATAGTGGAAATAAAAGTTGTGAAACCTGTTGTTCAACAACCGAATGCATACAAAGTTCAAAAGTCATCAGTCTTGGAAAAACCGACTCCTTTCTCCAATTCTTCGTATGCAAAATCTAGGTTACCCCCTACGACTGATAGACAACCAAGTGTTCCAAAAACAACCGTTTCACCCTATGTTCCTCCTCCATTTATAAAGCCCAATTTGGCTAAACCCGATCATGTGAATGCACCTAACACTTCTAGGAATACTCCCAAGCGTGTGACACTTGCGTCCACAAATGAATCTGTAGGTTCAACTGAATTAGTTCATACCAACAACCTAGAGAATGCTAAGCAAAAAGCGAAGATTCAAAAAGAAAACACCGTGTATTCAAAACCTAGTACACCAACAACCGCTAGAGTTCAACACACTCCTAATGGTGGTCAACCAAAACCTAGGCTTCCTTACCAGCAACCTAGGAATTGGCAACCATCAATGGGTAGTCGTGCACCGAACACTATGACTGAACACTCACCAAAACCTAGGTACACACGGACTTTCGTGAATTCCAAATTCCCTACATGCCCCACGTGCAAAAAGGGCATTCACAATGGAAATCATGATCATTGCATTTTACAATACCTTTATTAGGTTAAATCTCGTGCCTTTGCACAAAGACAGAATGTAGAATTCCATAAGACTACAAGGAGATACAAACCCGTCATAAAGCAAAGCAATGACAACAAATCTGAAAGGCGAATTAATATAGGACATAGTTTCTCTCCAAAGAAGTCTTCCGCTGTGCAAGAGAAAACTACTCCTAGATCTAGTCTTCAGTGGAAACCAACGGGTAGGATCTTCAAGGAAATTGGTCTTAAGTGGATTCCAATAGAGAAGAGTGTTGAAACCTGCGCCAGCACTAATGCTATTGTTCTACATGTTGAAAAGGAATTTGTTACTCCTAATACTAGTATTTGTGCAAACTCTTCTTCGTTGATTGCAGGTACAACAACAGATTCTGAACCCACTTCTTCCTCAAAGGGTTCCAATTTTTTACATTTGATATCACCTTCTTCTGTTGTACAAAAGTCTATTTTGGATTATTTTCGAAAAACTTGAAAAATACAAAAATAAAATAAAATGTAAATATCAATAGAAAAACAAAATAAAAATGAAACAAATTTTCAAAATACCAAAAATTTTCTTCTCGACATGTCTTTCAGTATCGATAGTATGGACGCACCTTGAAATCTTGCTCAATAACGACACGGGTGTGTACATAAAGCTCGAATGAAAGTTGTAAATATTTTTCAAAACATGTCATTTTTATTTTTTAATAAAGAAAAATGTCTATTTTGGACAATATTTCTAATCAACGGGTAGAGCAATCTATCACGGGTTGAGCTTGTCACAAAACATTCCAAGTTTTGAGCTCAACACAATGGCTTGTAATCACTTTCAGATTGCAACTCGAATCTATATTCACGGGGGAGTGTACGATTTAGTACTCTTACCCTTAGCAAAAGAAGAGAAATCTTCTTGCACTTGAGTGGATTCGTCAAGACATTCAAAGTCTATGAACTCAAGTTTATGCTTTAGAAATACCATGTCGCCAAAAAGAAATGGTTTTCAAAAAGCGTTGAACATAATCTTTTCAAGAATTTTTTAATGATTATTCAAAATCTATCAAAAATTGTGTGTTCAACAACTCTTATCCTTAAAAAGCGACAAGTGGATCACATCCTCTTAATGACAATTTAATTGGATCAATTCTTGAGGGGGGGCGTTCCAAATAATTCATGCTAGTAAGCCACATTCTTCTCCTGTAGATTTTTAAGACTATCTTTCGCGATATATTTTAATCAAATTTGGTATCTCTAATATCAAAAGATTTATATATTAGAGATAGGGGAGAAAATGTGATTAAAATGTGATTAAAATGTGATCTAATATATGAAACATATATGTAAGACTCGAGCACTTTTACTCCTACCCACATGTGAGAAACACTTTCGATTATCGATGCACATATGAAGGGGGGACATTTCTGAAACGACAAAACTATCAAGGTGTTAAATGTTTTTCAAACACTTTGATAGACTTTCAAGTGGTTTTATGGTTACAATCTCATTCCCACAACATCTTTAATTTACGACGTTATTGGTGTCAAAAGGGTGGTTAGGGATACGTCCTATGATCCAACCAGAACCGGAGGGATCTTCCCAAGGATAATCCAATAGATTATTAGAATTCCTTAGGAAAGATGGAGTAGATTGTGAACGCAGCTGAATGCCGACTAAGTATTGAAGCTAGCACTGAAACAATCACAACAAGGTGCTAGTAATGATGTATTGGTAAGCATTAAAGGGGTTGAAGAATGAAAAAGAAATGTAAGGATAAAGAGTGAAAAGAAATTAGCCCTCCATACAACTTAGGCAGAAACCGGGTCAACACATCATGAAGACAACACATCATGGACCTAGTGATGCAACAAACAACCCTTCCCCAACTGACTCAAGCTTCTCTCAAAAGAAGTTTGTTTTATTGTCACGGAGATCAACACGACTTCTATTGACTTTCTCACTTCGAGATAGTTGACATTAAATAGGTGGCATCTGCTCCAGCCTCCGACCATTAAAAGTGCACAAATCGAGTCTAGATCATAGAGATCAATCAAATCTCGTTAGGACACACTACATGACGAAGAAGAGCTTCCTACGTTATATCCTTGCGGTATTGCTAGAACACTCAAAGTGATACTACTTAGTATTCACAATGATGAGTGAAAATCCTTCCAGTGTTAACATCAAACAGCATTGCGGTAGGTCATGTGTAAGTTTCTTTATGAATTGAACATATGTAAAACTAAAAAGCAACAGTGGTTTGATTCTTAATTGATTCAAACTCGTTTAAGGTTATACGCAATATCTTTATGGTCTTGCCAGAACATTCAGAGTGATATTCATTAATATTCACAGTGATGAATGAAAATCCTTCTAACGTCAACCTCAAACAGTGCTACGGTAGGTGACTTGCGAGATTCTTTATGGATCAAGCTTGTGTCAACTGGAAAGCAACAATGATAAGATTCTTTATAAATCAAACTTGTTCCAGGAATTTGAATTGACGACTTTAATTAAGAGGATATTTATCCAATTGATTCACTCTTTATGTTCGAAGTCTTGCTCTAAGACGGTCGAGTAAAGAGAACGGCTAGTACAACCACGAAACCCTGTCAAGGAGGTTCTTATTGAATCAACCTAATCACATGTATGATATTTAATGTCGTCTAACGGTCTTCACCGACCGGAGGTAAAACGCTACCGATTTAGGACGAATGTCAAAGCCATTTAGTCTGTGTCTATGTTTTGTCTCGAGAAGGTGGTGTTAGGGTGTACTTAGCAAAGTCGAAGATTCAAAATCGCATACTCATGCCCATAGACATATTCAACAATCAAGAAAGCTAAAGACTTCTGCAACTCTGATGTTCAAAATCTTTCTTAATTAATGTAGAGGAATGACCTCTCTTCAAAGGATATTGTTAGCAAGCTTTCAAGATGATGCATAGTGTGAGCATGTGGATGAAGACACAAGATCGCAAGATGGCAAAGACAAGATGGTTTGAAGATCTCAAGTTTAAAGACAAAGTCGAAAGACAACAACAAAGGCTCAAAGATCACAACATGAAGGAACAAGACTACTATTACACGTTCAAGACTCATTTACGGAGAGATTAGTAATCTCTACAAATCTCCAAATGTCGAAGGGGAATGACCTCTCATTGGGGGAGATTGTTAGCCTTAAAATATTGAGTCAAACAAGAATGACCGGTCATAGGTTTATTATGTATTGATTATTAGAATGTTGTAATAGGTAGTCGAATAGTCGTAACAATACGGGCTTGATGGTTAGCTTAAAAGGCCTTTTTTAAGATACTAAGCATTTATTCAAGCCCGACCTAATCAAACATAGCCCATAAAGCCTACATGTAAGGCAAGGCTATAGATATCTCTCCTAGCATGTTAGGAGAGGGTTGGTTGTTTCATTTTTCTTAAATCTAATATTCACCAAGTTTCACACATATTCTCTCTACTTTCTCTCTCTATATTTCATCTATTTTCTTTACTTATTTCATAGTTCTATAATGTTGAAGTGATAATATTTGGATGGAGGTTGCGATCTAGTATGCTTCTCTTTGGAATTTAATTATGAATCCAAGATTGCTAATGACGTCAACTACTCTAAGCGGTTTGAGAGTTGTAAGCAAAACAATGAGTGATTTTTGTTTTCTGAACGTAGTTGCTTCTTTCAGCACGTGACAGTGCGTACCTACGGCTACGGTTGGGTATGCTTTTTTTCGGAATATAATTATGAAGCCATCACCGCTTACTTCGTCAGTTAACTCCATGTAATTTAGGACTTATGGCCAAACCATCAGGTTGTAGTTGTTGTTTTTCTTTCTATACAAATAACGGTCATGATTAAGGTTTGACGGGTTGGTGTTGAGGCGGCCGATCAAGGGGCCCGCTATCCGGTCTAAACCGATATCATGATAAATCACATAATTTGTTAAGTCGCGATTGTGATAAAAACAATTGTGATGTTATTCACTGCTAGATCAACTTTGAACCGCTTATGATAAAATAAGTGTTAGAGTGTTAGCATTATGCTATTTGAGGTGATTTGTTAGGCAAGATGGAATGGTGGGTGAACTTTCCACCACCACGTCAACGACACATCAACTTTATCTCTCCACTCACCCAACATACATTTCAACCTTACTAGTGGTGAGAAACTCACCGCCACGTCATACTTTATTTTTTTTCTTAATTATTTTAATTCATAAACTAAAAAAATAAATAAAAACGTAAACGTAAACACTTTTATTCAATAAAAAATATTACAAAACATAATAATAATAATAGTCTAACTTAAAAACTTAAACTCCCAACTTAAAAAACTGTGGCATTTCAATCTCGTTCCATATAGGACTTTGTTTCAAAACTTTTCAACATTCATAGAATGCAAAATCCGGATGATAAAGAGAGTGATATTCGATTGCGGCTTCTTGATAGATAGTATATTCAGAAGTCTCACTTGAATGCCTAAGTAAGATACAATTAACTAACTTTAAGACGAATCGTACTTTTCTATCTGCGGTTAACAGATTCATAACTTCTTTTTTATCACTCATTTTGCTATGAAAGTACTCAGTTACCTCCGACCAAAACGATTTCATTGGTTGACTTGATTTGGGTATGTACGTCTCCGAAACACGTACCCAAGCTTCACACAAAACTACTTTTTCATGGGGAGTCCATGGTTCGTTTGAAACCATTTGTGTTTATACGGTATAAAAGAAGCTTGATGTAAAATAAGGTTTTCAAAGTGTGAAAGAAATGGTTTAAAGGGTTGAGTATTTATAAGGGTAAAATATTTAAAATTTTTTAAAAAAAAAAAAAATCTTATTTAAATGATAAAAAGTAGCCATTATTTATATGAAATGAGAGTACTTTTCATAACTCACTTCGACGGCTTGATGAAGATGTCACCCATTTTGCACTAACTCAACGTGAGAAGTCACCCCCGCTTTATCCAGCTTTAGAATTTGTCAACTTGAAGACAGTAAGTCTCACATTTTTGATATCGTTTGTTGTAAAGAGAACTAGTTATAACTCACGTGCACGTAGAGGGTAACAAATAAATTTAATTTAATTTAAAATTTTAGTTTAGTATAAAAATATATTAAAAAAAATCGTGTTTAATATTTTATAATTGTGATATTATTAGGTTATAAAGTGTAAGGAGTATTTGTTAATTTTTTAAACCTATTGAAAAAGAAAAATGAAAAAATTATAACTTTCACTTAGCACCATCAATTTATTTAAAATTTAACCATTAAAATTTTATTTATGACCTCTTTTTTTTTAAGTTTTTATTTTGATTAACTTGACACCTATGATTTTATTTTATTTTTTCTATCAAAATTTTTAATAACTTTTACCAAATATATATTTTTTAATTTTTTTATAAAAACATAAAAATTAAAAAAAAATAAATTAAAAGATTATTTCTTATTAAAAAAATATTTTTTTAAAAAAGTTCTTACTTTAAATTTTGCTTATAAAGAATAAGATTAAGCGAGTTTACAAAAGAAAAAGAATGAATAGATGCATCAAAACTTTCTTTGTACACAGTGTTTTACGACGATGAAACAAAATAAAGTGATTGCTACTGTTTCGTATTATGACCAATTTCATATACTCGTATAGATATCAAAAAGAAAAGGGGAAGATTTTTTCTTTTTTGTTAGTGTGTAATGAGATTTGTTCAATGATAAATTAAAGAGAATTTAAAATGTAGATGACAACCTTACCATGTTAACTTTAGTAATATATGGTTTTTATTGTACTAGCAATACTTTTAAAAGTCATTAATGACACACATCAAGTACAAAATATGGATCGTGTGTTGTTAGAGCATAGAGTACAAATAGGGATACGGGTTTGGATCGGACTGAAAATCAAAATGGTCTAAAATCCCGGACTGTGAATCAAACCGAGAACTGAATCTTAAACTTTTGGACTGAAAACCGAATCAAAATTATACGATGTGATCCGATCTGATCGACGGTCTAAAATGTTCACCCCTATCCCAATGTGACTATTTGGAGCCGTTTTCTCATGATGAAATTAAAAGGGCGGTCTGGGACTGTGGGGGTGAACGTGCCCCAGGCCCTGATGGATTTACTTTTCGTTTTTTCACGATTTTTTGGGACACTATTACAGAAGACGTGATCGGATTTGTGCAAGAGTTCTATTCATCTGTGATAATTCCTACTGGTTGCAACCCTTCCTTCATTGCCCTAATCTCGAAAATCCCTAATGCCAAGTTAGTTTTTTTACTTCCGACCTATTAGTTTAATAGGTTGCCAATACAAGATCATTGGTAAACTCTTAGCTAATCGGATTAGTACAATTATTGGAGATTGTGTCAGTCCAGTTCAATCGACTTTTATAAAAGGGAGGTTCATTCTTGATGGTCCACGCGTTTTGAATGAAATTTTGACTGAATATAAGCGTCTCCATAAATAGCTTCTCGTCTTTAAAGTTGATTTTGAGAAAACCTTTGACTCCGTGCGATGACTTTCTTGATACGATCATGGAGAAGATTGGTTTGGGTAATAAATGGCGCTTTTGAATCTCGGGTTGTCTTCATAACGCTCGATCTTCCATGTTGTTACAAATGAGAATGGTAAATTATAATTTTTTTTTTCATAAAATTTAATAAAAATATATTTATTTACAAATTTTTTTAAAATAAAATTGTTCTAAATCTCTATTACTTATAATGAAAAAACCCAAAAACCTTGAATGTTGAAAAATGACTTAATTATGGAATTGTTAAAAAATTAAATGCATAGAAGTTGAATATTAATTATGAAATTGCTGAAAAACTAAATGCACATAAGTTGAATAAAATAAGAAATGTTGAAAAATTAAACCATAAACAAATTGTATAAGTTACCGGGTTCCACAACCGTATTAATTCGGTCGAGTAACTTGGTCACGGGGTCCACCAACGGGTCAACTCGATCGAGTCATCGGGTCACAGATCGACCATCGGACCAACCCGATTGAGTCACCGGGTAACGGGTTCGGCCATCGGGCCAATCTTTTCGAGTCGCGGGTTCGACCATCAGGTTAACCCGATCAAGTCACCGGGTAACGAGTTCGACAACCGGGTCGATCCTGTCGAGCCACCGGGTCACTGGCTTCGACCACCGGGTCAATCCTATAGAGTCACCGGGTCACGGGTTCAACGACCGGGACACGGGTTCGACCAACGAGTCAACCCGATCGATTCAATGGGAACGGGCTCGTCTACCGGTTCAACCCGGACGAGTCACCGGGTTACTGATTCGACCATCGGGTCAATTAATAAATCATTAACTATCTATCATTAGGCAAATATTACGTCACGAGTTCGACCATCAAATCAATTAGCATATAATTAATTATATGTTTTTAGTTAATTCCGTTGTTATGCGCGAGTAATTGTTTATTACTACATCCGTCCCATATTAATAGTCCACCGACCAAAAACACGCATATTAATAAAAACATCACTTTTTCAGCCTTACTTTTTACACAATGACAATTTTGTCCTTAATCATTTAATTTACAACTTCTTTATTGTTTTTAATAATACCCTCAAGTGAAGGTAATATGGTAAACTTAATCTACATTTCTTATCTATTTTTGGACTGGACTATTAATTTGGAACGTACTAAAATAGTAATATGGACTATTAATATAGGACGGTACAAATAAGATAAATTTTATTTTAAAATGACTGCCAACATCCATCTAAAGAAGATAAAAAGACCAAAAAAAAAGTGGTTACTATTTGAAGGGATAGGTCATGGACATCAATCACATCAAATGCAGAATCTTGAGAAAAGGGTAAATTAGACATTTACTTTTTAGGGTAAAAGAAGTCTAGGATGCGAATTGGTAAAGGCTGAAACATGTCATCAGATTCTTGTTTTTTTATGGACCATCTTTTGTTTATTCTGTCGAGTCAAATAGCTTGACAACACGTTGACCAGTTAGAATTTTTTTTTCTTTTTTTAAACTAAAGTTAAAAATTTAATTAGTTCGGGTTAGTGTATTAAGTTTCTTAAATTGTTTTCAGATAATGAGATCATAATATTTTCGAGATTTTTTTTTAAAGACAAATAAAGTAGGCCAGCAAGTCAAGAAACGAGAAAATGTACAATATAAAAGTGTGTTCTAAAGTGGAGCAAGAAGAGCTAAATAGCAAAAGCTAAACTAAAATTGAATCACTCAGATTATAAATCTAATTATCTCATGAAAATCGGTTATTGGAAGCCCGATGAAAAGTCCATAGGAGAGACATCCTTTTCTTTTTTGAAAAGCAAAAAAAAAAAAATGTAAAAGAAAAAAAATAATCTTGATGACGTATCGCTACCGCTTCCGTCTCCGAAGTCGCATGAAGGATTTTGTTTCTCCCGTTCCATGTGATCCACATAAAAGTCAAACACACTGCGTAAAATAATTTGGCCACCCCTTGTTTGACGAGAAACCTGTGTTGCTTTGTAAATTATAATATTTTCGAGATTTAACTACTGGCATTTGACAGCTGAGGAATTGATAATCAGTTAGCAACTTAGCACCTTGTAAATTATAATGTGCTTAATAACAATGTTTAATACATGTGGTAACATAAAAGGTAAATATGTAAGTTTAAGAGAATGATGTATCAAAAGCAGAGTCGAACTCAAAATTTATACAGTAATAAATTGTTGCATAAGTATTTTTTATAATAAGTGTTGCATCTGTCGAGGAAAACATGTTTTATAAAAAAAAAAATTATATTTTGTGATATAAAATCAAATGTTATTTGTGTAAAACCTGATTCTCATGTAAGTCTGTCCGTCATCGTACAATCATGTTCTAAATAATGAAAAGGATTATTCGTGAGTTTAAGTACGCTACATGATTCTTTTTTTTATCTCGATTACTTAGTTTTTCAACTCAATATTACAAATCTACGAATCCTACCTTACTATCTTTTTAAATAAGCCGAAATCTGCACGGGTGAACTTTCGTGACAAACATGAGATTAATCTTTTCGCCTTTGAATTCAGAAGTCAATATTCTTTTTGCTAAGCCACTCTTTCTATCATTTTAACCTTTCGAAATTTCAATACAAAATTACAAACACTGACCAGGCCAGGATAAAAGAAAAAAAAAAGCCCAAGTTTTTTTCCAATTGGGCATTGAATAATCCAAAGCATTTTCATCTGGGCCTACGATATCGTTATACATTTAAAGTCAAGTTCTATTAATGGTTTTATAATTCTGTAAATGAAATTCAGCTATTAAGAAATATTTGTATGTCTCACAAAATGTGATGCCGAGTATCACAAAGAGGTATCATTTAGAGTGATGATTTACACACTTTATTTATTTATTTGCACATTTAAATTGTATGTGTCTTAACATTTATGTCCTTACATATTTTGAGTGGTGTGTGCATATATTAAAAGTATAATAGTTATGACACACATATTTTATAGTGTATCAATCAATTTTTATAGTGTGTAAATTACCGCTCTATCATTTATATATGACCTAAGATAAGAGAAGAATAACACAATACAATTTAAGAATACATGGATTTTGAGAATACGAATGTCATATGATCCGTAGCAACCTTGCATAAAGCTTGAGTTATTGTTCGACAGTACGACAGTACGAGCTAGTGAGAACATGATCAACACATGAAAGCAACGAAAACACGACACACCTTGTACTCAAAGTGAGTTATAATGGATGACTTTCATGCATTATATGGTTAAAACATTAAGCATTGTTGTGTTAAGTTAAATGTTTTTATAAATGTAGCTAACATTTTCTACTTGCAATCTTAATTGTGGAAGTTGCAATCAAATGAAGTACTGGAACTTGGTACATACGTCATACTGTATTCGATTTAAATTTATAGCTTACTATAGAAATCTGGAACACTGAACATTTAGAAAGGTCTTCTGCATTTTTCACTAATTTATTTTGCCCTAGATCATTAATGGTAGTGTGATTTATTAGCCATTGTTTGTTTCTACTCACACTTCTGGCACTTTTTGTTTTCTCACTTTAGAAACAAGAATTATTAGTTGCTTTTTGTGTTTTTTTACTTGTAGCAATTTAATGTTGTTTGTTGCAGACGAAGAAGAGTGATGGTAACATGCAAGTTAAACTACATATTTACTATTTTCATGAAAACTGAAATGATACTAAACAAAAGTTATTTTTTTTATTACCTAACTTTTTTTAGATGATTCTCATTTTTATTAGCATATAATGTTTGTATGTGTGGTCAAACATCTAAAAATCTAAAATTACACATACTATATAAAATTTAAAAAGTAAGAACATTTCTAATGTAAAACTTTTTTTTTTTAACTTTTTATAATTTTATAGTCTTTGAAAGACCTTTTAACATTGCTTATATAAGATTTTTCAAAAGTTTTTTGCAAAAACTTGTAGTTTTTCATGTTTGTAAAACTTCGTACTATACTATTAGTAAAACAATGCATACATTCGGTTATACTTGCATTTCCATTCCAAAACGTCTTGGTTAACACATTTATAATTAGGGCTGTAATCGAACTGAACGAACGCGAACAAAGGTATGTTCGTATTCGTTTATTTAAATTTAGTCGAACAAATAAACGAACACGCACACATAACCAAACAAAAATTGTTGTTGATGTTCGTTTATTTAAATTTGAACTTGTTCATATTCATTCATTAATAAACTAAACGAACATAACGACCGTAACTAAAGATGTATTGTTATTTCAAGTGGCGTCATAATCCTCGCTCATTTGTAGCCAATATTAAGTTGTCAGTTTTCAATTTAAACTTTAATGTATTATTTAAGAAACATTAACAAGCACGTAAATACTATATTAATATATTATTGTTACGGTTATGGACTTTATAATACTTCATATAAAGTTTATTATTATTTTAACATGTGTGATGTTAATCGAACGGAAGTAATCGAACTAAACAAATGAACGTAATCGGAAGGAACATAACCGGACGTTCACGAACTTAAATGAACGAACAAAACGTTTGGTCATGTCCGTTCATTTATCTAAATTGACCAAAAATCTTGTTCATATCTCTACTACTTATAAAGGTTGTATCTTTTTTTTCAAAAATCTCTTTATTCTTATAATTAGTAATTTCTCTCAACAATACCTTAATTAGATTATCAACATATCCTAAATAAGAAACCCCCAGCAAATAGCTATATGTCAACGCAGGAACTACAACTGGCATTCTTAATTCCACATACGTTTCATCTCCTAAAGCTTCTCCAGTACTCTTCTTCATTCAAATACTAAGGATCATTCTCTAAACCCTAAAATAAAGCACACCATCTCCATTTTTCTCTCTCTCTAAAAGTCACAACCGCCACAAACTACTTCGTTGTCGTCAGTTTCTTCGTTGCCACCGTTCATGGTGTGCGGTGTTGATGATCGGTAGGTGACGTCGACGAGGTTAGGTGGCTGTTTTCTTTGCGGGTGATCTGATTTATTGGGGATGTGTATATTTGAAGCTGTATTAATGCCATGTTTTTTAACAAATTCTGTTGTTCTGCAATTGGAGGTCTTCTTAATGCCACGTTTGGCAATGCTACAGAAATGATTATATCTATGTACGCATTAAAGAACGAGATGATTAGGGTTGTGCATCAATCATTGTTAGGATCAGTCTTATCAAACATGTTGTTAGTTCTTGGTCGTGCCTTCTTTACTGGTGGCATCATGCATTATCCAAAAGTTCAGGTGTTCAATAAGGTACATCATAACTATATCCGAGTTTGATTCTTTTCTATATGCTATTTTGTGGTGTAATAAGGTTCTGTTGATATGTGTTTTTGTATATATAGACAGCTGTAATTGTTAGTCCAGGACTGCTGTTGATGGCTGCAATAGGTCTACTATTCCCAGCTATGCTTCACTTTACACACACATAATTCTATTAAAGACAAACTTGTAAGTATATACCCACTTTATATTGTGAAAATTGGTATGGAATAGTTAACTATCTCCTAATATATATTTATCTTCAGGACATCACACTTGGGGTGGCGATTGGATCATCAACTCAAATATCAATGTTTGTGGTAACACCTTTGATCCTTACCTCATTATCTGCTTTATGTTTTTAGTGGGTTTTGGGTTTGAACTTGGGAAAAGGGTACGACTTTTGATTGTGTGTAGGGCCAAGAAACTAATGGTTTTTTTCTCATTGATTGCTTCTATAGTTCTATGCATTTCGAGTAGTAAATATTGACTGAGGTTTTCATATGATATATATGCCAAAGCTTATCCGTGATGCCTAATATCGATGGCATCTGAGGCTTTTTTTTCTATACATTTCAGATCCCCTTTCTTGTGGTTGTGGGTTGGATCATGGGGCAGCCAATTGATTTGAACTTTTAGCTCTTTGAAACTGCTACGCTCTTTATCACAATGTTAGTCATTGCGTTCATGTTGCATGTATATGTCCCCCTCTCTCCGTATCTCAATGAGTTTATACAACAACTTTGTAAGCAGTAATTGGCTGGATGCAGGAAGGAACATCAAATTACTTTAAAGGTCTGATGCTAATTCTCTGCTATCTCATAGTTGCTGCCAGTTTCTTTGTACACATCGACAATAAAAATCTGGTGAGTGAGATGTAAAAATTCCCTCTCTTTCTTAGCTTCGTAGGTGCATCAAGTATCTGTGAATTAGTTTAATTAAAGTAGCCGACCTATGTGTCTGCATGCTTAAACTGGTATGACAATATGATAACAGAGAGCTTACTGCGTAGGATAACTTGGATACTTCAATAGATGGCGACTACATGGAACTACCTTCCATTGACGTGCTTTTCATGCTTATTCAGAGTGTGTGACCTGTGGCCCATCTGTTTTGACTACAAGTCATTGGTTTACGTTTATTTAAGGCAATGTAGTTGTTCTTTGGACCAGTGATGCAATTTGGGGATATAAATTTCGGTTCCATTCATGGTAGATATGGTAAGTGAAGGAAAAATTAATGGTTGATATGTATTTTATAAGTGACAATGAGTAAATTTTATAATTGATAGTTTGTTATAGTTCTTAGGAGCATTATTTTCTTAGTTTGAGCCAGGAATACGTCGGTGCTGTATCGAGGGATATGCCTGTTGCGTTTGAGTTTGTCATGAGAGTTAATGGGACTGAATTATGTAGTTTCATTTGATTGGTATCAATACAACTATTACATATTTGTTTTGACGTTTGCTCATATCAGAGCTATTTCCTACTTCTTTTGCACGTACATCATGTTCTTATAGTTTGTAATATCTTGATCATGATCGATGTTTGACTTTATCATTTTAAGGTACATTTGGATTGTAGCCATTTTCTTATCTAAGCCTTTATATGCTTATTTTTCTCTATCAAAGTCTGTATATATTGGGCAAAAAACTAATTTGGGTTAACAAATGTATGACGAAAGGCTTATACAGCAAAAGTATTTTTCATCCTTATCTTTTTTACTATTCTGATACAATAAAAGCGTTTCCAAAACCTTGTCAAGCATTTAGTGATGAAGAAGATAGTGCAAGAACCTTTGCTTCATCAACCTCTACTCCATTGTTTGTTCTAATAGTCCCTTCTTTAAAACAGGTGATTACAATATATGTTAAATCTAAATGCTACTTTGTTTATGAGAATTAAAAAGGGGTGACATTGGGAATATAACTATAATTTGGGCCTTTACAGATGATTTAGAGGCATTATGTGGTTTGTTAAGTGATACATTCTTTGATGGATATGGAATACGTGAAACTTGGATTGTGTGTGTTTCTTGTTACCATGATGTTTCACAGTTATCAAGGTAGCTACTTATACTCATATACTTTTATTGATCTATATTTCCATGTTTTGTACTATTTTCCCTCATGCAAATACATTCCAGCTATACCCAAAAAAAATACATTCCAGCTTAAATAAGTGAACATTAAAGGATTTGCAACATGTGGCTATACGTGGATTCTCAAGGGGTAAAAGGGTAACTGGGCAAGAAAATGAAAATGCAATTGTAGAAACAATTATAAAAAAGAAGCAACAGGAGAAAGAGGCTTAGTCTAATGCACTTAAGCCCTCTTGTAATGTTCTTTTATTTCGGGAGGCTCTTGCTTTCAAAGTGTGTCAAGTCACCACTTTCTGCTAAAATCTCCCAACCTTTGCTCCCTTTTACGTACTCCAAGCGAATGTCCTTATTTTCCCTTTGTTTACATGATTTCTTCACTGATGAGACTGAAACTTTTAAGGTTTGCCAACAATAAGTAGGGATACTCAAATAGATGTATTAGTAAAGCAGCGGCTCTATTACCTTCTGTTTTATAATTATACTGAGCCCATCATGTAACGGAATTTTATGCAGGTGACTGTTACTGTATTTCAATATTTTCCATAGTGTGAAAATAGTAAACTATAGCCTTTAGGAACTTTAGGTAATTAAAGATTGTTTGAATTTAAGGTTTTTTCTTTCATTTGAATGATGTTATTTTATGGTTGATATAGTAAGGCCCAGTTCAAATATGACCAGGCTGATTTACAGTTGAACCTGCACTTTTATGCGCCAATTGGTCATAGAACCTGCATTGCTAAGAATTTAATAACGCTTTTATTTAATTATGCAGGGAGGCTCCAATGGAATTTATTCTCCAGTATCAAGGGATGAAATTATAAGTGACGGGTACCGTACAAAATGGACAGGGTGTGCGGAAGTTGCTGCAATTAGGAAGGGATGTCATATGGTGGAATGGTAAGCTTACTTAACACATAACTATTCACTTCTTAGATAAATTAAATAGACCTAGCGATATTAATGTGGTAGGCCAGTAACGAACACTACAGATTCATCAGATTGATAGAAAAGAATAGTTTGAATGGGTCTTGAACAAACGGTTGTTAAGATTATAAAATATGTTAAGGTGTTTGTTTTTTGTGTCGATTGATGTGTTAAGGTGTTTGTTTTTTTGTTTTTCGTTCGATGGTTCTAATGGTTAACTGAATTGGTTTATAAGTTATATGGTTTTTAAGTGTATTAAAGATTGTGCCTTTCGTTTAATTTTATGCTTTTTAGGGTGTTAATTAAGTTGCTTAAACATAGTATAGAGTTGCGTCAAATAAGCTCATAAGCCCAAAATAAGCTCAAAGAAAATGCAGTTAAGTTGTGGTCATAAGCTGTGTTTAAGCTGTTCGGTAGACAAATGTACAAAGTTTGGAAATTGTATAAGGAGCGGTAGCAAAACAAAATCCGATGACAATTCAAATACGGTTCTAATGAATTTCATATTGAATGATAGCAACAATAAGTAATAACATTTCTCCAATTTGTTTGTATTTTATACTTTAAGACATCTACATGTAGGTATACTTTTTCATGTTTCAGGAGGATACAACATTTGAAAACAAAGAGCCTTTTTTCCGTTTGCTATCGTCTCAGACGTAGTGCTAATAAACATGTACGTACGTGAATGTCTTATAAACAGTTGTGTATTTCATACTTTACATGTTACAACTTGGAGGAGACTCTATTCATCATTAGTTAGCGACTCACGGAAATAACGCAATATGGCATTCAGATTCCCAATTCCTCCAACAAGACTCCAAACATTCAACTATTCTTCAAATGCTAACATGACAACAATAGTATGCTTCACTTTAGGTACTTTACTATTTTTTGATATTGATTTTTTCTTTATGTATTGCAAGAACAGACCAATTGCAATTGTATTCTGTTTGTATGTCGCTACTGGTAAGCCAAAGGGTTGTTGTCTTTAGCCAAGATTTCTGCTATTGGTTACAGCGAGGTTTCAGGACTTGAGAGCTCTAGAGTGGAGTACGCAAACATTCGGAAACCAGATAGTGACCAACTTGAAGATGATGCTGATGAATATTGGACATGAGTGGAAATCTCTATCTTCATCCTGAGTTTATTTGGTAATCTAAATTTATGAATATACGCATCTATATTATAAATATGAATCTGATTTTGAATATATAGATTTATAAACAAAGCTTCTATTTTTTTGTGCCTACGAGTTTGGGTATGTGAAACTAAACAAGGAGCAGTATCATAAAAGTTGTGCATCCATATTTTGTCCCCAATAAGCGCTGCTAATTTTGCCCCAGTATCCACTGCCTATTTTGCCCCGATAAGTAGTTTTACAATATGTAGGTACTCAACTGTTAGAGAATGTCGTGAACTGTTGGTTCTTAGAAACTCTGCCCATTTTTTGCAATATGTTTAGATTCTGACCCGAGGAACAACAAAAAAGCGAACATATCGATCGGTGATATCCCCCTGTTGAGGTGCCATCAAATCCAAAAAGATGCTCCGTGAAAGAGCTAGAAGTAAAGGTGAATATATTAAGAATTTTTATATTAGTTGGCCATATTTTTTAGAAAAAAAGTAACTTAATTAAGAGCTGGAAGTTAGTGTTCGGAACCTTTTGCAAATGCATGATTAATTGGGTAATCAATGCAATGTGTTTGTTCACTTGCTTTGCTTCAGGGAATTAGGGAATTTATAGTCTTTCAAAAATGATGACAATGCCAAAGAAAGTATTTACCAAATACTATATATTAATAAGAGTTATGGGAGCAATGTTATTAACCCGTATTTTGTGGTTGCAGTCAATTGGAATATAGTAGCCGACAACCTTAAGTACCAGCATGCTTTTGCCAACACTGTTGATGATCTATGTATGGCTGAAACATGGTTTTATTAGAATAATGGTCGCTTTCAAGTTTAAAGATCCTTACGATCACTTTGTCATCGTGGCAAAGTTAGATATTTACTGGTAATGAAGATTCCATCCTATTATTTTAAGGATTGTACCTGATAGGTAATTTATTATTTTCATTTGGACACGGACAATAAATTAAATAACCTATTTTTCTTTCTTACGGATCCAAAATGGGCTAATGTGAAGCTTGCACATTCAAAATATTTGTTATCACCTGTGGCTCGATTCAAGAAAAAAGGTACCTAAAAAAGTTTGAGCTTTCTCCTTCACATATTGCACAAGCAAAATATGAAATATCTATTAACTTTTCAGTTTGAGTGGCCAACCTCATGATAGGGCATTTTTGTATTATAAACTCTGTTTCGACAATCATGTAATGTTGTCTTAATTGAACGCTTGATAATGAAAAGAAACCAAAGGCATTAATCAATACTCACCGCAGCGATAACCTGGCAATAAGTTTCGCCATGTTGACATTGTCCTACGATAACCTTTTGACTTTTGATCTTGAAAGACTTCAAAGAGCTCGATTAACTTGGAATCTACACCTCAAATGTCGCATAACGTGCATGTTAGTTACTAAACCATAATTAATTATTCTATCCTATTCCTCTGTATCACCTTTCGTTACATATCTATTTGAATAAAAACAAATTTAGTAGAGCTTCAATTTGGCTAACTTGGAGTCAATTTGATTTTTAAGTTCCAAACAACCGAGGAAAGTAAAATGGCCATTTTCAGGTATGGACGACGCAGCAACAACTTTCGTATAATTGTATTCATCGTGTAGCAAAAAGTTTTACGTGACGAGTAACGTGTGTCGATAGCTTTTATATCTTTATCTCATAATTGAGGTAATGTTTCATTCCTCATCAAATGTTTTTATATGTTATTTAATATGTGTTAAAAATTTATTGCATGTTACGAGCGTTTGGAATTTCATTTTGATCTGTTCACGTTCTATTTTGAATGTTGCACGAAACCCTTACCACAATATGGTATATTGTTAATTGTGTGAGGGTATTTCCGCCTCTATGCGCGAGTAGTCATATTTGATGTAATGTTTCACTTTCAGTTTTACTATATGTTCTTTTATTTGACTAAGATTTTATTAAAGTTGAATGATCGTATGTTACGATAGTTTCCAACTACAATTTCATTTAACTATTATAAAGCTTATCGTTCATAATTGCCGCTATGCGATTCCGCAGCTATGCGCGGGTATTCACCTAGTATTTATTAAATAAACCAACAAAAACGAGTATTTTGCCGAACGATCGGCGAACGGTTCGCTTAACATTCGGTTCATTTACAGCCATATGCATAATGCATGTTCTATTATAAGTTCAATGAGTGCTGATTTATAATCCAATCCATTGTAGAAGTTTCATTTGATGAGTAAATTATACGCAAGTATTTTTTTTAACACACATGTATCATACTCTTCGATTAACTTGTAAAAATGCATTAATCTTGTAAAGTTTAATACATTGTGAGTACTTTTATACTCCATATAAAATAAGTAATGATTAATGTGTCAATGACATGACACTCTACTTAACTTGTTTAGGATCATTATTAACATCATGTGACTTTATAAACTACTAGAAATCAATTTGAGATTAAACCTTTTTAATCTAGGGTTCGTTTTTTTAACACAAAACCCTAATGGGACAAGTTTTCTATTTTTAACCATTAACGATTTATTTTCGAACTTTAAGCATTACTATGTACCACGAGTTACTTGTACTAGATAAAATAAAACTTACAAAAGAATTAATAGTTCAAGCAAAATTAAGCCTAGAAAACCTTAACGAGGTCCCAGTTAGGTTTTAACTCCCACGAACCAAACTCGAATATATATGAAATCTTAGAACTTGCTTGGTTATCACTTGAACAATTACAACGAAGGGTTCGAACCAATGATAGAACTTGAATATTTATTTTGGGAATGCCGAGTTATTTTTTACATATCAAAATAAAAAAGTGGACAATAAATTTAAGACAAACTTAGTAAATTTATAGCTTAATATAGATATATGGAACACTAAACATTTAAAAAGGTCTGCTGCATCTTTCACTAAAGATCATTAATGGTAGTGTGATTTATTTGCCATTGTTTGTTTTGGCACTTTTTGTTTTCTCACTTTAGAAACAAGAATTATTAGTTGCTTTTTGTGTGTTTTTACATATAGAAATTTAATGTTGTTTGTTCGAGACGAAGAAGAGTGATGTGGTAACATGCAAGTTAAACTACTGATTTTCTAAAAAAAAAAAAAATGCCAGTTAAACTACATATTTACTATTTTCATGAAATTGAAATGATATTAGACAAAAGTTATTTTTCTTGTGACCTAACTTTTTTTAGAAGATTATCATTTTGATAATTAGCATATAATGTTTGTATGAGGTCAAACATCTAAAAATCTAAAATTACACATACTATATAAAATTTAACAAGTAAAAGCATCTCTAGTGTAAAACTTTTTAAAATTTTTCTTTATAATTTTTGAAGTCTTTGAAAGACATTTTAGCATCGCCTGTGTAAGATTTTTCAAATTTTTTTTACAAAAACTTGTAGTTTGTAAAACTTTGTACTATACTATTAATAAAAAAATGCATACATTCGGTTATGCTTGCATTTCCGTTCCAAAACGTCTTGGTTAGGACACTCATAATTAGGGCTGTAATCGAACTAAACGTGAACAGAGATATATTCGTGTTCGTTTAATTAAGTTTAGTCGAACAAATAAATGAACACAACACATAACCGAACAAAAATTATTGTTCATGTTCGTTTATTTAAATTTGAACTTGTTCATATTCGTTCATTAATAAACTAAACGAACATAAACGAACATAAACAAACAAAACATAAACGAACATAAACGATCAAACATAAACATAAACGAACATAAACGAGCATAACTAAAGATGTATTGTTACTTCCAGTGGCGTCAAAATCCTTGCTCATTTGAAGCCAATATTAACTTGTCAGTTTTCAATTTAAACTTTAATTTATTATTTAAAAAACATTAACAAGCACCTAAATAATATATTAATATATTATTGTTATGGTTATGGACTTTATAATACTTCATATTAAGTTTATTATTATTTTAATATGTGTGATGTTAATTGAACGGAAGTAATCGAACGAAACAGATTAACGTAATCGGACAGACAAAATCGGACGTTAACGAACGTAAATGAACGAACAAAACGTTTGTTCATATTTGTTCATTTATCTAAAAGGATCAAAAATCTTGTTCATGTTCGCTTATTTATTAAATAAACGAACATAAACGTGTCTTTTGCCGAACGGTCGGCGAACGATTCGATGAACATCCAGTTCGTTTACAGCCCTATACATAATCCATATTCTATTATAAGTTCAATTAATGATGATTTATAATCCAATCCATTGTAGAAGTTCCATTTGGTGAGTAGATTATAGGCAAGTACTTTTTTTAACACACATGTATCATATTCTCCGATTAACTTGTTTATAATATTTAATTTATTTTCTTTTTTATCTATGCATATTAAATTGATCCAAAGTATATATTTTTTGTTTTTTATATTAATGTAATATTTAAAAATGAATAAATGTATTGTGATGTAAAAATGCATTAATCATGTAAAGTTTAATACATTGCGAGTAAAGTATATATTTTTTGTTTTTATATTAATGTAATATTTAAAAATGAACAAATGTATTGTGATGTAGAAATGCATTAATATTGTAAAGTTTAATCCAGTGTGTGTATTTTTATATAAAATAATGAGATGTTGACGTATCCATGATATGACACTCTACTAACCTGTTTAGGATCATTATTAAAATTATGTGACTTTATGAAGTACTAGAAATCAATTCAAGATTAAACCATTGTAATCTAGAGCTCGTTTTTTAACATAAAAAACTAATAGGACACGATATATATTTTTAACTATTAACGAGTTATTTTCGAACTTTAGGCATTACTAGGTCGGGGTTTACATGTCCTACGAGTTACTTGTACTAGGTAAAATAAAACTTACAAAAAGATTAATGGTAAGCAAAATCAAGCCTAGAAAACCCTAACAAGGTCTCATTTAGGTTTTAACTCCCACGAACCAAATTCGAACATTTATGAAAACTTAGAACTTACCTGGTTATCACTTGAACAACTCCAACGAAAGTATTTGCTGCTTGGAAGGGTTCCAACAAAGGAGAAACACGGAATCGAGCCAAACGAATTCTAGGGTGTCGAATGAAACCTTAATTTCCGAATACTAGGCTTTACAAGCTCAATACAAAATATGAGATCGTAAATACCCAACTTATATGTTAGAAGCGGCTGTGGATAAACAATTGTGGATTTGCATGTAATATTTCGGGGTTAGGTGGCATATAATGATCTTAATATGTTACATGGTTTCCTATTTTTTGATGCTGAACTTGCCGATAGAGCTTCAGAATCCCCGTTTTTTGTAAATGGAAATACATGCAAGAAAGGTTACTATTAAGTCGTCGGCATTTATCCGAAATCGGTTACGTGTCTAAAAATTTTCCTATTGCTTCAAGAAAGTGCTAGAATAGATATTGAACGCGCATTTAGAATCTTACAAGGTCCATGCAGAATTATACGACAACCCGAACGTGCTTATGAAATAAAGCGTTGAGAAAAATAGTGTATTGTTGTATAGTATTACATAATATGATATTGGAAGACGGAAAGTTTGTGTAAATTTTTGATATATTTTCAATTATTCACAACCGAACTTAGTTAGAAACTAGGTCGAACGATGCAAAATACATCTAAAGAAAACCAAAAAACTTCCAAACTAAAGAGTGCGCGCCAAGCGTCGATAAGACCTTATTGATCATTTGTGAACTGTAAAGAATAAAGTGAAATGTTTACTTTTTTTACGTATCATGTTTATTAAATTTATGTAATGTCTCTTTCATGTAATGTTAATAACTCTCTACTACCCCAGTATATTGATCAACTATATATACAACACATACACCTTACTTTCCACATGTCCTACCATTTTTCATTAAAGTATTCAACATAATCCTATTGACATGTAGTACTAGCTTCTTCGTCTCATAAAAAAGGTTGGTACCGACGATGGAGTGGACGCTGCCAATGTAAGCAGACAATTCAATTCGTGCTTTTTCAAACACTCGGGCGAAAGATTTTAAAAGTAGGAGTTCATAATTTCTTATATGATTACATATATATATTCCTTTTTTTCTCTTTTATAAGTGCGTATATAATCATATATAATGTTCATATGTAGTGTTACTGCCCTGGGTACAATAAGTATGCAAGTGGCTTATTGAGTTTCAAATTTTACAACAAACTAGATCATCTCAGTATATTGAGACTCGAGGGAGATGAGGAGAGAAATACAAGTTTTATACTTGTTGAATTTGATGCGAGTAAGAGGAGTTGGAAGGCCTACACGAAGGTAAACTAATACTTCTATTTTTTAATTTAGTGTTGTATTTGATATATGTGTGTGTAAATTTATATATGCATCTCTTCAATGTTCATGCAAACAACATCTAGACTCATCATTATCAGTATGCATTGACGTATAAAATGTCAATGAGTGACTATCTCCGTATTGTTAGAAATGAAGATCGACTGTTTGTAATCAAAGATCTTGACTTCACTTTTCAAGAGACTACTAAGAGTGAGAGTGAGGGTGAAGAGATTGAGAAGGGTGATGATATTGATGGGGAAGATAGCGAGGATGGCGAAGCTAATGATGATGAATGTAAGGATGACGAAAATAAAGATGGTGAAGATGGAGAGGATAGTAAAGATGGTGAGTGAAGCGTTAAATTTGGGTTTAACGTTGATTTTTCTGATGTTTTAAATCTTTTTTGTTATTTTGTGTTGTTATTTTCAAACCCGTGTTCTAGTCTATCTATCTAAGTTTTGTGTACTTGTGTTAGGTTGTCGTGTGTTGTATTGTGGGTCTTTCAGTGTGTTATATTGCGAGTCTTGAGTCTTTGAATTCAAATTCTTACATAAAAGACCCACAATACAACACACGAGGACACCAACACAACTACACAACACTTACTTAGATAAACTAGAAGAAGGGTTTTGAAAATAACAAAAACACAAAATAATGAAAAGCTTAAAGGCAACAGAACAATCGATGATAAATCAATTAACTCGCGTTTCACTCACCATCTTCAGTATCCTCACCATCTTCACCATTGTTATCTTCGCCATCCTTACTTCACCATCTTTACCTTGACCATTGTTAACTTGACCCTCATTATCACCTTCATTCTCGCTAAAATCGCCCTCCTCAATCTCTTCACCTCACTTTCACTCTCAACAGTCTTTTCAAAAGTGAAGTTAAGATCTTTGATTACAGGTCGTCGATTTTCACTTCCGGCAGTACGACGATAGTCACTTATTGACATTCTATACGTCTGTGCATACTCAAAATGGATGAGTCTAGATGTTATCTGCATAAACATATAAGAGATGAATTATAAATTTACACACACATATATCAATTATAACTCTAAAATAAAAAAAATAGAAGTACTAGTTTACCTTCGTGTAGGCCTTTCAACTGCACTTTCTCGTTGTTTGATGAACATTTAGCTCCAATTTTTTTTTTCCAAAATAATAAATGGTGTAAAGTTTTATAAGGTCACATTGAAAGATAACATAAAAAAATGGTGTTGTTAAGAATCGAAAAAAACTGCATACAACTGATTATGAAATATAGAGTTTTTATTAATTTATAAAGTATTTAAGTCATTTTATTTTTAAAAATTAAAAAAAATTAAACCTCCAAATATTTCTTAAAAAATACATTATTTATAAAAAAAATTAAAATTTAGAGCTTTTATCACACACATAATAAAAGTTAAATGTGTTATATTATTAAAGTTTGTAACCGACTAACATTAAACAACCCATTTAAAAACTTTGTAATAACCCATTTAAAAAATCAAAAGTTAAAACATTATCTATAATAAAATGTTAAAATTACGATTCATTATCTTGAAAGTGATTTCTTCAAAGTTTAAAAGAAATATATTTGTGATTTTATATTGTTAAAGACAAATGTTTGTCAACAATTTTGGTTACTAATTTTTATCTTTATTACTTTATAATATATTTGGTTCATTGTTTACAATTGAAAGTCTTAAAAAACAAAAATTAAGTCATCTAAACATTTTATTATCAAAAAATATACAACCCACGTTACTCTATCTTGACCATTTATAAATCTATACTTTTGCACAGATAAATGCTCTTAATGAAATTAAATAAAACATGTGAAAAATAATTATAAAGTTCAATTTTCATATACCAAAAAAAAATCTAAAGCATAGTTAAGAATTTCGTTTACTAAAACTCAGAATGCAAAAACCGTTTAAAAAAATTGGCCACAAGTTTTATAACATTAGCCACCATATAAAGATAACATAACGTCCATTACACCATGGGGTACGGTTGGCTGTTAAACAGCGCCGTATATCACCAGCCAACAAAAGCTTTGGCGCACCACACCAGCTTTGGCGCCACAAGGCTCGCGCCTTATTTCCCAACCCATAAAAGCTAGCGTTTTGGATTTTGTTTATTTAATAAAGTGGGGTATATGTGGACCCACTATACCACTTTTTACCTCTATGACATCACTTTTATCACGGCTCACTGCTACCCCATAAAATGTGGTGCCATAGCCTACGTGTCAGCCATGACACCACTTTTGGTTACGGCACCACACCACTGTATCCAGTGCTCTTAACATGTTAACTTATATTTTAGGCGACACGTGGAGATCATGACAACATAATAATCTTGAGGATGTTGTAATATAGTTAATTTTAAAAACAATTATTATGTTATAACCTCGCAATACTACTCATTATTGTATTGATATTATTATCTTATATTGTTTATGGAAGGAGTGCTGTGAGGGGAATGCTACAGTATCTATTTTTTTTTATTTCCCTTGGTTTTGGCGGGAAAAAAGTGACGCGTGTTTGATTGCGTGGCTTATTATATGTGTTTGTGTGTCCGATAAAATATTATAACCGTCTTATTTTTCTCTTTCTTAATATGTGTTTTTGTGTGGCTATTAAATTCTTATCGCCTTCTCATTTTTGATAAGTAGATCTGAAAAAATAGATGTGCAACATTCAGTGATGGGTTGGTGATGATTAGCTTAAGCTTAATCGTTGCCCCCAATTTTTTACAGCATCGTTTTTTGGGTTGGTGGCGATTTACTAAGGGTTAATTGTTGCCCCTATTTTTGATGGGTTGGCGACGGTCAACAGGATTGTTGTTTAAGTTTTATATAAGGTATTTGGGGTTCTTGATAATCAATTGTTTCAATTAATTAAGGTTAGGGTTTCGGGGGTTGTTGATACTCAATTGTTCAATTAAATTAGGGTTAGGGTTTTGGGGTTCTTGATAAACAGGATCGATTGTTTGTGTTTTTTAATTATTGGGTTGAGATTGTGTCAGTTAATTAGGGTTAGGGTTTTGGGGTTTTGATAGTGAATTATTTAAATGATTAGGGTTAGGGTTTTGGGATTCTTGATAGACAGGAACGACTGTTTGTAGTTTTTGGTTATCGGCCTCAGATTATTGATCAATGTTTTCGATTAATATAGGATAGGGTTTTGGGTTTTTTTTATTATTGCATTAATTGTGACGAGTTTCTGCTATAGGTGGATTGTTTTGATATCTTGGCATGATGTTTCATAAGCTTGATTTTTGTTACGGTTAAGATTTTGTGGTTGTTGATAATTGGGGTCAGATTGTTTAAATTGTCCGATGGTTTCGATTAATTAGGTATACGGTTTTGGGGTTTTTGTTTATTGGGCCAATTGTGATCAGTTGTTGGATTGTTTTGATATCTTGGCATGATGTTTCATAAGGTTGGTTTTTTCAGCCTGTGTTATGACTTCTTTGTGAAGCAGATAACCTCCCCACAACACTCCTTCCTAAAACAAATAACAGTCGTAATTTGTGGCACCATTCTCTTCGTTGCAGCCGGTAATGACATGCGGCGTTGGTGATGGGTAGTTGCTACGGCTATATTCATTTTCGGATCTTGGCATGGGAACTTATTTGGTGCTCAAATAGTCTGCTTGCAGGTATAACCAGCAGCTTTATGCAGGTGTATTGTGAGGGGATTGCCACTGTAACTAATTCTTTATTGTCCCGTGCTCCGTAGTTAGATTGGTTGCTTATGGGCGAGTTCGCTGCTTAGACGAAATGTGGTTAAGGACATGATGGGTTTAAATGGGGAGCTTAAAGGCGTGGACACCCGTACCTTGGCATAGTAGCATCTTATCGTTGAGACCATGAGGTGTGCTTTCCCTTTTCGCTATTTCTGCCCCGCCTGAGCCTATCGACACCCGTTTTAGTGTTTCAGAGTACCGGAATAGAATGGTTTAAGGAAGGATTGTCGTGAGGGGAATACTACAGTAGCTAAATATTTATTCTTTTCCCTTGGTTTTGGCGGGGATAAAAAACAAACATGTGTCTATTTGTGTGGCTACTATGTGTCTTTGTGTGCCCGATAAAATATTATAACCGTCATATGTCTGTTTGGTTCCTAAAATAGTTTCCATTGATAACTTTTGACACCATTCCCTTCGTTACAGCCGGTAATGACATGCGACGTTGGTGATTCTCAGCTGCTATGGCTACATTGATTTTCCTATCTTGGCATGGGAATGTATTTGGTGATTAAATGGGCTGTTACGAGGTCGCTGCTTAGACGAAATGTTGGTTCAGGCCATGATGAGTTTAAATGGGCAGCTTAAAGGCGCGGACACACCTATCTTGGCATGGCAACGTGTTATGGTTGCAGCCATGGTGTGTTACCCCTTTTCGCTAATTATGCCCAACCTAACCGTTTTACTGTTTCAGAATATCTTTTGAACATTGGAGTTTCGTATTACCATTATTACTTCCTTAAACGTATAGTATATATAATAATCTATCTACGAGGCCATGATTTTACACGGACAGCTTACGGGCGATGTCACACGTATCTTGGCAGGGCAACGTACTGTAATTGCAGCCATGGCAAGCGTATCTCTTATTTGCGAAGTTGTTCCTCTCTGAGCCTCTTTCGCATACTTCATATATTAATGCTTCAGTTGGTCTAGCCTTCGTATCCGTGTTTCTTTCTTTTCGGGCTATGATGAATTCAAAGCGGTCGCTTACAAAAGAGATGACACGTATCTTGGCATGGACCATGTTAAGGTTATAGCCATGGCGCGCGTACTCTCTTTTTGCGAACAGTGCCCTATCTGAGTCTATATTTATACAACGTAGAAACCGTAAAAGAGCCCCGCAGCGAAGCGCGGGTGATCTTGTTATCATTGTATCGTGAAGCACATGCACTTGAAATTTTAAAATTAAAAATTATGTTATAAAAGTATTCTTTGAAACATTGTTTTCCTAGGCTTTTATACATCTATAAGAATGAACGGAAATTCTTGAATAAATATTTTTACTGGAAAGTTGTGATGAAAAAGATTTTGAGTATATCTGGTTTACAAGTTTTATTCCATCTTATCGAAAGTGAAAACAATAGAGTAAAACTATTTTCTTTAATGTTCTAGCAATTTTAAATTTCCGAATACTATTTTGTATTATTAAGTGTTTCTGCATCTTTTGAAAACTTCTTACAAATAATATTGTTTTTAGTAATCGATTCATCTAAACTATCAACTCAAAATAAATTTCTTTAAGATTTATGATTAGTAAACTCCAACACACTAATTTTTCAAACGAAAAATAAGACTTTCATAATACGCTTAAAAATAAAAAAAATATTTTCTATGTTATTTATGTGAGTGTTTTCTTCTTCTGACTTCACTGAAAGAGTTGTATAGTAGTAGTAAGAGCATGAACAATGCATCAAGTATTTAGTGACTTGATACATTTAATGCATTTAGTATATCACATGTAAAAGAACTAAAAGCTTTTAGCAAAGACTCATAAATTTATCAAGTCTTTGTAAAAAATTTTGCTAAAAGCTTATGATATAGGCTATGTTTGGCAAGAGCTTTTTTAAAGCTTTTTCAGAGCTGTTAGCTTTTTTGTTAAAAAAATAATCTAATAGCTCTGTTTGGTACAACAAATTTTAAGAGCTGTTAGCTTTTTATTTTCACCAAGTAGCTCTTAAATAAAAAGCTGTCTGATACAGCTTTTTAAATTGTCAAGAGCTGTTAAAGCTATAGATTACTGATATACCCACCAATCATATTATAATTTATTTAAATATGTCCTTTTAAGTCATTTTACATTTTAATTTTTATAGTTAACAGCTAATATACCAAACACTTCTATTAAAAATATAGCTTTTTAGTAAACAGCTTACAACTAACAACTTACAGTTAACAGCTTACAGTTAACAGCTTACAGCTTACAGCTAATTTTACCAAAATGGGTAAAAAAGCTAGTGTCCACTTCGATGTGAATACACGATCAACCCACTAACCATTAATCTGGCGGATTAATTTTTTTTATCTGCGGTTACTTGGTTTTTCGACTCAATATTACGAATCTACAAATCCTACCTTACTATCGGTTTGAATAAGCCGAAATCTGCACGGGTGAAGTTTCATGACAAACATGAGATTAATATTTTCCCCTTTGAATTCAGAAGTCAATATTATTGCTAAGCCACTACCCTTTCTATCATTTTAATACTGTAATTCTTTTGAACAAGACTTTCGAAACTTCAATACACAATTACAAACATTGATGATTGATGTCTTTTAACCAGGCCAGGTTAAAATATAAAAAAAGCCCGAATTGTTTTTACAACTTGGGCATTGAATAGTCCAAAACATTTTCATTTGGGCCTAAGATATCGTTATCATTTAAAGCCCAGTTCTATTAATGATTTTAATTCTGTAAATGAAATTCAGCCATCAAGGAATTTCTGTATGTCTCAAAAAATGTGATGCGAGTATCACAAAGGCATAATTTATATCTGACCTAAATAAAAGAAGAATACTACAATTTTAAGAATACATGAATTTTTAGAACACAAATATCAAATGATCCGTAGCAACCTTGCATAAAGCTTGAGTTATTGTTCGACAGTACGAGCTAGTGATCGAGAATATGATCAACACATGAAAGCAGCGAAACACGACACACCTTGTACTCAAAGTGAGTTATAATGGATGACTTTCATGCATTATATGATTAAAACATTAAGCATTGTTGTGTTAAGTTAAATGTTTTTATAATTGTAGCTAACAATTTCTGCTTGCAAGCTTAATTGTGGAAGTTGCAATCAAATGAAGTACTGAAACTTGGTACATACGTCATACTGTATTCGATTTAAATTTATAGCTTAATATAAAAATCTGGAACAGTGAACATGTAGAAAGGTCTTCTGCATCTTTCACTAATTCATTTATGCAATGGTAGTGTGATTTATTCGCCATTGTTTGTTTCTCACACGTTTGACATTTTTTTTCTCACTTTAGAAACAAGAATTATTAGTTGCTTTTTGTGTTTTTTTTACTTATAGCAATTTAATGTTGTTTGTGGCAGACGAAGAAGAATGATGGTAAGTGGTAACATGCAAGTTAAACTACATATTTACAATTTTCATGAAACTGAAATGATATTAACAAAAGTTTTTTTTTTATTTCCCAACTTTTTTAGATGATTATCATTTTTATTAGCATATAAATATATAATGTTTGCATGTGTGGTCAAACATCTAAACATCTAAAATTACACATATTATATAAAATTAGAAAAGTAAGAGCATCTCTAATGTGAAACATTTTTTAATACTTTTTATAATTTTATAGTTTTTGAAAGACTTTTTAACATCGCTTGTATAGGATTTTTCAAAAGTTTTTTGCAAAGACTTATCGTTTTTCATGTTTGTAAAACTTCGTACTATACTATTAATAAAACAATGCATACATTCGGTTATACTTGCATTTCCATTCCAAAACGTCTTGGGTAGAACATTCATAATTAGGGCTGTAATCGAACCGAACGAACGCGAACATAGGTATGTTCGTGCTCGTTTATTTAAATTTAGTCGAATAAATAAACGAACATGTACACATAACCAACCAAAAATTGTTCTTCATGTTCGTTTATTTAAATTTGAACTTGTTCATATTCATTCATTAATAAACTAAACGAACATAACGACCGTAACTAAAGATGTATTGTTATTTCAAGTGGCGTCATAATCCTCACTCATTTGTAGCCAATATTAAGTTGTCAGTTTTCAATTTAAACTTTAATGTATTATTTAAGAAACATTAACAAGCACGTAAATACTATATTAATATATTATTGTTACGGTTATGGACTTTATAATACTTCATATAAAGTTTATTATTATTTTAACATGTGTGATGTTAATCGAACGGAAGTAATCGAACTAAACAAATAACATAACCGGACGTTCACGAACTTAAATGAACGAACAAAACGTTTGGTCATGTCCGTTCATTTATCTAAATGGACCAAAAATCTTGTTCATATATTTATTAAATAAACCAACATAAATGAGTATTTTGCCGAACGATCGGCGAACGGTTCGCTTAACATTCGGTTCGTTTACAGCCATATGCATAATGCATGTTCTATTATAAGTTCAATGAGTGCTGATTTATAATCCAATCCATTGTAGAAGTTTCATTTGATGAGTAAATTATACGCAAGTATTTTTTTTAACACACATGTATCATACTCTTCGATTAACTTGTAAAAATGCATTAATCTTGTAAAGTTTAATACATTGTGAGTACTTTTATACTCCATATAAAATAAGTAATGATTAATGTGTCAATGACATGACACTCTACTTAACTTGTTTAGGATCATTATTAACATCATGTAACTTTATAAACTACTAGAAATCAATTTGAGATTAAACCTTTTTAATCTAGGGTTCGTTTTTTTAACACAAAACCCTAATGGGACAAGTTTTCTATTTTTAACCATTAACGATTTATTTTCGAACTTTAAGCATTATTATGTCGGAGTTTACATGTACCACGAGTTACTTGTACTAGATAAAATAAAACTTACAAGAGAATTAATAGTTCAAGCAAAATTAAGCCTAGAAAACCTTAACGAGGTCTCAGTTAGGTTTTAACTCCCACGAACCAAACTCGAACATTTATGAAATCTTAGAACTTGCTTGGTTATCACTTGAACAATTACAACGAAGGGTTCGAACCAATGATAGAACTTGAATATTTATTTTGGGAATGCCGAGTTATTTTTTACATATCAAAATAAAAAAGTGGACAATAAATTTAAGACAAACTTAGTAAATTTATAGCTTAAAATAGAAATCTGGAACACTGAACATTTAGAAAGGTCTGCTGCATCTTTCACTAAAGATCATTAATGGTAGTGTGATTTATTTGCCATTGTTTGTTTTGGCACTTTTTGTTTTCTCACTTTAGAAACAAGAATTATTAGTTGCTTTTTGTGTGTTCTTACATATAGCAATTTAATGTTGTTTGTTCGAGACGAAGAAGAGTGATGTGGTAACATGCAAGTTAAACTACTGATTTTCTAAAAAAAAAAAAAAACTTGCCAGTTAAACTACATATTTACTATTTTCATGAAACTGAAATGATATTAGACAAAAGTTATTTTTCTTGTGACCTAACTTTTTTTAGAAGATTATCATTTTGATAATTAGCATATAATGTTTGTATGAGGTCAAACATCTAAAAATCTAAAATTACACATACTATATAAAATTTAACAAGTAAAAGCATCTCTAGTGTAAAACTTTTTAAAATTTTTCTTTATAATTTTTGAAGTCTTCGAAAGACATTTTAGCATCGCCTGTGTAAGATTTTTCAAATTTTTTTTACAAAAACTTGTAGTTCGTAAAACTTTGTACTTTACTATTAATAAAAAAATGCATACATTCGGTTATGCTTGCATTTCCGTTCCAAAACGTCTTGGTTAGGACACTCATAATTAGGGCTGTAATCGAACTAAACGTGAACAGAGATATATTCGTGTTCGTTTAATTAAGTTTAGTCGAACAAATAAATGAACACAACACATAACCGAACAAAAATTATTGTTCATGTTCGTTTATTTAAATTTGAACTTGTTCATATTCGTTCATTAATAAACTAAACGAACATAAACGAACATAAACAAACAAAACATAAACGAACATAAACGATCAAACATAAACATAAACGAACATAAACGAGCATAACTAAAGATGTATTTTACTTCCAGTGGCGTCAAAATCCTTGCTCATTTGAAGCCAATATTAACTTGTCAGTTTTCAATTTAAACTTTAATTTATTATTTAAAAAACATTAACAAGCACCTAAATAATATATTAATATATTATTGTTATGTTTATGGACTTTATAATACTTCATATTAAGTTTATTATTATTTTAATATGTGTGATGTTAATTGAACGGAAGTAATCGAACGAAACAGATTAACGTAATCGGACAGACATAATCGGACGTTAACGAACGTAAATGAACGAACAAAACGTTTGTTCATATTTGTTCATTTATCTAAAAGGATAAAAAAATCTTGTTCATGTTCGCTTATTTATTAAATAAACGAACATAAACGTGTCTTTCGCCGAACGGTCGACGAACGATTCGATGAACATCCAGTTCGTTTACAGCCCTATACATAATCCATATTCTATTATAAGTTCAATTAATGATGATTTATAATCCAATCCATTGTAGAAGTTCCATTTGGTGAGTAGATTATAGGCAAGTACTTTTTTTAACACACATGTATCATATTCTCCGATTAACTTGTTTATAATATTTAATTTATTTTCTTTTTTATCTATGCATATTAAATTGATCCAAAGTATATATATATTTTTTTTATATTAATGTAATATTTAAAAATGAATAAATGTATTGTGATGTAAAAATGCATTAATCATGTAAAGTTTAATACATTGCGAATAAAGTATATATTTTTTGTTTTTATATTAATGTAATATTTAAAAATGAACAAATGTATTGTGATGTAGAAATGCATTAATATTGTAAAGTTTAATCCAGTGTGAGTATTTTTATAAAAATAATGAGATGTTGACGTATCCATGATATGACACTCTACTAACCTGTTTAGGATCATTATTAAAATTATGTGACTTTATGAAGTACTAGAAATCAATTCAAGATTAAACCATTGCAATCTAGAGCTCGTTTTTTAACACAAAAAACTAATAGAACACGTTATATGTTTTTTTAATTATTAACGAGTTATTTTCGAACTTTAGGCATTACTAGGTCGGGGTTTACATGTCCTACGAGTTACTTGTACTAGGTAAAATAAAACTTATAAAAAGATTAATGGTAAGCAAAATCAAGCCTAGAAAACCCTAACAAGGTCTCATTTAGGTTTTAACTCCCACGAATCAAATTCGAACATTTATTAAAACTTAGAACTTACCTGGTTATCACTTGAACAACTACAACGAAAGTATTTGCTGCTTGGAAGGGTTCCAACAAAGGAGAAACACGGAATCGAGCCAAACGAATTCTAGGGTGTCGAATGAAACCTTAATTTCCGAATACTAGGCTTTACAAGCACAATACAAAATATGAGATTGTAAATACCCAACTTATATGTTAGAAGCGGCTGTGGATAAACAATTGTGGATTTGCATGTAATATTTTGGGGTTAGGTGGCATATAATGATCTTAATATGTTACATGGTTTCCTATTTTTTGATGCTGAACTTGCCGATAGAGCTTCAGAATCCCCGTTTTTTGTAAATGGAAATACATGCAAGAAAGGTTACTATTAAGTCGTCGGCATTTATCCGAAATCGGTTACGTGTCTAAAAATTTTCCTATTGCTTCAAGAAATTGCTAGAATAGATATTGAACGCGCATTTAGAATCTTACAAGGTCCATGCAGAATTATACGACAACCCGAACGTGCTTATGAAATAAAGCGTTGAGAAAAATAGTGTATTGTTGTATAGTATTACATAATATGATATTGGAAGACGGAAAGTTTGTGTAAATTTTAGATATATTTTCAATTATCCACAACCGAACTTAGTTAGAAACTAGGTCGAACGATGCAAAATACATCTAAACAAAACCAAAAAACTTCCAAACTAAAGAGTGCGCGCCAAGCGTCGATAAGACCTTATTGATCATTTGTGAACTGTAAAGAATAAAGTGAAATGTTTACTTTTTTTACGTATCATGTTTATTAAATTTATGTAATGTCTCTTTCATGTAATGTTAATAACTCTCTACTACCCCAGTATATTGATCAACTATATATACAACACATACACCTTACTTTCCACATGTCCTACCATTTTTCATTAAAGTATTCAACATAATCCTATTGACATGTAGTACTAGCTTCTTCGTCTCATAAAAAAGGTTGGTACCGACGATGGAGTGGACGCTGTCAATGTAAGCAGACAATTCAATTCGTGCTTTTTCAAACACCCGGGCGAAAGATTTTAAAAGTAGGAGTTCATAATTTCTTATATGATTACATATATATTTTCCTTTTTTCTCTTTTATAAGTGCGTATATAATCATATATAATGTTCATATGTAGTGTTACTGCCCTGGGTACGATAAGTATGCAAGTGGCTTATTGAGTTTCAAATTTTACAACAAACTAGATCATCTCAGTATATTGAGACTCGAGGGAGATGAGGAGAGAAATACAAGTTTTATACTTGTTGAATTTGATGCGACTAAGAGGAGTTGGAAGGCCTACACGAAGGTAAACTAATACTTCTATTTTTTTAATTTAGTGTTGTATTTGATATATGTGTGTGTAAATTTATATATGCATCTCTTCAATGTTCATGCAAACAACATCTAGACTCATCATTATCAGTATGCACTGACGTATAAAATGTCAATGAGTGACTATCGCCGTATTGTTAGAAATGAAGATCGACTGCCTGTAATCAAAGATCTTGACTTCACTTTTCAAGAGACTAATAAGAGTGAGAGTGAGGGTGAAGAAATTGAGAAGAGTGATGATATTGATGGGGAAGATAGCGAGGATGGCGAAGATAATGATGATGAATGTAAGGATGACGAAAATAAAGATGGTGAAGATGGAGAGGATAGTGAAGATGGTGAGTGAAGCGTTAAATTTGGGTTTAACGTTGATTTTTCTGATGTTTTTAAGCTTTTTTGTTATTTTGTGTTGTTATTTTCAAACCCGTGTTCTAGTCTATCTATCTAAGTTTTATGTACTTGTGTTAGGTTGTCGTGTGTTGTATTATGGGTCTTTCAGTGTGTTATATTGCGAGTCTTGAGTTTTTGAATTCAAGTTCTTACATAAAAGACCCACAATACAACAAAGGGGGACCCCAACACAACTACACAACACTTACTTAGATAAACTAGAAGAAGGGTTTTGAAAATAACAAAAACACAAAATAATGAAAAGCTTAAAGGCAACAGAACAATCGATGATAAATCAATTAACTCGCGTTTCACTCACCATCTTCCGTATCCTCACCATCTTCACCATTGTTATCTTCGCCATCCTTACTTCACCATCTTTACCTTGACCATTGTTAACTTGACCCTCATTATCTCCGTCATTCTCGCTAAAATCGCCCTCCTCAATCTCTTCACCTCACTTTCACTCTCAACAGTCTTTTCAAAAGTGAAGTTAAGATCTTTGATTACAGGTCGTCGATTTTCACTTTCGACAGTACGACGATAGTCACTCATTGACATTCTATACGTCTGTGCATACTCAAAATGGATGAGTCTAGATGTTATCTGCATAAACGTATAAGAGATGAATTATAAATTTACACACACATATATCAATTATAACTCTAAAATAAGAAAATAGAAGTACTAGTTTACCTTCGTGTAGGCCTTCCAACTGCACTTTCTCGTTGTTTGATGAACATTTAGCTCCAAATTTTTTTTCCAAAATAATAAATGGTGTAAAGTTTTATAAGGTCACATTGAAAGACAACATAAAAAAATGGTGTTTTTAAGAATCGCAAAAAACTGCATACAACTGATTATGAAATATAGAGTTTTTATTAATTTATAAAGTATTTAAGTCATTTTATTTTTAAAAATTAAAAAAAAATTAAACCTCCAAATATTTCTTAAAAAATACGTTATTTATAAAAAAAAATTAAAATTTAGAGCTTTTATCACACACATAATAAAAGTTAAATGTGTTATATTATTAAAGTTTGTAACCGACTAACATTAAACAACCCATTTAAAAACTTTGTAATAACCCATTTAAAAAATCAAAAGTTAAAGCATTATCTATAATAAAATGTTAAAATTACGATTCATTATCTTGAAAGTGATTTCTTCAAAGTTTAAAAGAAATATATTTGTGATTTTATATTGTTAAAGACAAATGTTTGTCAACAATTTTGGTTACTAATTTTTATCTTTATTACTTTATAATATATTTGGTTCATTGTTTACAATTGAAAGTCTTAAAAAACAAAAAATAAGTCATCTAAACATTTTATTATCAAAAAATATACAACCCACGTTACTCTATCTTGACCATTTATAAATATGTACTTTTGCACAGATAAATGCTCTTAATGAAATTAAATAAAACATGTGAAAAATAATTATAAAGTTCAATTTTCATATACCAAAAAAAAAAAATCTAAAGCATAGTTAAGAATTTCATTTACTAAAACTCAGAATGAAAAAACCGTTTAAAAAAATTGGCCACAAGTTTTATAACATTAGCCACCATATAAAGATAACATAACGTCCATTACACCATGGGGTACGGTTGGCTGTTAAACAGCGCTGTATATCACCAACCAACAAAAGCTTTGGCGCACCACACCAGCTTTGGCGCCACAAGGCTCGCGCCTTATTTCCCAACCCATAAAAGCTAGCGTTTTGGATTTTGTTTATTTAATAAAGTGGGGTATATGTGGACCCACTATACCACTTTTTACCTCTATGACATCACTTTTGTCACGGCTCACTGCTACCCCATAAAATGTGGTGCCAATGCATTCTAGTGCCATAGCCTACGTGTCAGCCATGACACCACTTTTGGTTAAGGCACCACACCACTGTATCCAGTGCTCTTAACATGTTAACTTATATTTTAGGCGACACGTGGAGATCATGACAACATAACGTAATAATCTTGAGGATGTTGTAATATAGTTAATTTTAAAAACAATTATTATGTTATAACCTCGCAATACTACTCATTATTGTATTGATATTATTATCTTATATTGTTTATGGAAGGAGTGCTGTGAGGGGAATGCTACAGTATCTAATTTTTTTTCATTTCCCTTGGTTTTGGCGGGAAAAAAAGTGACGCATGTTTGATTGCGTGGCTTATTATATGTGTTTGTGTGTCCGATAAAATATTATAACCGTCTCATTTTTCTCTTTCTTAATATGTGTTTTTGTGTGGCTATTAAATTCTTATCGCCTTCTCATTTTTGATAAGTAGATCTGAAAAAATAGATGTACAACATTCAGTGATGGGTTGGTGATGATTAGCTTAAGCTTAATCGTTGCCCCCAATTTTTTTTACAACTTCGTTTTTTGGGTTGGTGACGATTTCCTAAGGGTTAATTGTTGCCCCCAATTATTGATGGGTTGGCGACGGTCAACAGGATTGTTGTTTAAGTTTTATATAAGGTATTTGGGGTTCTTGATAATCAATTGTTTCAATTAATTAAGGTTAGGGTTTCGGGGGTTGTTGATACTCAATTGTTCAATTAAACTAGGGTTAGGGTTTTGGGGTTCTTGATAAACAGGATCGATTGTTTGTGGTTTTTGATTATTGGGCTGAGATTGTGTCAGTTAATTAGGGTTAGGGTTTTGGGGTTTTTGATAGTGAATTATTTAAATGATTAGGGTTAGGGTTTTGGGATTCTTGATAGACAGGAACGATTGTTTGTAGTTTTTGGTTATCGGCCTCAGATTATTGATCAATGTTTTCGATTAATATAGGATAGGGTTTTGGGGTTTTTGATTATTGGATTAATTGTGACGAGTTTCTGCTATAGGTGGATTGTTTTAATATCTTGGCATGATGTTTCATAAGCTTGATTTTTGTTACGGTTAAGATTTTGTGGTTGTTGATAATTGGGGTCAGATTGTTTAAATTGTCCGATGGTTTCGATTAATTAGGTATACGGTTTTGGGGTTTTTGTTTATTGGGCCAATTGTGATCAGTTGTTGGATTGTTTTGATATCTTGGCATGATGTTTCATAAGGTTGGTTTTTTCAGCCTGTGTTATGACTTCTTTGTGAAGCAGATAACCTCCCCACAACACTCCTTCCTAAAACAAATAACAGTCGTAATTTGTGGCACCATTCTCTTCGTTGCAGCCGGTAATGACATGCGGCGTTGGTGATGGGTAGTTGCTACGGCTATATTCATTTTCGGATCTTGGCATGGGAACTTATTTGGTGCTCAAATAGTCTGCTTGCAGGCATAACCAGCAGCTTTATGCAGGTGTATTGTGAGGGGATTGCTACTGTAACTAATTCTTTATTGTCCTGTGCTCCGTAGTTAGATTGGTTGCTTATGGGCGAGTTCGCTGCTTAGACGAAATGTGGTTAAGGCCATGATGGGTTTAAGTGGAGAGCTTAAAGGCGTGGACACCCGTACCTTGGCATAGTAGCATCTTATCGTTGAGACCATGAGGTGTGCTTTCCCTTTTCGCTATTTCTGCCCCGCCTGAGCCTATCGACACCCGTTTTAGTGTTTGAGAGTACCAGAATAGAATGGTTTAAGGAAGGATTGTCGTGAGGGGAATACTACAGTAGCTAAATCTTTATTCTTTTCCCTTGGTTTTGGCGGGGATAAAAAACAAACACGTGTCTATTTGTGTGGCTACTATGTGTCTTTGTGTGCCCGATAAAATATTATAACCGTCATATGTCTGTTTGGTTCCTAAAATAGATTCCATTGATAACTTTTGACACCATTCCCTTCGTTGCAGCCGGTAATGACATGCGACGTTGGTGATTCTCAGCTGCTATGGTTACATTGATTTTCCTATCTTGGCATGGGAATGTATTTGGTGATTAAATGGGCTGTTACGAGGTCGCTGCTTAGACGAAATGTGGGTTCAGGCCATGATGAGTTTAAATGGGCAGCTTAAAGGCGCGGACACACCTATCTTGTCATGGCAACGTGTTATGGTTGCAGCCATGGTGTGTTACCCCTTTTCGCTAATTATGCCCAACCTAACCGTTTTACTGTTTCAGAATATCATTTGAACATTGGAGTTTCGTATTACCATTATTACTTCCTTAAACGTATAGTATATATAATACTCTATCTACGAGGCCATGATTTTACACGGACAGCTTACGGGCGATGTCACACGTATCTTGGCAGGGCAACGTACTGTAATTGCCGCCATGGCAAGCGTATCTCTTATTTGCGAAGTTGTTCCTCTCTGAGCCTCTTTCGCACACTTCATATATTAATGCTTCAGTTGGTCTAGCCTTCGTATCCGTGTTTCTTTCTTTTCGGGCTATGATGAATTCAAAGCGACCGCTTACAAGAGAGATGACACGTATCTTGGCATGAACCATGTTAAGGTTATAGCCATGGCGCGCGTACCCTCTTTTTGCGAACAGTGCCCTATCTGAGTCTATATTTATACAACGTAGAAACCGTAAAAGAGCCCCGCAGCGAAGCGCGAGTGAGCCCATCTTGTTATCATTGTATCGTGAAGCACATGCACTTGAAATTTTAAAATTAAAAATTATGTTATAAAAGTATTCTTTGAAACATTGTTTTCCTAGGCTTTTATACATCAATAAGAATGAAGGGAAATTCCTGAATAAATATTTTTACTGGAAAGTTGTGATGAAAAAGATTTTGAGTATATCTGGTTTACAAGTTTTATTCCATCTTATCGAAAGTGAAAACAATAGAGTAAAACTATTTTCTTAAATGTTCTGGCAAATTTAAATTTCCGAATACTATTTTGTATTATTAAGTGTTTCTGCAGCTTTTGAAAACTTCTTACAAATAATATTGTTTTTAGTAATCGATTCATCTAAACTATCAACTCAAAATAAATTTCTTTAAGATTTATGGTTAGTAAACTCTAACACACTAATTTTTCAAACGAAAAATAAGACTTTCATAATACGCTTAAAAATAAAAAAATATTTTCTATGTTATTTATGTGAGTGTTTTTTTCTTGTGACTTCACTGATAGAGTTGTATAGTAGTAGTAAGAGAATGAACAATGCATCAAATATTTAGTGACTTGATACATTTAATGCATTTAGTATATCACATGTAAAAGAACTAAAAGCTTTTAGCAAAGACTCATAAATCTATCAAGTTTTTGTAAAATTTTTTACTAAAAGCTTATGATATAATGGGTAAAAAAGCTAATGTCCACTTCGATGTCAATGCACGATCAACCCACTAACCATTAATCTGGCGCATTAATTTTTTTATCTGGGTTACTTGGTTTTTCAACTCAATATTACGAATCTACAAATCCTACCTTACTATCGGTTTGAATAAGCCGAAATCTGCACGGGTGAAGTTTCATGACAAACATGAGATTAATCTTTTCCCCTTTGAATTCAGAAGTCAATATTATTGCTAAGCCACTACCCTTTCTATCATTTTAATACTGTAATTCTTTTGAACAAGACTTTCGAAACTTCAATACACAATTCAAAAATTACAAACTCATTGATGTCTTTTAACCAGGCCAGGTTAAAAATAAAACAAAAGCCCGAATTGTTTTTTCAATTTGGGCATTGAATAGTCCAAAACATTTTCATCTGTGCCTAAGATATCGTTATCATTTAAAGCCCAGTTCTATTAATGGTTTTAATTCTGTAAATGAAATTCAGCCATCAAGGAATTTCTGTATGTCTCAAAAAATGTGATGCGAGTATCACAAAGGCATAATTTATATCTGACCTAAATAAAAGAAGAATACTACAATTTTAAGAATACATGAATTTTTAGAACACAAATATCAAATGATCCGTAGCAACCTTGCATAAAGCTTGAGTTATTGTTCGACAGTACGAGCTAGTGATCGAGAATATGATCGACACATGAAAGCAGCGAAACACGACACACCTTGTACTCAAAGTGAGTTATAATGGATGACTTTCATGCATTATATGGTTAACGCATTAAGCATTGTTGTGTTAAGTTAAATGTTTTTATAATTGTAGCTAACAATTTCTGCTTGCAAGCTTAATTGTGGAAGTTGCAATCAAATGAAGTACTGAAACTTGGTACATACGTCATACTGTATTCGATTTAAATTTATAGCTTAATATAGAAATCTGGAACTCTGAACATTTAGAAAGGTCTTCTGCATCTTTCACTAATTCATTTTGCACTAGATCATTAATGGTAGTGTGATTTATTCGCCATTGTTTGTTTCTCACACGTTTGGCATTTTTTTTCTCACTTTAGAAACAAGAATTATTAGTTGCTTTTTGTGTGTTTTTTACTTATAGCAATTTAATGTTGTTTGTGGCAGACGAAGAAGAATGATGGTAACATGCAAGTTAAACTACATATTTACTATTTTCATGAAACTGAAATGATATTAGACAAAAGTTTTTTTTTATTACCTAACTTTTTTAGATGATTATCATTTTTATTAGCATATAAATATATAATGTTTGCATGTGTGGTCAAACATCTAAACATCTAAAATTACACATATTATATAAAATTTAAAAAGTAAGAGCATCTCTAATGTAACACATTTTTTAATACTTTTTATAATTTTATAGTTTTTGAAAGACTTTTTAACATCGCTTGTATAGAATTTTCCAAAAGTTTTTTTGCAAAGACTTATCGTTTTTCATGTTTGTAAAACTTCGTACTATACTATTAATAAAACAATGCATACATTCGGTTATACTTGTATTTCCATTCCAAAACGTCTTGGTTAGAACATTCATAATTAGGGCTGCAATCGAACCGAACGAACGCGAACATAGGTATGTGCGTGCTCGTTTATTTAAATTTAGTCGAATAAATAAACGAACATGCACACATAACCAACCAAAAATTTTTCTTCATGTTCGTTTATTTAAATTTGAACTTGTTCATATTCGTTCATTAATAAACTAAACGAACATAAACGCACAAAATATAAACGAACATAAACGATCATACATAAACATAAACGAACATAACGAGCGTAACTAAAGATGTATTGTTACTTCTAGTGGCGTCAAAATCCTCGCTCATTTAAAGCCAATATTAAGTTGTCAGTTTTCAATTTAAACTTTAATGTATTATTTGAGAAACATTAACAAGCACCTAAATACTATATTAATATATTACTAGCAGGGTACCCGCGCGATGCGGCTGCGGGTACCCTGTAACATAATTTCGGTCAACAATATTTTAACTTTACGTTTTTTAACAACAACATTTCAAAGAGCGAAATTTAAGGTTTATGTAGCTTTACCTAATTGTCTAGCCGAATCGATGGTGACTCTGGTTCTCGGTTGAACCAGTTAATCTGGCTTAATATTGAAAATTGTAAATATGTATGTTTTAAATTGTTATGTAAGGTGAATATAAAGTTGTATATTTGAGTAATGGGGTGTATTAATTATTTATTAATTGTTATTAATTGATTTTGAAAAAATAAGATGTAGTGACATTTGTACAATATGTTGTTTTATTTGTAAATTGTGGTAATGTGGTGTTTTATTATAATATTAATTACATTTTAATGATAGTTTTGAATGTAATGTGTTATAAAAGTTCTTATTCTTATTGTGGTTGTACATAAGCATTAATAGGTTGTATTACTCAATTCTTAGTTTGTTATTTGCATTAATAAGTTGTACATTATCCTTTATTTGTTGGACTACTTAAAATTTTTACATTTATTAAAGAGAGAGATACCAATTTACTTTATAAGGAGTATAGATTCTTACGGTTATGGACTTTATAATACTTCATATAAAGTTTATTATTATTTTAACATGTGTGATGTTAATCGAACGAAAATAATCGAACGGAACAAATGAACGTAACCGGACGGAACATAATCCGACGTTCACATGCGTAAATGAACGAATAAAACGTTTGTTCATGCCCGTTTATTTATTTACACGGACCAAAAATCTTGTTAATGTTCGCTTATTTATTAAATAAACGAACATAAACGAGTTTTTTGCCGAACGATCGGCGAACGGTTCGCTTACAGCCCTATGCATAATGCATGTTCTATTACAAGTTCATCGAGTGATGATTTATAATCTAATTCATTGTAGAAGTTCCATTTGATGAGTAAATTATACGCAAGTACTTTTTTTTAACACACACGTATCATACTCTCCGATTAACTTGTTTATAATATTTAATTTATTTTCTTACTTATCTATGCATATTAAATTGATCCAAATTATATACTTTTTATTTTTATATTAATATAATATTTAAAAATGAATAAATGTATTGTGATGTAGAAATGCATTATTTTGTAAAGTTTAATACATTATGAGTATTTTTATATAAAATAATGAGATGTTGCTGTGTCACTTATGTGACACTCTACTTAATTTGTTTAGGATCATTATTAACATCATGTGACTTTATGAACTACTAGAAATCAATTCAAGATTAAACCATTGTAATCTAGGGTTCGTTTTTTTAACACAAAACCTAATAGGACAAGTTTTCTATTTTTAACTATTAACGAGTTATTTTCGAACTTTAGGCTGTACCACGAGTTACTTGTACTAGGTAAAATAAAACTTACAAGGGAATTAATAGTTCAAGCAAAATCAAGCCTAGAAAACCCTAGCGAGGTCTCAGTTAGGTTTTAACTCCCACGAACCAAACTCGAACATTTATGAAATCTTATAACTTGCCTGGTTATTACTTGAACAACTACAACAAAGGTACTTGATGCTTGGAAGGGTTCGAACCAATGACGGAACTTAAATATTTATTTTGGGAGCACCGAGTTATTTTTCACATATCAAAATAAAAAAGTAGACAATAACTTTAAGACAGACTTAGTAATATTTACACTACTTGTTACAACACTTGGGAGGAGCGTGGACCTCCCCGGTCCCTATGAAGGTCCGCCTATGGTTCGAACAAAGGAGAAACACGGAATCGAGCCAAACGAATTCTAGGGTTTCGAATGAAACCTTAATTTTCGAATACTAGGCTTTACAAGCTCAATACAAAATATGAGGTCGTAAATACCCAAATTATATGTTAGAAGCGGTTGCGGTAAACAATTGTAGAATTGCATGCAATATTTTGGGGTTAGGTGGCATATAATGATCTTAATGTGTTATATGGTTTCCAATTATTTGATGCTGAACTTGCCGATAGAGCTTCGGAATCCCCGTTTTTTGTAAACGAAAATACATACAACAAAGGTTACTATTAAGTCGTTGGTATTTATCCGAAGTCGGTTACATGTTTTAAAATTTTCCTATTGCTTCAAAAAAGTGCCAGAAAAGATATTGAGCGCGCATTCAGAATCTTACAAGGTCCATGGAGAATTATACGACAACCCCAACGTGCTTAAGAAATAAACGCGCTGAGAAGAATAGTGTATTATTGTATAATATTACATAATATGATATTGGAAGACGGAAAGTTTGTGGTGAATTTTAGAGATATCTCCAATAATCCACAACCGAACTTAGTTAAAAACTAGGTCGAACGATGCAAAATACATCTAAAGAAAACCACAAAACTTCGAAATCAAAGAGTACGCGTCAAGTGTCGACAAGACCTTATAGATCATTTATGAGTTGTAAAGAATAAAGTGAAATTTTTAGTATCTTTTACGTATCATGTTTATTAAATTTATGTAATGTCTTTTTCATGTAATGTTAATAACTCTTTACGACCCCAGTATATTGATCCACTATATATACAACACATACCCCTTACTTTTCACATGTCCTACCCTTTTTTATTAAAGTATTCAACATAATCCTATTGAAACGTAATACTAACTTCTTCTTCTCAGAAAAATGGTGGGTATCGACGATGGATTCTCATGTGGACGCTACCAAAGTAACCAGATAATTCAACTCGTGCTTTCTGAAAACACCTGGGCGAAAGATTTTAAAAGTAGGAGTTATATATATATATATATATATATATATATATATATATATATATATATATATATATATATATATATATATATATATATATATATATATATATATATATATATATATATATATATATATATATATATATATTTCATTTTTTGTCTCTCTTATAAGTGCGTATATAATCATATATAATGTTCATATGTAGTGTTACTCCCCTGGGTACGGTAAGTATGCAAGTGGCTCATTGAGTTTCAAATTTTGCAACAAACTAGATCTTCTCGGTATATTGAGACTCGAGGGAGACGAGGAGAGAAATACAAGTTTTACACTTGTTTAATTTGATGCGAGTAAGTGCAGTTGGAAGGCCTACACAAAGGTAAACTAATATTTTTTTTGTTAATTTAGTTTTATACTTGATATATGTGTGTGTAAATTTATACATGCATCTCTTCTATGTTCATGCAAAAAAACATCTAGTCTCATCATTTTGAGTATGAACTGACATATAAAATGTCAATGAGTGACTATCACCGTATTATCAGAAGTGAAAATCGACTGCCAGTAATCAAAGATCTTGACTTCACTTTTCAAGAGACTACTGAGAGTGAGAGTGAGGGTGAAGAAATTAAGAATGGTGATGATATCGATGGGGAAGATAGCGAGGATGGTGAAAATAACGATGGTGAATGTAAGGATAACGAAAATAACGATGGTGAAGATGGCGAGGATAGTGAAGATGGTGAGTGAAGCGTGGTCAATTGGTTCAACGTTGATTGTTATGATGCTTTTAAGCTGTTTTGTTACTGTGTGTTGTTATTTTCAAACTCGTGTTCTAGTCTATATATCTAAGTTTTGTATATTTGTGTTGGGTTGTCGTGTGTTGTATTGTGGGTCTTTGAGTGTGTTGTATTGCGAGTCTTGAGTCTTTGAATTCAAATTCTTGCATAAAACAACACACGAGGACCCCAATGTAACTACATAACACTTACATAGATAAACTAGAAGAAGGGTTTTGAAAATAACAAAAACACAAAATAACAAAAAGCTTAAAGGCAATAGAACAATCGATGATAAACCAATTAACTCACGCTTCACTCATCATCTTCACTATCCTCGCCATCTTCACCATTGTTATCTTCACCATCTTTACATTGACCATTGTTAACTTGACCCTCATTATCTCCGTCATTCTCGCTATCATCACCCTCCTCAATCTCTTCACCTCACTTTCACTCTCAACAGTCTTTTCAAAAGCGAAGTTAAGATCTTTGACTACAGGCCGTCGATTTTCACTTCCGGCAGTACGACGATAGTCACTCATTGACATTCTATATGTCTGTGCATACTCAAAATGGACGAGTCTAGATGCTTTCTGCATGAACGTAGAAGAGACGCATTAGAAATTTACACACACATATATCAATAATAACACTAAAAAATAGAATTATTAGTTTACCTTCGTGTAGGCCTTCCAACTGCACTTACTCGGTGTTTGATGAACATTTAGCTGTAATTTTCTTTACAAAATAGTAGATGGTGTAAAATTTTATACGGTCAGATTGAAAGAAAACAAACAGAAAATGGTGTTTTTATGAATCACACGAAAACCGCATACAATTGATTATGAAATATAGAGTTTCTATCAATTATAAAGCATTTAAGTCATTTTATTTTTAGAAGTTTAAAAAAAATTAAGGCTCTAAACATTAAAAAAAACGTTATTTTTCAAGAAACTTAAAAGTTAGAGCTTTCATCACACACATAATAAAAATTAAATGTCTTAAATTATAAAAATTTGTAACTGACTAACATTAAACAACCCATTTAAAAACCTTGTAATAAGCCATTTAAAAAATCAAAAGCATTATCTAAAATAAAATGTTAAAAGTACAATTCATTATCTTAAAAGTGAAGTATTTTCTTCAAAGTTTAAAATAAATATATGTGTGTGTCATTTTACATTGTTAAAGACAAATGTTTGTCAACAATTTCGTTTACCAATTCTATCTTTATTACTTTATAAAAATTTAGTTCATTGTCTACAATTGAAAGTCTTAAAAAATTAAGTCATCTAAACATTTCATTATACAAAAAATATACAATCTAGTACTCAATCTTGACCATTTATAAATCTATACTCTTGCACACATAAATGCTCTCAATGCAATGAAATAAAACACGTGAGAATTTACTATAAAGTTCAATTTCATATAACCACAAAAGAATCTAAAGAATAGTCAAGAATTTCGTTTACTAAAACTCAGAAAGCAAAAACCGTTCAAAAAGTAGCTTGCTAAAACTTAATTGATCACAAGTTTCATGACATTAGCCACTATATAAAGGTAACATCCAGTCACATGTTAACTTATATTTTAGGCTACACATAAGGAGATCATGACACCATAACGTAATAATCTTGAGGACGTTGTAATCTAGTTGATTTTAGAAACGTTAAAAGTATAAACAAATAATATGGACATCAAAGATTATCACTCAACCAACTTTTCCTTAGTGATATTTATTGAAGATTCAAAGTATGGAATAAAAAACAAGGATTAGTCCTCAAACGACTGCTAATCAAACATACAATAGAATGATGAAACCATCCCAATTAGGTTGATCTGATTTCCATCACATACATAGATCACTCAACACACAATTAACAAGATGAAACAATACTCCCACATCAAGATCTTAGAGAAAAGGAGAGAGAGAGAGAGAGAGAGAGCCAAGAGGTTGTGTGTGTGATAGAATGAGTGATAACCCTAACTCAATAAGAGTTAGGGTATATTAACACAATAATGTAACGAATAAAAAAGGCCCATCAACATGTCCAAAACTTCAAACCAGCTTAAGACCAAAAAGAAGAATCGAGGGATGACAAGAATGGTCCTCTAACTTGTACCTGTTGACAAAAAACACCAAAAAAGAAACAAAACAATATATCTTGGAAAGTTTGATAAAACAACACCCTTCCTCAAACTGAACAAGGGAAGAACACATACCATTTCCCAAACATGTTTACAAGTCTCAACTCGTTACAAAGTTTCAAATGTTGAGAGATTCTATGAGCTTTGGTCAATATATTAGCTGTTTGATCAACTGAGACAACTTTGATAGTGTTTATAACACCATCCTGAAATTTTCCTTGATCAATAAAAATCAATTTCAAGATGCTTAGTCCTCTCATGGAACACATGATTGATAGGTGTGTAAACACCCATCTTTTCTACCACTTAACTACAATAATAACCGGACCAAAACGTGTATTTCATGTCTTTTATGTCGGAATTATGCGTGGTTTGTGTTTTTGTTGTGATTTAGGATGAAAAGGTGAAAAATGGATAAAACACGGACATTCACGGGCATTTATGGACTTTTATTGAAGAAAAGGATAAAAGACGAAGTCAAGAAGTCAAGAGTGCAAAAAGAACGGAAGTCCACGACCAATTCTGAAGATTTATCGAAGAAAAAGTCAAAAGACGGAAGTTTATCAAAAGCCGAAGAATTCAAGTCTATTTTATTGAAGAATTTAAAGACGAGTTCAAAAGAAATCCCGAAGTCAAAAGTCCCTTAAGTCCAAGTTTAAAGAAGATTAGAAGAAAAGGACTAATGACGCAATTAATGAAGATTAATAAAAGGAGGGACTTAAACTTGTAATTAAGAAGAAAGGAAAGAGGGGAGGAAGCTTCCTTAATCCTCCTCTATAAATAGATTAGATTAGTTATCATTTCACTCTTGTTGGCTAGGGTGACACTAGTTCTTCCACCATTTTAAATACTTGTCATTTACATTAATTGTCAATTTAATTACCTTGTCTTGCACCTTAAATTCATTTAATTTCAAGTAAGTTTCCTTTTAATTATTGTTAATCTTTACTTTATCTTGTCAATCTCTTATCTACCTTTCTTATTCTTTGATTTGTGGTGTTTATGTTCATGTTCATGCTTTTATTTTGATCCATAGTGTTTTTGATTATTATGGTTAAAGTTGTTTAATTTCATGTTTTTAATTGTTTATTGATGCTTATTCATTGAATCGTTACTGTTTATATTCATACGTGTGTTGATTTTGGTTACTTTTTATTGTTTTTATCTGCTACTGTATGTTCCTTGTTCTTCGGATGTGTTTGCCTGTTTCTGATCTTTCCAGATAAGTTCCGAACCAAGGAAGTGGAAAGTGTTCATTCGGAACTTCTAAAGTTCCGAATCAAAGCTTCATCCGGAAGATTAAACTTGTTCATTCGGAAGTCAAAAGCTTCCGAATCAAGACTCTTCATTCGGAAGTCCAAAACTTCCGAACCAAACATACTCATTCGGAACTTCCAAAGTTCCGAACCAAGGGTTTCATCCGGAACTTTTCAAAAGTTCCGAATCAACTCAAAGTTCCGAATCAAGGACCAAAGTTCCGAATCAAGGCTGTTCATCCGGAAGTCAGAAACTTCCGAATCAAGGGAAATCTTCCGACTCAAGAAGGTTCATTCGGAAGTTATAAACTTCCGAATCAAGGGGTTTCATCCGGAACGTTCCGAATCAAGGAGTGACCAAAGACTTCCGAATCAAGGCAACAAGTGAGAATTCCGAATCAGCAAGTTCCGAATGAGAGATTGTTTTGGATAAGTGACATATTCAGACTAGTTTGTTCCGGATCAAGGATTTTGGTAATATTCCAAGTGAAGAAGAATCATTTCAACCAAAGGTGACATTTAGGACGAGTGATTGTTCCAAACAAAGGTTTATTCCGAATGAGCTGTATTCAGGTTCTTATTAGCTTTTATCTTTAATTTTTATCTTCAAGCTTTATTTTACTTGCCTTTTTATTTAATTGCACTTTTAGATTATTTGCCTTAGTTTTAGTCGCACTTTAAGTTTGCCTTAGATAGATTTAAGTTTACGTCAATTTACTTTAGTACCCTTTAATTTTAGTCACGTTTTTAAGTACTCGCACTTTACTTTAATTAGACTTAGATTTACTTTAAGAGCACTTTTACTTTTAAGTCTTTGCATTTAAATCTAAAATCACCCAAAAATATTCTTTTTTCACTAAAGATCAACTAAGTCACACATAGAGAGCTAAGATCAATACGTTAATATACCGAGAACACGAACTTTAATCTATAATTTTTATACGGGCAAAAGCCCAGTTATCAAATGGCGCCGCTGCCGGCTCTTTACGTTAAGATCAACAGTTTTCTGTGCTAGACACGTTGCTTTTTGGGATCCGTTCACTTGTGAGCGTTCTTTTTCTTGTATAAAAAAATTCAAAAAAAAATCATAAAAATTAAAAATTGATAAAAAACCATAAAAATTAAAAATTTCAAAAATCCAAAAAGATTTTATCTTTCTTGTGTATATATATTGTCTTTGCGTTTGGTTTCTTTTTTCTTTTGCATTTTCAGGTGTATGCGTACTAGATCTTCTAACTACCAAGAGCCCGAGCCTCAAGAAGATTTAGATATGTCAGGTGTTAACAACAATAATCAACTACCGCACCTCAACAATAATAATAATAACAACAATGCTCTTCCACAGCCCGATCTTCGGACCATGGAGGAACTTTGTCAACCAACAATGTTTGGACGAGGAGGACCGATTGCGCCGATGCAAATCAACGCTCCTGAGTTTTCGTTGAAGCACCACATGATTCAGCAAGTACAAACAAACCCATTTAGAGGATTGCCTGATGATGATGCCAACAAACACCTCGACAAGTTCATTACAATCACCCAAAGCATGAAGTTGCCTGGGGCCACAATGGATGTTCTTCGCCTCCAACTCTTTCCACATACTTTATCGCATCATGCCGAGAAATGGTTTGATCGTCTCCCGAAGAATTCTATTCACACTTGGGATGACATGACTCAACGCTTTCTTTCGCGCTACTTTCCACCATCCATGGTCACAAGCCTTCGCAATCAGATCAGCGGTTTCATGCAAGACCCTGATGAATCTCTTTTCGACGCTTGGGAGAGATATAATGTCTTGATCGACCGATGTCCAAACCACAACATGCTTCCGGTCACCTTGATCGATACTTTCTACAACGGATTGACTTTTCGAGATCGTGATACGATTAATGCAGCCGCCGGTGGCACATTCATGAAAAGGAGACCCGAGGAGTGTAGAGAGTTAATAGAGAACATGACTACTCATCATAAGAACTGGGATTCCTCTGCTTCTTCTAGAAACAACACGAGAGTCAATGTTTCCTCTACCTCAGCAAACCCTGAGATGACCGAACTCACCCGCATGATGGCTGAAATGAGCAAAAGTATTACGCTTCTCGCTTCAAACCAACAACAACATCAAGTTAAAGCGGTTGCTAATCCTTGTGAAACATGTGGCGGTCCTCACTCATACACAGATTGTCCTTCGACACAAGGAAATCCGGAAAATGTGTATGCAGCTTACGGTAATTATTCACCGGAAAATTACCAAGCTAGACAACAAGGGGATAGAAATCTGCTGAGCTACCGTTCAAACAATTACCTTTCACCCGGTTTTTCTCCTCAAAACCAAAACCCCGCCAACAACTACAATAGAAGCAACCAAATCCCACCTCGTGCTTCTAACCCTTATCAACCACCCTCCCAACAACACCCACCCATTAACCCCGATGTTGACACAATCATGAGAACTCAAGGTGAGCAAATCAAGAATCTACAGAGCCAAATTATCAATCTGAAAGGAGATATCTTAAAGCAAGGTAATGACATCAGAAATGAGGTTCGTGAAAACCTTCAATCCTCCTTCATCACTCAAACAACTGAATTAAAGAATCTATTGGCTAGTTTCTTGCCCGAAGCTCAACCTTCTTCTTCCTCGGGTTCTCTACCTTCAAACACCGTCCCCAATCCGCGAGCTAATGTGAGTGCTATAACTACGCGTAGTGGACTTACCATTATCGATCCACCTATTCCACCACCATCATCCACACCTCCTTCACCACTATGTATCCCTACTCCACCTACACCTAGTAGTAGTACACCATTAACGTCTCCGCCTCGTCATGACGATGTATCTCGGAAGGACCCTTCAACATCACAACCTTCACCAACTACACCTTCCCCTAACCCTTATCAACCTAGAATCCCATACCCTTCTCGCATAGGCAAGACCAACGAGCTAACCAAGAATGACTCTCAAATAACAAAATATATCAGTATGATTTCTCAAATGGGATTCAGCATTAGTTTTCTTGAAGCACTTGTCCACATGCCCAAATTTGCCAAAGCATTTAAGGACTTGCTTAACAAAAAGGAGAAGCTGATTGAACTCACCAACACACGCTTAAATGAAAACTGCTCTGCAGTTATTCTTAAAGAACTTCCGGAAAAACTAGGGGATCCCGGTCATTTTGTGTTGCCTTGCGTGTTCAACAAAACTGAAGAATTTACTGCCCTTGCTGATCTCGGGGCTAGTATTAATCTTATGCCACTCAGTGTTTGGAAAACACTATCATTGCCCGACCTCATTCCAACAAAGATGACTCTCGAACTTGCAAACCGCACTCTCGCTTACCCCGTTGGTATAGCCGAAGACGTGTTCATCAAAGTTGGCACATTTACTTTCCCGGTCGATTTTGTCGTAGTTGATTATGAAATGGACCCTCGTATTCCTTTAATACTTGGTCGGCCATTCTTGAGGACCGGACGTGCTTTAGTAGATGTGGCCGAAGGTGAGTTAATCTTACGAGTCGGGGATGATTCTAAAGTTTTTAAAATGGGGAAGCTTACAGGCAAATCCTTTGGAGGCCGAGAATCAGTGAATATGATCAATGTGCTCGATAACTTTACCGTCTATGACAATCCTCTATTCGAGTCTTCCACTGATAATCCACTTTTTAATGATGATGTGGATGATTCTCACTCTACTTTGGACGCTTCTCCCATTTTTGATTCTTCACCGGTCTTCGATGCTTATGATGATGATGATTCTAGCTCAGATTCGGAAGATTTTGATTGTACTTCTGAGTATCCAGAGTTGCCCACTTTCGATGATTTCGATGAGGCCGATACTCTCTCGAGCGATTCTTCACATGATGAAGATCCTCCATCATCACTCGATCCTACCTTGGACGATTATTCATTTGAGGAAGATTTCTCTGAATTCCTCAACACATACTTCCCTCATTAGAGTGATGCTCCTCCTTTTGACTTTGAAGATTATCGTCTTGATCCTACTTTGGATTTGAAGAGCATTTTGTCAAAGGAGAAGAAACCGGTCGACACCGACATCCGTTGCACTTATGATTTGACACCTCTTTGTCCCACTTCTGAGGACGAGGTTGTGCTTCTTTGCGGATCTTCTTCACACTCGGCTGAGCCTGAGTGCTATTTTCCCCTAAAGGAAAAGGTGTTCGACCCCGGTATTGAAGTCTTTAAGCCATCTCAGTATCCACCTGATGAAATAAAAGGAAATATCTTTGGACCCATTGAAGACATGCTTGCACCGCACCATCCTTGCTTCTACTGTGCTCCATCACTGCTTAAGGGAACCTTGCCACTTCTCTTTTGGCTTGCCTTGTTCGCCTTAAGCTCTTGCTTATTGATGGATGAAAACTATGTCTTTGATCCTGGTGGATTTGTTTCATGCTACTTCCGTTGATGATCAAGGTCGAGTCAGGCTCACGACTCGGTTAACAAAAATCAAGCGCTTCTTGGGAGGCAACCCATGCACCTATCTTTTCGCTTTCTTTACCATAAGTGTAGGGGGACCCTTTGGATTGCTATTTCCTCTCCTCACTTCTTAATCAGGGATTCGAGCTTCAATGATCCACTCTTGATGATTCTTGACGACCTGTGATTCCGTGTTCTACTTCTTCCCGGTTCTATCCTAAACTCTTTTCGATTCACTATTTTATATTTTCTCAATATTAAAATAGGAATCTCTTTAGTTGTCTTTTCCTTAGCAAGATTTAAACAACGTGCACAATGTTCTAAGTGTAGGGGAGCTTACTCCCACATGCTTAAACATTGAGGACAATGTTTATCTTAAGTGTAGGGGGGACTTCTATCGAAGTTAAGTGGTCTTTTCCTTGTATTTGTCCTCATTTTAACCGGAAAATCAATTTTTCGACATTTTTCAAAATTTTTGATCTATTTTGGCCTATTAGTTGTTATCTTTGTATAGTTATTTTCTTTCTCCGCTAGAATAAATGTTTAATAAGTGGTTTTAATTTTCAAACGTTGTGAATCTTTTAACTCAATCCGAGTTTACTCTAGCTAGTATCCTTAACGTGTTTAAGTCAAGTTTTGCTAGGCTTTTATATAGGGAGCTATAAAACGCGAAAGTCTTAACTCTCACGGGTTAAGAACAAGAACTTTTCGCAAGTTCCTATAATTGATCCTAGAGAGTCGTTTATCAAGGGAACTTTAAGATGCGATTTCTAAACTTGAAAGAGTCTAAGAATTTGCAAGATCCTATAGGCGACTCGAAAACCCAAAACTTTGATTTAATAGACTAAGTATCCACGAGTCTCATTACTTGAGATTTTAAAATGTGGAGAACGAGAGATGATAGAGCCAATTATAAGTCCGGTATTCTTTCGTGAATTTATGTAAGTTAATTATAAGCCTATTCTCCCATCGCTTGCTAATAATTTATTTGCCAATAAATAAGGTTGTACGATTTGAAAAGTTACTTAGCTTCCAGCCCCAGATCGTTTAAAAGTTGCTCGGTAATGACGAGAGTTCATAGCCAAGGCATAACTTATGAAGCGGGGCGCGAAGATTGGCGACTCCAAAAAGGCCCTAACAAGGCATGAGGGCTATGTTTTGTTGCTAAAGATCCCAAGTGATGTGAAGAATCATTTATCGAAAATCAATATGAAGGATCGAGACACACGACGTAAAGCAAAACTCCCCAAAAGTCATGGAGAAGTGTATCCGAAAAGACCCTAACAAGGTATGAGGATAAATAGATCCAAGTCATAAAAGGAGGCGGATCGTTGTATATCAAAGTCCAAAATAAAGATTGGAGAAAAATGAAGAAGTCGTGGTCCAAGTATGAATCTCTCAAAACTTCAAAGTGAAGAAATTCCAATTATGAAGAGAAGACCATTATTTCATGAACGTCTCTAAAAGATTCGAAGTATGAAGTCGCTGCCAAATATCGGCCCGAGAAAGGTCTCAAATCGCGAACCAAGTTATGCCAAGATATGAACTTTCTGATATCCCGAGAAGCAGTTTTAAAAGATTTGGTCCTTTAGCTAACTATTGATTAAATCGTGCACTTTATTTTCAGACTAAATAACTATCGAAATAAGTCAAACAATGCATCTTCGTGATCATTCAAGACAAATAATAAAATATAAGAGATACACCTAGGAATAAGGGAGTCTAAGTGAGTAATTGGCCCACATGAGTTCGTGTTAGTTTACTAACTTATAATAACAATGATCTCGTTTTTAAGCTTGGTTTGGAGAAAGTGAAAACTTGAGGATGATGATTATTCATAACATTTTCAAAACCCAAGGTATGCTTTTGATTTCTTTATTTTGTATGTTTTTAATCTCTTTAATAAAGGCCGACGTGGATTGATTACAATGAAAAGTGTAATCTTGCTTTGTAACTAATGCATTGCATGAGGACATTGCAATGGTCAAGTGTAGGGGATTTGATAGGTGTGTAAACACCCATCTTTTCTACCACTTAACTACAATAATAACCGGACCAAAACGTGTATTTCATGTCTTTTATGTCGGAATTATGCGTGGTTTGTGTTTTTGTTGTGATTTAGGATGAAAAGGTGAAAAATGGATAAAACACGGACATTCACGGGCATTTATGGACTTTTATTGAAGAAAAGGATAAAAGACGAAGTCAAGAAGTCAAGAGTGCAAAAAGAACGGAAGTCCACGACCAATTCTGAAGATTTATCGAAGAAAAAGTCAAAAGACGGAAGTTTATCAAAAGCCGAAGAATTCAAGTCTATTTTATTGAAGAATTTAAAGACGAGTTCAAAAGAAATCCCGAAGTCAAAAGTCCCTTAAGTCCAAGTTTAAAGAAGATTAGAAGAAAAGGACTAATGACGCAATTAATAAAGATTAATAAAAGGAGGGACTTAAACTTGTAATTAAGAAGAAAGGAAAGAGGGGAGGAAGCTTCCTTAATCCTCCCCTATAAATAGATTAGATTAGTTATCATTTCACTCTTGTTGGCTAGGGTGACACTAGTTCTTCCACCATTTTATATACTTGTCATTTACATTAATTGTCAATTTAATTACCTTGTCTTGCACCTTAAATTCATTTAATTTCAAGTAAGTTTCCTTTTAATTATTGTTAATCTTTACTTTATCTTGTCAATCTCTTATCTACCTTTCTTATTCTTTGATTTGTGGTGTTTATGTTCATGTTCATGCTTTTATTTTGATCCATAGTGTTTTTGATTATTATGGTTAAAGTTGTTTAATTTCATGTTTTTAATTGTTTATTGATGCTTATTCATTGAATCGTTACTGTTTATATTCATACGTGTGTTGATTTTGGTTACTTTTTATTGTTTTTATCTGCTACTGTATGTTCCTTGTTCTTCGGATGTGTTTGCCTGTTTCTGATCTTTCCAGATAAGTTCCGAACCAAGGAAGTGGAAAGTGTTCATTCGGAACTTCTAAAGTTCCGAATCAAAGCTTCATCCGGAAGATTAAACTTGTTCATTCGGAAGTCAAAAGCTTCCGAATCAAGACTCTTCATTCGGAAGTCCAAAACTTCCGAACCAAACATACTCATTCGGAACTTCCAAAGTTCCGAACCAAGGGTTTCATCCGGAACTTTTCAAAAGTTCCGAATCAACTCAAAGTTCCGAATCAAGGACCAAAGTTCCGAATCAAGGCTGTTCATCCGGAAGTCAGAAACTTCCGAATCAAGGGAAATCTTCCGACTCAAGAAGGTTCATTCGGAAGTTATAAACTTCCGAATCAAGGGGTTTCATCCGGAATGTTCCGAATCAAGGAGTGACCAAAGACTTCCGAATCAAGGCAACAAGTGAGAATTCCGAATCAGCAAGTTCCGAATGAGAGATTGTTTTGGATAAGTGACATATTCAGACTAGTTTGTTCCGGATCAAGGATTTTGGTAATATTCCAAGTGAAGAAGAATCATTTCAACCAAAGGTGACATTTAGGACGAGTGATTGTTCCAAACAAAGGTTTATTCCGAATGAGCTGTATTCAGGTTCTTATTAGCTTTTATCTTTAATTTTTATCTTCAAGCTTTATTTTACTTGCCTTTTTATTTAATTGCACTTTTAGATTATTTGCCTTAGTTTTAGTCGCACTTTAAGTTTGCCTTAGATAGATTTAAGTTTACGTCAATTTACTTTAGTACCCTTTAATTTTAGTCACGTTTTTAAGTACTCGCACTTTACTTTAATTAGACTTAGATTTACTTTAAGAGCACTTTTACTTTTAAGTCTTTGCATTTAAATCTAAAATCACCCAAAAATATTCTTTTTTCACTAAAGATCAACTAAGTCACACATAGAGAGCTAAGATCAATTCGTTAAGATACCGAGAACACGAACTTTAATCTATAATTTTTATACGGGCAAAAGCCCAGTTATCAATGATTAGCAACAATTTGGATAGCAGAAATGCTATAACTATATAAATTCACAGGAAACAAGTTTTTATTCTAAGATCACCCAGAACATTGGTGATCCATATCACCTCACAAGTGGCACTAGCCATTCACCTATTTATTTAGCCTCAGTAGAGGACCTTGATACTGTGGGTTGCTTCTTGCTCTTCCAAGAGACAAAAGACCTTCCAACAAAGACACAATATCTAGAAATAGACTTTCTGGTCTTAAGGCACTTAGCATAATCAGCATTAGTGAAATAAGAAAATTTCAAAGAGTTAAATTTGTAAAACTGAATACCAATTCCTAGTGAGTTTTTAAAATATCTGATAACTCTCAAAGAAACTTTAAGGTGAGACTGAAGAGGAGCATGCATGTGCTGACTTAGGCAATGAATAGTATAACAAGTCTGGTGTGGGTGAGATAGATAAGTCTACCTAAAAGTCTTTGGTATTCAAAGATATTGTTAAGATACTTATTAGTCTCACTCTCATCAACATCAAGAAAACAGTTCTCAGGTAAAGGAGTGGTCACTGGTTTAGTAGCAAGTAAACCAAACTCATGAATAATCTCAAGGCAATATTTTCTTTGTGTCCTACAACTTCCCTAGGTATTTTCAAGAATTTCAATACCAAGAAAATATTTCATCACCCCAAGATCCTTTATCATGAATCTGGTTTTAAGAAACTCTTAAACCTCTTAATTTCCTTAAGACAATTACTAGTAAGGATGAAGTCATCAACATAAACAAAAAGAGCAACAAAGATGTTGTCAGTTTTTTGATGTAAAGAGAGTAGTCAAATTTGCTTTGGACAAAGCCATGCTAAATCAAGACAATGGTTAACTTGGCATTCCACTGTCTTGGGTCTTGCTTAAGTCCATAAAGGGCTTTATTAAGCTTACAAACTTTGTTTTTAAGATTTAAAACCTAAAGGCAAAGTCATATAAATGTCTTCATCAAGATCACCATATAGAAAAGCATTTGTTCATATCAAGTTGAAACTAGGGCCAGTCATTTGAAACAACAATGTTAATAAGTCATCTAACAGTGACCATTTTAACAACAAGACTGAATGTTGCATCAAAATCAAACCTTTCCTTTTGACTGTACCCCTTAGCAACAACTCTAGCCTTAAACTTATCAACTTGACCATAGGATGTATATTTAATCTTGTAAACCCATTTTATGTTAATAGCTATTATGCCCATCGGTAACTCACACAGGGTCCAAGTATTATTCCTCAAAAGGGCTTCAATCTCATTGTTCATGGCCTCAACCCACCTATTATTTTTAAGGACATCATAATAGGTAGCAGGCTCAAAAGCTTGTTAAGGGTAGTAGCAAAGCAGAAATGAATGGTATTAAGCTTAGAATAGTTGACATGCTTTTCAATCCCATACTTATGCTTACTATCTAGTACAAAGTCATTAAGTTTACCAGATAATTTGTTAGGTCTGGTAGACTTCCTAATACTAGGTTGTCCTTCCTCAAGATTGTCCCCACTATGCTCAATATAAGTGACAGAAGGACTTGCATTTTTAAAATTTCCCTCACAATATGGATTATCACCTATATGGGTTGCAAAGTCCTCTTTATGAGTCTGCATAGGTGCAGGCTCAGTGGTAGAGTCAACTCTACCTTCCACATAAGGTGCAACTCTGTCATCATCATAGGGACTTAAAGAGTTTTGACTATAAAAAAAGGTTAAAAGCTCAACATCATTTGTACCAACTACATCTGCCAAATCATTTTCTTTTGTGTTTTTCATCTTAAAAGGAAAAACAGTTTCATAGAACCTCACATCTCTTGAAAACAAAACTTTTCTATTATCAAGACTAAAAATTTTGTAAGCCTTTTTAACAGAGGAGTAACCAATAAACACACATATTTCAGATCCAGATGTGAGCTTATCACTGTTATTAAGACAAGTTAAAAAACACAGACATCCAAAACACTTAAGGTGAGAGAGATTTAGTTTATTCTTATAGAGCAATTCATAGGGGGCCCTACCTTTTAAGACAAAAGAAGGGAGCTTGTTGATTAAATAAACAGCAGTTAGAATACATTTAGGTCAGATATTAATAGGAATTCCTTCTGAAACATAAGACTTCTGGCTAAATTGAGCAGGTGTCTATGTTTCCTTTTAGCAATGCCATTTTGCTGAGGGTGTGAGGGAAAGAGGTTTAATGGATGATACCCAGATCAGAAAACAAAGAGAAAACATGTTTGTTAACAAACTCAGTCCTATTGTCATATCTAAAAACTTTGGTTTTAGAATTAAACTAATTTTGAATAAGATTTGTAAAATTCACCAAAAATTCATAAACTTAATCTTTAGTTTTTAAAAGATAATTCCAGATTGCTCTAGAGTAGTCATCTACAATGGTAAGGAAATACTTGTACCCTTCCTTGCTTTGAACCTTGTAAGGACCCCACAAATTAAGGTGAACAAGGGATCATCAATCTTGTCAGATTTTTGATCACTTAAAGGGAAAGGTTCCCTTGTTTGTTTGGCCATGTGACAAGTCTCACAGACATAAATACTAGTATTTCTAGGAAGTTTCAAGTCAGTTTTGAGGGCATTGAGAACTTGGTCTGCTGGGTGACCAAGTCTACAATATCAAAGGTCTTTGGAAGTGTTAAATGTCATAGCATTATTCACATTACCTAGGCTTTTATTCATAAGGTCATCAAAAAGGTAAAGCCCCCTCAGATTCACTATCAGTCCCCAAAGTGGTCCCCTTACCCAAGTCGTGAATATAACATTTATCTTCATCAAAACCAACAAACAAACTTTTAGGATTATTTCTTTAAAAGAAATACGCATCACTTACCCTTTGTGTGGTGTTTGAAAGAGGCTCTTGGTTTGGCATGGCATTAGGCCATCGTGTTTCCAACCATTAGGTCTTTTTTGTACTTTGGAACAACAGTCAGTTCATCCTTTTTTTTCCTGTATCGGTTTTTTAGCTTCTATTTACTTATAACTAGAAAGGAATGAACCGTGTGGGGTAAAATCGTTATGTGAGGCATAGGTTTACATGTAAAACTTACAATTGAATGGAAAAAACACGTATTGCTGGATAATAAGATTCATAATAATGATCTCATTTCTTATGTTTACTTATCATCGGAAAGAACTGATTAGTAGTTGCCAGACTGTATGACGCCACATAACCGTACGTTGGCAGGCCATTCATATTGTGTTTGCAGCCACTGTGGGTTAGCTACATTTTACAAGGTCATAGACTCTGAAATATGATCCATACATACGCGCTTTCTCTAGGCTTGATGTGGGAAGAATGGTTTTATCTAGGGCGGAGCCAGGATTTTTAGTTAAGGGAGGCTAAGTATACTTAAGGCAAGAGTTCATAGTGTTGGGGGAGGCTGAATGTAGAAAGTATTAGAAAAATAGCTTTTAATACACATAAATAATAAACAAAATAGACCGATTAAAGATGGCTCAACACCCACTAATCCCCTACTAGCTCCGCCCCGACTTTTATCGGTTGTACGAGGCTGTGAGCATGTGACGAGTAACAATGGATTCAATCAAAATGATATTACATGCATCTTGACGGAGCAACTCCTTGCAGATCCAACTATGACGAGTGCATCCTTTTTGGTCGACTAATAGCCTACCTGAGCCTTATATTGAATAAAAAGTTGTTGGCATATATCCTAGATGTAGGCACCAATATATTTTAGGACCATAAATCCAACAATAAGCTAAAAGCCTAAAAACAGACCCCCCGTATTTTAATTATTAAGGAGTACTTAATATTGCATAATTTTTTTTATGTAATCGACATTTTGCCTCTCAAATACTCGCCAATCCATGTTCCTGTTTAAAGGCGTTTGATCAAAATATAAAGCAAAAGAGCCATAAGCATTCAACTATTCAAACGCATCATATAAGCCACAACTGTATTTCACCTAAGATAAAAGAAGAATGCAATATAATAAGCCACAACTGTATTTCTTATCCTGAATTCCAACAACAACAGTATAAACTCTTGATCTAAAATGGATAAGTTAATTGATCAGAAAGAAAGTCATGCATATACATTTCGAACGAAATATAAGTAAGTAGTTCGTAATCATAAGATGAAAGTTTATGTACTTAAAATTAATAGTCGTGAGATAGGATCGAACTCGGGATCACGGGATTGCACACATAACGTAAAGAGTTAATTTATTTATTAAATATATTTTATATATATTTATTAAATCAAACCAAAGCTTAACTAACGATCGTTGATAAATAAAAGTTAAGTTATAACGACCGTTATGGAATTAAATAGAAGCTAAAAGAAGGAAACAGGAAAAATTCCGGAAGCCCTAGATGGGCTTAATGGGGCGTCAGCCTAAGGAAGAAAAAGGAAGGAGGAAAGATTTTCTTTCCTAATTGGTGTTTAGCTTGGAGACCAAGTTTTGTCAAGCCTATATAAACACCCAAAGCCTTCATAATTTTTCATCCTATCCCTCTTTCTTGTCTCTCTTGATCGCCGGCCAAACACCCTATTTTAGGGTTTTGGTTTTCGATTTTTCTATTTAAAATATATCTAGTCCTAGCCCCTCTCTAGGGTTGTTGGGTAGATATTCCATAAGCGTTGAAGCTCGGTTTGTTCGTGCTAGACTCACGGTTAACTCGTTGTATTACGTGTGTACAAGAGCGTGACATAATCTTCCTTTAGATTATATTGTTGGTGGTATTCGTGATAAACCCTAGTTGCCGTCCGTTCCGTCGTCTTGTGGATCTTGCTAGGATAAAGGTATGTAACCCTAATCTTGATTAATATAATTGTGTTAAATTAATGATCTTGTTAATCGCTTCCGCTATGCGTGCTTTGATCCATATTAGGGTTTTAAATAATTGTTATGAACTATATAAACCAACAGTGGCATCGAGAGCCGTTTTAGCATGATTATAATTATCAAGATCTAAAGTTTTTTTTAACTAATATTGATTTGTGTTAAAAATTACATGTTGTTTTTTTTAGGTTTTATAAAAAATTAGGGTTTTGTTTTTATTGTTATTAAAATCGACTATAGTCGAATTTTTATAATTTTTTTTATAAACCCTAAAATTACATGGTAATTGACTTTAGATGTTTTGCATGAATTAATTGTTATGTCATGTGTGGTTACAATCCGTAGTTTTTTAAATTGTTAAGAGAATGTGGGAGATCCGTAATAAACATGCATGTTTCTTACGGATCATATAATTTTGATTGCTATTTGCTTTATTTGATTCAATGTTTTAAAATTAGGGAAGACTTTTTATGTTCATAAAAACCCTAGATTTGATGTTCTTTGAATAAATTGTTTTGCATGTGGCTATTTGATTTAGTTTTTTTTGTACTACTTGTTTTCATACGTTTTTTAATTGTATGTTGTAAACAAGGGTAATTTTTTTCCAAGAAAAATAATATAGACTAAATCTTATCAAAATTAATGAATTGTTTTGAGATGTAAAATACATATGATTTGCGTTGATTAGAATTGCAATTGCAACTTAACGGCCTACTCAATTTTGGCAAACTATAAAGTGGGTATAACGCACCGCTGGTCAAGTACCCGGTTAAGGAAGGAGGTGTTATGCTTCAGCGCTGACCAAATTCCCGGCTCGCCTGTGCATCAAAATTGGAATTACCTACGGTTGTTATTGGTACAATTCTTTAAGGTTGATTTAACTACATTAATTCACATCCGAAACACAATGAATAAGGTTATTGCTTTGTGCTATAACTAAGTTCTAGAAAAAGTACGATGTGAATTTAGTTGTGTGTAAAATCTTTAATTGGTTTAACCAGTACCTCAACTTGCAAGTATATGATGAACTTTTAGTCTCACCAAAAAGTTTACTAAAGGTTTTATTAAACTTATGATATGGAGATGTATGCATACTTCTCCGTACATGATTTTGACACCAAAATCTATACCCTAAATTTAAGTCATATGCCCTCTAATTGACGAACACTTGAAGTTACAATTATCGTCATATAAGATATCGGACGATGTTGTAATGGAGAGAAAACTTCATGACTGAATAAGATTGCACATGAAGGTTTTACGTTCTTTAGATTAGTCGACTTAATTGAGTTACTCAGTGAGAACTGGAAACTTAAGGCATAGAGTAGGGATAAAACATGTTTACAATGCAAATGATTTTGGCAATGTAAATCCCTAACATATCTAGAAATTGCAATTTGATTTGGCAATTATTGTTCGACAAGTTACTATGTTGAATACATTTGTCACTAGCAGATCAACTGATGTGATGAATCTATGTCAATATGGGTTCTAGTTTTTCAAGGAAAATACTATGGTTTTATTACCGGGGTAATTTTATTTTCCTGAATTGTATTATCAAAAATACTAATGTTTGAACTTATTTTTGTAGAAATGGCTCAACCCGAAAGTAATCTGACAATAAGCTCGGCGTTCAAAGCTTTCTTTGAACGACCTGAACTTACTGGCCTGAATTTCAATGACTGGTACCGCTCACTAAGAATTGTTCTGAGAGCAGCGGGTACTATCAATATCTTGGAAACTCCTTTTCCGGAGGATCTTGCTGAAGGAGCATCTTATGCGGAAAGGCTTCAACACGCTGCTAACGTTAAGAAGAACCATGAGGTGGCTGCTGTAATGTTAGGGAGAATGGCTCCATCACTTCAAAGGAAGTATGAGCTATTTCCTCCTAAGCAGATGCTTGATGAACTCAAGGCAGTGTATGAAACGCCACAAGTTGTAGAGATCTATGATCTGGTTGATGCTCTACATAGTTGTAAGCAAGCTCCTGGAAAGTCCGTAAGTGCACATTACATGGAGATGAGAAGTTATATGGAACAGCTCATCGCACTAGGACAACCCTTTGATCATAATATGGCTATTAACTTGATCAATAGGTCCCTTAATAAGGACTTTGGTGATTTTGTTCGTAACTATAATATGCATTGCACGGGGAAGACAGTGAATGATTTGCATGCAATGCTCATTGACTTCGAAAAGGGTTTGAAAGATAAGGCATCCACTGCTATGCCTCAAGTACTGTATGTACAAAAGGGTAGAGTGTCTAAACCTAAACCGCAAGGGAATAAGAAGTAGAAAGGCAAAGGCAAGGCTGATAAGAGCAAGCAAGTTGCGACTACATCTAAGCCGAAGCAGAACTTTGCTAAGAAATCTCAGAAAGATGAGACTTGCCACTACTGCAAGATGACTGGACACTAGAAGAGGAATTGCTCTCTCTATCTCCATGAAATGGCAGAACATAAGAAGAAGGCTGAGCAAGTTGCTGTAGCACCATCTTCAGGTAACTTATTTATGATAGAGTTATTTAATCTTTCATGCAAATCAAACTCCTGGGTATATGATACGGGATGTGGTATTAACATTTGTAATACCCTGCAGGGATTTGAGTTGAAGAGGAGACTTTCCTATGGGGATCAATTTCTGCAAGTGGGCAATGGTGCACAAGCAGCAGTTGAAGCTATAGGAATATTTAAATTAGTTTTACCTTCGGGTTTAGTACTGTCTTTAAATAATTGTCATTATGCACCTACAATTGTTAGGGGTGTTATTTCCTTTTCTTGTATGTTGGATCTTGTATTTACTCACACGATTGATAATAATAGAATTTCTGTTTTCAAAGATGGTCTATTCTATTTTGATGCAATTTCTGTGAATGGTGTTTTTGAAATTAACATACATGATAAAAATTCCAAGAGAAAAAATAATTCTGTTTTTAGCATGAATAAGAAGAGTAAGTTAGACAAGAACTCTTCTTATCTTTGGCATTGTAGGCTTGCCCATATTGGGAAGACTCGCATACAAAAGCTGCAACGTGATGGGCTTTTGGAAAGTATCAATGATGAATCATTTGATAAATGTGAATCTTGTATCTCTGGAAAGATGACCAAGAAACCTTTTAATAGCAATATTGAAAGGGCTACTGAACTACTTGGTTTGATACATACTGATGTGTGTGGACCACTTAGACATGTGTCAAGGAAAGGTGCTAGCTACTTCTTAACATTTACGGATGATTATAGCCGCTATGGTTGTGTTTATTTACTTAAGCATAAACATGAGGTATTTGAAACATTCAAGACGTTTAAAGCAGAAGTAGAGTTACAACTAGGAAAGAAGATTAAAGCTCTTCGTTCTGACCGTGGTGGTGAATAAGTCAAGAGTTTAAAGATTATTTAAGTGAGAATGGAGTTGTTTAGAAACTTACTTCTCCATATACTCCACAACAAAATGGTGTATCCGAAAGGAGAAATCGTACATTATTGGATATGGTACGATCTATGTTTAATCTTACAACTTTACCATTATCTTTTTGGGATTATGCTCTTGAATCTGCTGTTCGTATTCTAAATATGGTTCCCACTAAGAAGGTTGATAAGACACCATATGAACTATGGCATGGCAAGAAGCCATATTTGTCTTCTTTGAAAGTCTGGGGTTGTGAGGCGTATGTGAAACGTGACTCTGGAGATAAACTCCAACAACGCTCAGTAAAATGTATCTTTGTAGGTTACCCTAAGGAAACTATGGGTTACTACTTCTATTATCCGGCTGAGAACAAAATAGTTGTGGCTCGGTATGGAGACTTCCTTGAAAATGATCTTGTAAATCAAGAATTCAGTGGGAGAAATTATGATCTTGAAGAAATTCAAGAAGATACATTGCCTTCTGAAAATACTAGCGAAGAAATTCCTGTAGAACCAGAAAGTCTGAGTGTTCCACCGGAATTAATTCCTCCACGTAGGTCTCAAAGGACTATACGTGCGCCGGACAAACTATGTCTATACATAGAGGATGATGAGGAGGAAGTAGGGGATCTTGGTGAACCTGCTAACTATCGATCCGCAATGTCTGATCCAGAAAAGTCAAAATGGATAGTTGCGATGAATGAGGAAATGAAATCCATGGAAATCAATGATGTTTGGATTCTTGTAGACGCGCCTAAAAATGCTAAAGTAGTGAAAAATAGGTGGATCTATAAGAAGAAAACTAACATGGATGGTGATGTACAATCCTATAAAGCACGTTTAGTGGCTAAAGGTTTTACTCAAACTTTTGGCATAGACTACGAGGAGACATTTTCTCCTGTAGCAGACTTACGAGCTATTAGGATTCTCATCGCTATAGCAGCATACTATGACTATGAGATATGGCAAATGGATGTTAAAACTGCCTTCTTGAATGGTCGCTTAGATGAAGACATCTATATGCAACAACCGGAAGGGTACGTTGATCCTAAATATCCAAAGCGCGTGTGCAAACTTCAAAGATCTATTTATGGTTTGAAGCAAGCATCACGTCAATGGAATAAGCGATTTGATGAAGAAAATAAAAGGTTCGGATTTATTCAAAATCGTGATGAGCCATGCGTATACCGCAAACCTAGTGGGAGTAATGTAGTGTTCCTAATTCTCTATGTCGATGACATATTAATCATGGGAAGTAACATTCCAAGACTTAAGGAAGTTAAGGATTATCTTGGTAAATGTTTTTCTATGAAAGATTTGGGAGATGCTGCATATATTCTGGGAATTAAAATCTATCGAGATAGGAGTAGACGGTTGATTGGTCTTAGTCAAGATGCTTATATTGATAAGATATTAAAGAAATACAACATGCATAACTCTAAGAAAGGTTTCTTACCGATGGAGGTTAAGCATGAGTTAAGTCATGAGAAAGATGCATCATCACCTGAAGAGGTGGCTTACATGAAGAAGGTGCCTTATGCTTCGGCTGTAGGATCTATTATGTATGCTGTAAGATGCACAAGGCCTGCTGTAAGATGCACAAGGCCTGCTGTGGCGTTTGCTTAGAACTTGGTCAGTAGATACCAACAGAATCCAGGAAAGTTCCACTGGACTGCTGTTAAACATATTCTAAAGTATTTGAGGAGTACGAAAGATATGTTTTTGGTATTCGGGGGTAAACCAGACACAGAACTGAATGTAACAGGGTTCTGTGATGCGTCCTGGCAATGTGATAAAGACGATACGAAGTCTCAGACGGGTTACGTGTTTGTCATCAATGGAGGAGCAGTTGACTGGAAGAGCAGTAAGCAGAAAACCATTGCTATGCATGCGACTCAATCTGAGTACATGGCCGCTTCAGAAGCTGCAATGGAAGCTGTTTGGATTAGGAAGTTTATTGGAGATCTTGGAGTGATGCCTTCAATTAAAGAACCTATTGATATATATTGCGACAATTCTGCGGCAATAATATTCGCCAATGACCCTGGAGTCATGAAGGGCGCCAGACACTTTAAACGTAGATATCACTACGTTCGAGAACAAGTGGAAGCTCGAGAAATAAAATTAATAAAAGTTCACACAGATGATAACGTAGCTGATCCTTTTACTAAGGCTTTATCTAGGCCAAAGGTAGTTAAGCATGCCAAGGCAATTGGGCTGCAACTAGCTAGCGAATTCATGCAATAAACCTGTTGATTAGTATTTGGATAAAGGATGTAAGACATTATTGAATTGATGAAATAAAGAATGGATTTCGTTTATTTTTCTGTTATTTGATTTTGTATCCTATTTTACATGTTTTAATCCATGAGCATTTTGATGTTTCTAAATGTCCGTTGTCGATTAATAATATGGGAGTATTAATAAACTAAGACAATTCAAAATAGTGACAGAGTATACTTGAAAGTATATTGGTCAATTTTGGAAGATATTTGATGGATCAAATATTGGACTTATCCCAACTATGTGATTTTACTTTATGGATCTTTGTCATTAAGTAAATCATAGATAGTTATCCTTAGACCTGAGATACCAGGAAACTGCATTGAATGTAGTGCATTTCTGTAAGGTAACCTAACGCTAAACGTAACTGATAGTCATAAGGGTTATTTTCAGAAGTGTTGCGAAGTTCATGTGTTTTGCTTGTAGTCAAAATGGGATTCGTTTCCTTCAAATTATTATTTGAAGTATAAATACAACTGGGCCCCTCGGGGGAGTAGTAAGATGTTTGTGTGGCCACACCCAAATGTGTTTTGATAATCTTACTATATCCGTAAACGAGAAAAAGAATAGTTAATGAAGGAATGACTTAGATCCATATCCTTATTAACAATGTGTTTGAAATGAAAGGATAATAATAATGATGTAATCATTAAAAGGTTATTGTCCAGGAGACCTTACCCGGTTTGTACTAGTGACATTGCTAGTGTAACTAGACGCTAGTCAATGTGATCACGATATTAGAATTTTGTCCAAGTGGGAGCTGAAAGTTTATGGACTTAAAATTAATAGTCGTGAGATAGGATCGAACTTGGGATCACGGGATTGCACACATAACGTAAAGAGTTAATTTATTTATTAAATGTATTTTATATATATTTATTAAATCAAACCAAAGCTTAACTAACGATCGTTGATAAATAAAAGTTAAGTTATAACGACCGTTATGGAATTAAATAGAAGCTAAAAGAAGGAAACAAGAAAAATTCCGGAAGCCCTAGATGGGCTTAATGGGGCGTCGACCTAAGGAAGAAAAAGGAAGGAGGAAAGATTTTCTTTCCTAATTGGTGTTTAGCTTGGAGACCAAGTTTTGTCAAGCCTATATAAACACCCAAAGACTTCATAATTTTTCATCCTATCCCTCTTTCTTGTCTCTCTTGATCGCCGGCCAAACACCCTATTTTAGGGTTTTGGTTTTCGATTTTTCTATTTAAAATATATCTAGTCCAAGCCCCTCTCTAGGGTTGTTGGGTAGATATTCCATAAGCGTTGAAGCTCGATTTGTTCGTGCTAGACTCACGGTTAACTCGTTGTATTACGTGTGTACAAGAGCGTGACATAATATTCCTTTAGATTATATTCTTGGTGGTATTCGTGATAAACCCTAGTTGCCGTCCGTTCCGTCGTCTTGTGGATCTTGCTAGGATAAAGGTATGTAACCTTAATCTTGATTAATATAATTGTGTTAAATTAATGATCTTGTTAATCGCTTCCGCTATGCGTGCTTTGATCCATATTAGGGTTTTAAATAATTGTTATGAACTATATAAACCAACATAAGCAACCATAATATTGCACATTTTGACGATTTACTTGTCAAATGATCCGTAACAACCTTACATAAAGCTTGAGTTATTGTCCGCCAGTACGCGCGCTAGTGAGAACATGATCAACGTATCAAAGCAGCGAAAACTCGACACACTTTGAACTCAAAGTGAGTTATATGGGATGACTTTCATGCATTATATATTTAAGATATTAAGCATTGTTGTGTTAAGTTAATTGCTTTCATAAATGTAGCTAACGTTTTCTGCTTGCAAGCTTAATCGTGGAAGTTTCAATTAAATGAAGTACCGGAACTTGGTACAAACGTCATACTGTATTCGATTTAAATTTCAAGCTTAATGTAGAAATCCAGAACACTGACCATTTAGAAAGGTCTCTTGCATCTTTCATTAATTCATACATATTAATGGTGTTCTGTTGTTTGTTCCAGACGAAGAAGAGTGATGGTAACATGTGTAGAATGAAAAACTTTTTCTCACTCCAAAAATATTTACTACTATACTACTATACTACTATACTACAATACCATTTTTATTAAAATGAAATGATATCCCACAAAAGTACTTGAACTATGTGGGTGTATCAAGTGTATGAATTTATTGAATTAAGGCAATGAGATGTACATATTATTTTTTAGTTAATTTTAAGAAAGTACTTTGAAATTAAATGTAGTTTTTGCTACTACTCATTTTGAATGGTTTAGTTTGAACTGTTGATAGCAATTCTGGTTTTAGTTTTGTTGCTAACAAGGTTTGTAACTCATGCTTCACTGTGAAGCTTGAGATTTTACGTTAATTTATGTTAGGTGGAATTGTTCAGTAAAAACGAATATTTTAACAGTGGGAGAAAAGGATTATTTATGTAGATTTCAAGGATGCTTTTATATATATTATACTTCAACATTTAATACAAAATTGTACGTATATTAGAAGTTGTTGTCCCATAGATTACGTGATGATTAAACAAGAAAGAAAGGTAGAAAATAGATGAATTCTACAGAGAGAAACTAGAGAGAGAAAAGAGAGAGAAGTGTGTGAGAACTTGGTGAATATTAGATTAGGAGAATAGAAAAATGAGACAACCAACCTCTCCTTACATGCAAGGAGAGGTTTATATAGCCTTGCCTACATGTGGCATAATGAGCTATATGATAGTGGGCCGAGCTTTCCTTTTGGGCTTTGGTTACTTATGAATGAACCTTAGCTTAAAGTTAAGCCCGTAATATATGACTAACCTACTACCTATTACAACGTTCTAATATACGATACATAATAAGCATATGACCGAGCATTCTTGTTTGACTCAATATTTTGAGGCTAACAATCTCCCCCAATGAGAGGTCATTACCCTTTATGAGAGGTCATTACCCTTTGTCATTTGGAAATGTAGAGATTACTAATCTCGCCATAAATGAGTCTTGAACGTGTAATAGTAGTCTTTTTCCTACATGCTGTGATCTTTGAGCATTTGTCGTTGTCTTTCGACTTTGTCTTTTGATCTTGAGATCTTCAAATTATCCTTGACTTGTCTTTGCCATCTTGCGATCTTGTGTCTTCATCCACATGCTCACGCTATTGATTGTTGAATATGTCTTTTGGCATGAGTATGTGGTTTTGAATCTTTGACTTTGCTGAGTACACCGTGACGCCACCTTCTTGAGACAAAACATAGACAAGGACTGAATGGCTTTGACATTCGTCCTAAATCGGTAGCGTGTTACCTCCGGTCGGTGAAGACCGTTATACGATATTAAATACTGTACCTATGATAGGTAGATTCAGTTAAGACTCTCCTTGACAGGGTTTCGTGGCTGTACTAGCCGTTCTCTTTACTCGACCGTCTTAAAGCAAGACTACGAACATAAAGAGTGAATCAATTGGATAGATATCCGCTTGATTAAAGTCGTCAATTCAAATTCCTGGAACAAGTGTGATTCGTAAAGAATCTTACCATTGTTGCTTTCCAGTTGACACAAGCTTGATATATAAGAATCTCACAAGTCACCTACCGTAACGTTGTTTGATGCTGACGCTAGAAGGATTTCCATTCGTCACTGTGAATATTAATGAATATCACTCTGAATGTTCTAGCAAGACCATAAAGATATTGCGTAGAAACCTGTAACGAGTTTGAATCAATTCAGAATCAAACCACTATTGCTTTTCAGTTCTACATATGTTTAATTCATAAAGAATCTTACATATGACTCACCGCAGTGCTGTTTGATGTTAACACTGGAAGGATTTCCACTCATCATTGTGAATACTAAGTAGTATCATTCTGAGTGTTCTAGAAATATCACAAGGATATGGCGTAGGACTCTCTTGTTCGTCATCCGTGTGTCCTAACGAGATTTGATTGATCTCTTGGCTCTAGACTCGATTTGTGGATTTTTAGTGGTCGGAGGCTGGAGCAGATGCCACCTATTCAATATCAACTATCTCGGAATGAGAAAGCTAATAGAAGTCATGTTGTTCTCCATGACAATAAAACAAACTTCTTTTGAGAGAAGCCTGAGTAGTTAGGAAAGGGTTGTGCTTCACATCACTGGGTCCATGATGAGTTGCCTTCATGATGTGTTGACCCGGTTTCTGCCTAAGTTGTATGAAGGGCTTCTTTCTTTACACCCTTTATCCTTACATTTCTTTTTTATTCTTCAACCCCTTCAATGCTTACCAAGACATCATTACTAGCACCTTGTTGTGATTGTTCCAGTGCTAGCATCAGTACTTAGTCGGCATTCAGCTACGTTCACATTCTACTCCATCTTTCCTAAGGACTTCTAATAATCTATTGGATTGTCCCTAGGAAGATCCCTCCGGTTCTGGTTGGAACATAGGACTTAAACCTAACCACCCTTTTGACACCAATAACGTCGTGAATTAAAGATGTTGTGGATATTTGATCGTAACCATAAAAACTACTTCAAATATTTAACAAGGGGTTTGAAAAACATTTAACACCTTGATATTTTTTTGTCGTTTCAGAAATGCTCCCCCTTCACATGTGCATCGATAATCGAAAGTGTTTTGCACATGTAGGTAAGATTTAAAGTGCTTGAGTCTTATATAAGATCACATTTTAATCATATTTTCTCCCCTATCTCTAATATATAAAATCTTTTGATATTAGAGATACCAAATTTGATTAAAATACATTTTGAAAAATAGTCTTGAAAGTCTCCGAGAGAAAGATGTGTTAATCTTTTGCATGAATTTGGAATGCTCCCCCTCAAAAATTAATCCAATTGAATTGTCATTGTGAGGATTTGATCCACATTTCGCTTTTTGAGGATGAGAGTTGTTGAACACACAATTTTTGAAAGATTTTGAATAATCATTGAAAAATTTTTGAAACAAAATTGTGTTCAACGCTTTTTCAAAAATCCTATTTCTTTTTGGCGAAGAGGTTTTTCTAAAGCATAAACTTGAGTTCTTAGACTTTGAATGTATTGACGAATCCACTCAAGTGTAAGAAGATTTCTCTTCTTTGCTGAGGGTAAGGGCTAAAGCGTACACTCCCCCGTGAATATAGAATCGGGTTGCAATCTGAAAATGATTACTAGCCATAGTGTTGAGCTCAAAACGTTAAAAGTTTTGTGACAAGCTCAACCCGTGATAGATTGCTCTACCCGTTGTTTAGAAATATTGTCCAAAATAGACAATTTCCTTAATTAAAAGAAGAAATGACATGTTTTGAAAAATATTTACAACTTTCATTCGAGCTTTATGTACACACCCGTGTCGTTATTGAGCGACATTTCTAGGCACGTCCATATTATCGATACTGAAAGACATGTCGGGAAGAATATTTTTGGATTTTGAAAGATTTTTAATTTTGTGTTTTGTTTTTATATGTTTTATATTTTTGTATTTTGCTTTTTTCAAAGATATTTACAAGTTGATGTTTGATAGATGAATCAAGCAGGATTCTTCGCCAGAATCTCTAGTTTTGCTGGAGTCAAACATCTCATACCAATTTGCCTAACTAGATACGCAAACCTCTCTTTCGAAAGAGCTTTTGTAAACAAGTCAGCTAATTGGTAATCAGTTCCAACAAAATATAGTTCAACGATACCCCTTTCAACTTGTTCCTTAATGAAGTGATATCTGACATCAATGTGCTTCGTGCGGGAATGCTGTACTGGATTGCAGGAGATGGCTATGGCGGACTTTGAGTCACAGTACATAGGTACTTTATCAAAGTGGAAGCCATAATCCGTGAGTTGTGTTCTCATCCACAGAACTTGAGCACAACATGCAGATAGAGACACATACTCCGCTTCGGCTGATGACAGTGACGTGCAATCCTAATTCTTGGAAGACCATCCCACAAGCTTATCTTGACCTAGAAATTATGCACCACCAGAAGTACTTTTATGTGTATCAAGACACCCTGCGTGATCAGAATCTGAATAGGCCGTTAGAAAGAAACCGGTTTCCCTCGGATACCAGAGTCCCAAATGAATGGTATTCTTTAGGTATCGAAATATCCGTTTAACCTCCTTGAGGTGCTTTTCAGTGGGTCGTGCTTGATATCGTGCACAATAACACCTCGCATGTGATATATCTGGTCGGCTTGCTGTTATGTACATGAGGGAGCCGATCATGGAACGATATTTTGTTTGATCTATGGCATCTTCCTCCAAATCAGCATCTAGGGATGTGGTTGATAATGGTGTCCCAATGGGGTCACATGAGGTCATACCATGCTTTTTGATTATCTCTTGACAATACTTAGCTTGGTTAATAAAGATATCACTTGGGGATTGGTGAACTTGAATTCCTAGAAAGAATTTTAGTTCGCCCATCATTGACATTTCAAATTTGTTGTGCATGAATTTTTCAAACCATTTTGAAAGTTATGGGTTTGTAGACCCGAAAATAATGTCATCAACATAAATCTGCACAAGCAAAATGTCATCCCCATATTTATAAGTGAACAAAGTTAGATCAATGGAACCTTTTGAGAAACCTTTGGAGACCAGAAATTTCAAGAGCTCGTCGTACCACGCCCTTGGAGCTTGCTTGAGTCCATAAAGTGCTTTGTGGAGACGATACACCTTGTCAGGATAATAAGGATTGACGAATCCTTCCGGTTGCGTGACATAGACTTCTTCCTTCAAAGGACCGTTAAGAAACACCGCCTTTACATCGATTTGATACACGACGAATCCATTATGTGTAACATAAGTAAGGAAAATCCCGACCGCTTCCATTCGAGCTACTGGTGCAAATGATTCTTCAAAATCAATACCCTCTTTCTGACCATACCCTTTAGCCACTAGCCTAGATTTGTTTTTGATGATCGTGTTCTCTTCATCCATCTTGTTTTTCCAGATCCATCGAAGATTTAATGGTATAACCACATTTGTGTTCTTAATGCTTTGTGATCGAATATGTGTTTTGGGAGTGTTTTATGGTAACCTATCCTTCCCATCCGTCTTGGGGGCAAACGCAGGTTTTGAAAATGCAGAATTAGAGAAAACATATGGTTTTCCCAAGACAGAGGGTCTAGTCACTTTTTGCGCATTGGGTTGTCTTACAACAGGTTTCTTAACACTAGGTTCCACAATTTTCCCACCCATCTTAGCAACGAGTTTCTTCAACTTTGCTATCGCTATTTCCCTGTCTTGTAACTGAGCTTTCAACCCTTTAATTTCCAAACTCTTTTCATTCATTTCTCGAAACGTTTTGGAAAGTTTTTCTTGCAAGTTATTATCATGTACCAACGTCTTTTTGCAAAGCAAGTTCAAGAGAATGACGATGTTTTTGAAGGAAATCAGTTTTGTGTTGAAGTAACTCCAAAGCCTTTTTATCAACATTTTCTTTACGTATCGAAAGCTCAAGTTCAAGACGCTCACATTCTTTGATTTTATCAAGATATTTGCATGCAACATCAGAATATTCATCGATATCAGCACAAGATTGAAGAGTAACACACAAAATATCTTTAGAGAGACATTCTTCTAAGAGTAAATCATATTCATCTGAAAAAACGGACTTGTCCATTTGAAGATCGTCAATTTCTTTCTCAATAGACTCAACATATTTTAAATCATCAAACATTTCAGACCGAATTAATCTTTCAAATTCAAGAATATTTTCTTTTAATGTGGTCGTGTTCGGTATTAAGATTTGTTTGATAAGCACAGTTATTTCTTGAGGAATCGGTTTTTTCCACTCGTCATTTTCTCGTTGTTTCCATTCATTGTCAACAATGGATTTAATATTATCAATGTAATGTTGTAGAAACCAAAATGTCTGCCTACTCTTGCTTTTTAGAAGCATCAAGAGGCAAGTAGTTGGTGAACTTAGAAACGTTTGTTTTCTTAGTAGCAAAAGCTTTCTTCCATTGAATTCTTCTTTGTTTGCATTCTAAAAACAATTCCTCACGAGACTTTTATTTTTGTGTAGTGAAAAGACCATATAGGCTATTCTCATAAGCATAATTTTATGGTTTCACAAACTCTTTATTGACCGGTGATCTACTCTCCTCTTCCAAAAGGGATGTCTCATCATAACCAAGAGGATATTCAGGATCGGTCCATTCGGACTCATCCATATAAAGGCGCGGATTCGCAGCTTGAGCTTGGGCAAGATAATCAGGATTTGCAAAGCTAGCTTGACCCTTAAACATATACGGAGGTGCTATCATTCTTACGGTTTGAATAGAGTCATGCGTTTTATAAACAACTTTCTTCAAAAATTTCGACTTGTGCCTCTAGTTCCGTTACTTTTTCAGTATCTTTTTCATGTCGAATTTTGAAATCTTGTTTTAACGTTTCAACCTCTTGTTTCTTAACCTCAAGAATTTTAGCAAAGTCGGTGTTATTTATTGAAAACCGTTGTTCAAGTTCATTAACTTTGGTGGTAGCAAGGTACGTTTTTTGACGTTCATCCATTAATAAAACATTAAATTGACGTTTCTCTTTGGTTAATAACTCAAGAGTTTCGTTGTATTTCTTTTCAAGATCGTCCTTTTGACTTTTTAACGCACTACCCTTGTACCCCTTAAGCTCTTTGGTTTTCTGAAGAAGCTCATCTTTATAGCGTTCAATGGTCTCACTAGATGTAATTAGTGCGGCTTTGCATTCTTCAAAATTTTGAGTGAGCGCTGTGTTTGCCTTCTTTAATTGCTTTTGACTTTTTCTAGTTTCATTGACATCTTTTTGTAAACTAGCAATTAAATTAGCAAGCGCGACACGCTCCTCATCATCATACTCATTTGCATGTTGATCATCCTCAAACTCATTATTGCACATGTCTGATGAATCGAGTGTGGTATTGCTATCAACCTTTTCCGTCATACATGTGTCATTAATGGCATTGGGTAGCTCACTATGCTCATGAATATCACCAAACACATTATATTCATCAGTGGTGTGTATCTTATCGAGTGGCTCAGTGTCAAAGATAGGGCCATTGTCATCTTCAGTGACGTTGAGAACTTCGTCAACCTTTGCCATGTACGAGTAACGTGCTTCTAATTCTTGGTCAGAGGCTTCATCATCAGTATCATCAAGCATTGCTCCTTCCTCAGCCGACAATTTGATCCTTGCTTCCATCTTCTTACATAACAACATATTCTCTTTATGATAGCTAGAGTCCCTAACCCGTTTCGGCTTTCTGCATTCCTTTGCCATATGCCCATAACCTTGGCAATTATAACACTGAATCCCACTTTGTTGAACCACTTGCGTTCCAACAGTTTCCCTATTCCCAGTAGCAGCAACAATCCTCTGAGTATCATACTTGGCAGTTTGTCGATCATACCTTGCAGAATCCTGAACATGTGTTGGATTACGTCGATCATACCTAGAAGGACTTTAACCACGTCGACGTGTGTCATACCTTGAAGGGTTCTCAACATATTGGTTCTTTGTGTTGGATGATGTTCGAAGATTGTTGTTGGTAGGTTTGAAGATTTTCTTGTAGGCTTTCATAATGAAAGCAATTTGTTGTTTCATTTCCTGATTCTTCTGAGCTTGATCTTCATCACTATCCTCTTCAGATGATGACTCAGATGGTGGTGATGGTGCTCTTGGTTCTTTTCCGCGTGATCTTGTGGAGGATGAATACTTGGATGATGTGGAATATCGTGGTGAGGATGATTGAATGGAGTATGACTTTGGAGTACGAGATCGATGATCTTGAGTAGTAGACACTAGAGCAAGTGGATTAGCCGTCTTTGCAACGCGTTCAACTCGAATTTCATTTGCCTCATGCTGAAACTGTTTCAAGATATCAAAGAGTGTGATAGTTTACCTTGTCTAACTGCTTCTGTTGTTTCACCAAAGTAACAAAACGTGTCCACTCTGGTTGAAGTTGTTGAAGAAATTGCACATTGACTTTCATGGTGAAGACCTCCAAGTTGTTTCTTGTCATATCGTTCATCATCTTGTAGAATCGTGAATAATAAGACTCAATTGATTCTCCATCCAATGCAGTAAACTTACCAAAGTTCCAAAACAAGTTTGTTTTAACATCTTGCTTGTTGAGTGATTCTCCTTGTTGTAAGCGTTCATTAGCCGTCCACATTTCTTGTGCCGTAGGACATGCATCAACCGTGGAATAAATATCATCTCCAATTCCACTTAGAATCATATAGATTGCTTATTTTTATGCACCATACCAAGCACGCTTCTCTGGTGTAAGATCAGATAACGTTTCTTTTCTTGTGGTTGCGGGTATTTCTGGAATAGTGTCTGTGGCTCGTGTATGAGGAACAATGATATCGGAGAAAACATATGGTCCATTGTTAATACATTGCCTCAATGCATCACCATTAGGTCTTGTGTCAAGATAGCGAAGAAAACGTGATTGCCATTGAGCATATCGACCGGCCACAAGCATTGGTGGTCTCTCTTTGTTACCCACCACCATGATGTTGTTGTTCGTCACACGATATTTTGCAGTAGAATCCATCTCAAAATTCTCTTAAGTGATGAATTGAATGTGGATCTTAAGTAGTTGTGTTGTTGTTGAAATTCCGAAAATTGCGATTTTTTTCTCAGTCCGACAATAAATTCCTCAGTCTGACAAAACGGTAGACCTAAAAAAATTTGTAATCACCAAATTTTGAAATCGAGCTAGAAATAGCCTAAAACTAGTATGGAAAAAATTTGAATCTACTTGACGGGAAAATTTTAACTCTTTAAATCTTCATGTAGACTACGTTCTGGGACTAGTCTAGATAGTGGGTAAGTCTAAAAAATACTCTAACAAAATTTAGATGTCCATCGCAATGTCACCCATCGCACTCATTGATCGCGCTCTTAGATCGTAGTCCTTGATCGTACTCTTAGATCGTACTCTTAGATCGCAACCTTAATCGTACTCTTAGATTGTAGTCATTGATCGTACTCTATGATCATATCCTATGATCGTACTCACTGGTGATCGTAGTCTATGATCGCACTATGTGATCGTATCCTGTGATCGCACTCACTTGATCGTAGTCTATGATCGCACTTGGTGATCGTATCCTGTGATCGCACTCACTTGATCGTAGTCTATGATCGCACTTGGTGATCGTATCCTATGATCGTACTCACTTGATCGCACTCGTCGATCGTGGTAATGGATCACAGTCACTAGATCGCAAGTAGATCGTAAGATGTGATCGCGATCTTGGATCGCAAGTAGAAACCCCCAGGGTTTATGTAATCGCAACAATCAGATCGTAACAAGAAAATAGTTTGAGACTTGTAAGCAACAAGAAAAAAGAGATTTTTACCTTGGAATTCGTGTTTCAATCCAAACCAAAGTAACCAAAATCTTACCACAAGTATGTAGATAATCTAAAGTATGATTTAGAACACAAAACACAACGAAAAATGTGACAATCTGGAAATTTCAGGTCATTGCTTAATCTTATTTTACGATTATTTACGTTTATTTTTGGAAATTTTGGATGAGTTTGAACGATATTTATTTTTGGATGTTTAAGTTTAAACCGATGTTGGAAGGTTTATATTTAATATTTAATAAGTGTAAGGAGTATTAGCAAGCGTGATGTCGATGGATGCCAAATATTTTACGTTTCATTGTCGGTTGTTTGCTTTTTGTCATTTTTGATGTTTTATTTTAAATGACGTGTTTAGTCGAGTCGGGAGTCGATGTTATTATATTTGAGGTACGTTTTAAATTTTTAAAAGTATCTTTATGAAACCCGAGCCCCGTAAATATTTTCAAAATTTACTAATAGTTATTTCCCGCTTTTTAGCTAACTATTTTCATTTTTAGCCACAACTATTGAAAAATTACAACATTGGTCCCTCAACCACTATATATAAACTTAAAAATCACACACACCACTCATAATTTCACACACAAAATTTGTTATTCTCTCTCTGCCTCTTTTCTTTTTAGCCGTGACATCCACCCACCCCAAAACCACCCTTCAATCAGTTTTAACTCCAAAATTATGATGATCTAAGCAAAATTAAAACAAGACCCATTTTTATAATTGCAAGAGGAACATTTTGGTGTAAGAATTTCATACATGCAAGACTTTTTATTTTTTTCAAGTTGGTATGTGAGAGATATGATCATGCATGGCATTTTTATGATGATCCATGGTGTTCTTGCTAAAAGTTTTGTTAAAAACTTGATTTTGATTTAAAGATTTTGATTTTTATGATGATTCTAGTGTTATGATTGATTTATGTTAATGTTAGAGTATTGGGATGATCATATCTATGGTTGGTTTTGGTCAAAAATGTGATTTTGTACAAGATTTTGATAGGCATTTTATAACAGAAAGTAAACTGTAATTTCGGGATTTTTATGTTTTGATAATGGCTTAACTTATAGCCTAGGGTTGTAGATAATTTGATTAGCTTCGATTTGATATAAAGTAGAGCTTCTAGCTCCCAACGAGCGCGAAGTTATGATGTTTTGATTATTCGTGTACCGGGAGACGGGTATCGGCACTACATATAGTTATTGTCGATATTTAGATCGAATCTCGGGGACTATAAATTGAAATTTTGAAATGTGTAACCTACTGATAATGAAGTGTAAACCTTAGAGGGTGAGTTTATTTTAAAACTCGAGTGTCGGTTTTGTAAACAGAGTCGTTTAAAGAAGTTAAAACGGTTGAATAAAATATTAACATAAATCTGTCCGGATTTTGTAGATTCAAAATGAGTCGGGTAAAGGATTTTAAAAGTAATTTCATCTGATAAACTTGTAGAAGGACTTTCTACATATAGTAAGTTAGTTTATCGAGTCGTTTCATAAACGTTTGACAAATCTCAAAGGGGTAAATAAACTAGTACATGTAGTATGTACCGGCGGACTTTGTTGAAAGTGTAAAATGATAATATAAATATATAGAAGAGTGTAATAGAGTTATTTGTATTGTTTTCTATCGAGTTTATCGTGATTTTATGAGTTTGAGTTTAATGTTGTTATGTATGATTTATTTCTCGAGTCATTATTAATGAACGCGCCTTATTTGATAGGTAGCGGTTCTCGTGTTTGAAAGGCATCCATTACCATCGACGATCATCTCGCTAGATCTCTTATACTAAGGTGAGTCTATAGCCTCACTTTTATACTATCTTGTAAAGGATTTTAAAACCCGCGAGGGGGATAACATGCTTGTCTTAAAAATAGAACACAAGGGACCCGATGTATGCCAGTTGCCTTGATTATTATAGGTTTGTTATTTCACTAAATGAAAGTCCCAATTATATCATGAACTGTTAGCTACCGAGTTTTGGTAGACGCTTATACATGGAATAGTACTATTCGGGAAGACCGACCTCCTCCCGTCCTATAACGACTAGCTATCGTTAGGGCACACTTGAGGCCCAAGGGGGATACATGCGTGAGAGTTTGATATACACTTAGCGAGGTGTATGGTGGGCAAATATTATGGAAACGTTTCAAGGTCACGAGGCCTATAATAATCCATATAACGTTCTTTGATCCACATCGTTATTTCCTGATGGTTTTAAAATATACTTGTGTTCGGTAATGTTTATTTATAAACTCTATAGATTCACTCAACTGTTGTTGACAAGTTTATCATGTTATATCTCAGGTCATTGAAGGTAATGACAGGAGGGATTTTGATGCCTGCGGAATTATAATAAATGGGATAAAAGCTCGCCATTTTGTAAAAATCGTTCAATGACTTTTAATATGAAAAGATGTTGTGTACTTGTTTATTAAATGTTTGGGGACCATGTTATGAACGATTGTAAACTTTTATTTCAATCCAATGTTTACTTTTAAAAACGATTCTTTTCGAGTCGTTTTCTATTACTTGAGCTGTTATATTATGAAGTAGCACCTCATATGAGCTTCCGCATATGACCCGAAATTGGGGGTGTTACAGATTGGTATCAGAGCTTAAGTTATAGAGAACAAAAAGTTTTTCGAAATAAAAGTTTTGAAATCTTTTAACTATAACTGTCGCAAGCGAAATCTCCGAATTACCGATGGGACCGGAAAGAGAGTATTTATGTATATACGGGATATATATATGTTATGATTTGAATCATTGGTACTTGTAAGTTACAAGTCATGTTTTCATTTATTTAATTATAAATATTAATTTTATAATAATACGAGTTATTATTATGACGTAGATTGTCACGAAGTCATTTCCAACTAAATTCCATTATTACCGAGTTTAGCAGAGTTGTGGATATCCATGATCCCAACATTCTAGTTACCATTCCCGATGATAATCTTTTGGTTTCAAAGATTTTTGATCCCTTAACTCTTATTTTTGAATTATCGATCTATTCTTATTGTTTAGTAGATTCGCTCTCCGTTCTCATTGATCTTCGACTTCCTATTGTTTTAGAAACATGCTTTCTGAATATGAATTATTGTTCGCAAGGAATTTGTATTGATTGGTATGGTATTTACATGCCTACTAAAATTCCATACCATATCACCAGAAGTTCATCATATCAATCTTTGTTGTATTCGATCTTGATCTTTTGTGTTAAACGAACGATGCTCAAATAAAGTAATTTATCATTGTCTTGTTAAAATAAATTGACCGTTTACTTGAACAAGGAAATTAGAAATTGTTGAACTATTTGTTTATAAGAACTTATTCACATAGGTTTGGTCGACCCATGGAAATAAGATATTATAAATATGTAGGTTTAAGCATGAGGAGTTTGCATGAATCAATCCGATTTCTTAGTTTAGGGTTTTATCGCTTCCTGATTAGTTAAACTTTTACTAATTAGATCCTTCTTGATACTCATTCGTTCTTTCTTAGTTCCCTATTTCTATCATCTATTCCTTTTGTTATCTAAATACAATCATTGAATGAATACTCATTACGATTTAAATTGTGTTGTAACAGAATCATGCCACCCAAGACTATGAATGAGACGCAAATGCGTGCACTTATCAGTGAGCAAGTTGCTACGGCTATGGCAGAATTTATGGCTAACTACACTGCTGGTACTAGAGGTTCTGGTGGGGCTGGTGGTTCCGGTAATGGAGCTGGCGGTTCTGGTGGAGCTGGCGGTTCTGGTGGGGCTGGTGGTTCCGGTAATGGAGCTGGCGGTTCTGGTGGAGCTGGCGGGTCAGGTGGAGGAACTGATGGTACTGGAACTAATGGTGCTGGAACTGGTGGAGCTGGTGCAAATACGGGCGGTGCAAACTTACCTAATGCACCTGCATTAAGGGGCTGTGATTACACTACATTTATGAAGTGCAAACCACAAACCTTTAAGGGAACTGAGGGTGCCGTGGGTTTGTGTCAATGGTTTGAAAAGTTGGAGTCTGTCTTTCAGACCAGTAACTGTGATGAAGCTGATAAGGTCAAATTTGCTACGACTAGTCTACAAGGTCGTGCTTTGACTTGGTGGAATGGGAGACTTGCCTCTATGGGTATCGATATTGCGTATGGGACACCATGGGCTGTGGTAAGAAGGTGGATGACTGAAGAATTTTGTCCTTGTAGTGTGATTCAGAGGTTGGAACAAGAACTGTATAACCTAAGACTAAAGGGAACTGACATCGATGGGTATACTAATCGTTTTCATGAGTTAGCGCTTCTATGCCCAAGAATGGTGGAACCTGAACAAGTTAAGGTGGAACAGTACATCCGTGGACTAACCAAGAATATCCGTGGTGATGTGACTTCATCTGAACCGACTGACATTGATAAGGCTGTCCGTATGGCTTACCAGCTTATGGGACAAATTATTCAAGATAAGGCAGATGAGGCCACTTCTGGTGAGAAAAGAAAGGGTGAAGCTGATCGCGAGGCTCGTGGTGATGAAAAACGTGACCACAACCGTCATTAAAACCAAAGGAGAGCTAATGCAACGGCTATGGTTGATGCTACAACAAGCAACAAGGATGCTTGTCCGGTTTGCAAGAATAGGAAGCATGCTGGTGATTGTTGGAGATGTAATAAATGTGGTAAGTTTGGACACAAGTCTAACAAGTGTCGAGCCCCTGTCAAGGATGTGACCTGCTTCAACTGTAGCGAAAGGGGGCATATGAAAAGGGAGTGTCCAAAGTTGAACAAGGGTGGACAAGGTGGAAACAATCGTGGTGCTGCACTTCAGTTAGGAGCTGCTGAGGCCCAGCGTGATCCGAAAGTCGTTACTGGTACGTTCTTACTCAACAATCGTTATGCCACTACTCTATTTGATTCGGGTGCCGATAAGAGTTTCGTATCTACAACTTTTAGTACCCTTATTGATATTGATCCCGTTGAGTTAGATGTTAAATATGAAATCGAATTGGCCGATGGAAAATTAATAAGCACCAATAGCATTTTAAAGGGGTGTACCCTTAATCTCTTGAATCGTTCCTTCTCAATCGACCTAATGATCATAGAACTAGGAAGTTTCGATGTCATAATTGGGATGGACTGGTTGTCTCGGTATAATGCATCTATCCTATGTGGTGAGAAAAAGGTTAAGATTCCCTTGACTGGCAAAACTTTGGTTATCGAAGGCGACAAGAATAATTCTAGATTAAAGATCGTTTCGTGTATTAAGGCTCGAAAATACATAGAAAGAGGTTTTGAATTATTCCTGGCTCAAGTGACCGAAGTTGAAACTAAAGAGAAGCAAATTGATAACGTTCCTGTCGTGCGTGATTTTCCTGATGTGTTTCCTGATGAATTGCCCGGACTTCCGCCACCAAGGCAAGTTGATTTTCGTATTGATCTTATTCCTGGTGTTGCACCTGTGGCGCGTGCGCCATATCGTTTAGCACCATCTGAAATGAAAGATTATCGGAGCAATTGCAAGAATTATCCGAGAAAGGCTTTATTCGACCGAGCTCGTCACCATGGGGAGCTCCGGTATTATTTGTGAAAAAGAAAATGGTTAGTTTTGCATGTGCATCGACTATCGGGAGCTGAATAAATTAACTATCAAGAACCGATACCCTTTACCTAGGATCGATGACTTATTTGATCAGTTGCAAGGTTCTAGTCTTTATTCAAAAATTGATCTGCGGTCTGGTTATCATCAACTTCGCGTTCGCGAGGAAGATATTCCAATTACAGCTTTTAGAACTCGATATGGACATTATGAGTTTCAAGTAATGCCGTTTTGATTGACCAATGCACCGGCTGTGTTCGTGGATTTAATGAACCGCGTGTGCAAGCCGTATCTTGACAAATTTGTGATCGTGTTCATCGACGATATTCTGATTTATTCCAAGAATAAATAAGAACATTGCGAACACCTGAAGACTATCTTGGAGTTGCTAAGGAACGAAAAATTGTACGCAAAGTTTTCAAAATGTGATTTTTGGCTTGATTCCGTACGATTCCTTGGTCACGTGATTGATAGCAACGGAGTTCATGTCGATCCCGCAAAAATCGAAGCAATTAAGAATTGGGCTGCACCTACTACTCCTACCGAGGTGCGACAATTTTTGGGTTTGGCCGGCTATTACAGAAGGTTTATTGAAGGATTTTCGTTAATATCCAAACCATTAACAAAGCTTACCCAGAAAAATAAACCATATGTATGGGGTGACGACGAAGAGGAGGCATTTCAAACGTTGAAACTTAAATTGTGTAGTGCGTCAATCTTGTCATTACCCGAGGGCAGCGAGGATTTCGTTGTCTACTGTGATGCATCTCTAAAGGATTTGGGGTTGTTTTGATGCAGCGAGAAAAAGTCATTGCGTATGCCTCTAGGCAACTTAGGAAGAACGAGGAAAACTACACCACTCATGACTTGGAATTGGGAGCGGTGGTTTTTGCTCTTCGCCTTTGGAGACATTATCTGTACGACACTAAGTGTACGGTATTCACCGATCATAAGAGTATACAGTATATTATGGATCAAACAGAGCTGAATATGAGGCAACGTAGATGGATCGAGCTTTTGAGTGATTATGATTGTACAATTCGTTATCACACGGGAAAAGAAAACGTGGTAGCGGATGCGTTAAGCAGGAAGGAAAGGGACAAACCTCTCCGAGTGCGTGCTTTGGTAGTAACGGTACATAGCAATCTACCAGAACAGATTCGAAAAGCACAAGCTGAAGCTATGAAATCCGAGAATATTAAATCTGAAAACTTTCGCGGTGAAGGTGAACCTTTTGAAACTAGATCCGATGGTACAAAATGTCTAAAGGGACGATTATGGTTACCATTATAGGGAGGATTGAGAAATCTAATTATGTTGGAATCTCACAAGTCCAAGTATTCCATTCATCCCGGGTCGGATAAAATGTATCATGATTTGAACAAGTTGTACTGGTAGTCAAACATGAAGGCGGATATTGCAACATATGTTTGCAAGTGTTTGACATGTGCTAAGGTCAAGGCTGAATACCAAAAGCCTTCCGGACTGCTTCAACAACCTGAAGTTCCTATTTGGAAATGGGAACGTATTACCATGGAATTCATTTCTAAGCTTCCAAGAACTCCATCTGGCTTTGATTCTATTTGGGTGATTGTGGATCGCTTGACCAAATCAGCCCACTTTATCCCGATAAATGGAAAGTTCAAGTTGGAAAAACTTACTCTTATCTATTTGAAGGAAATTGTTTGTAAACACGATGTTCCTATATCCATCATCTCGGACCGTGATAATCGTTTCTCATCAAAATTTCGGGAATCACTTCAAAAATCATTGGGGACTAATTTGGATATGAGCACTGCTTATCATCCTCAAACCGATGGGCAAAGTGAATGAACAATACAAACATTGGAAGACATGTTGTGGGCTTGCGTGATTGACTTTGGTAGTAGTTGGTATAAGCACTTACCAATGGCAGAATTCTCCTACAATAATAGTTATCATGCTAGCATTAAATCCGCACCTTTCGAGGCTCTCTACGGAAGGAAATGTCGATCGCCTGTATGTTGGAGTGAAGTTGGGGATGCTCAACTCACCGGACCAGAATTGATTCGCGAGACTACTGAAATGATTGTGCAAATCAAGAATCGTTTGTTAGCTGCTCGTAGTAGACATAAAAGTTATGCTGATGTGAGGCGGAAACCTTTAGAGTTCGAGGTAGGTGACAAAGTTATGCTAAAGGTAACACCATGGAAAGGTGTTATACGTTTTGGGAAGCGTGGGAAGCTAAGTCCCCGCTATATAGGACCATTCAAGATCACATCAAGAGTGGGTCCGGTAGCATATAAACTTGAATTACCTCGGGAACTACAAGGAATCCACAATACTTTTCACGTGTGGAACCTAAAGAAGTGTTTGTCCGATGAAGACCTTATTATCCCAATGGATGAAGTCAAGATCGATGAAAAGTTGCACTTTATTGAGGAACCCGTCGAGATCATGGATAGGGAGGTGAAGCAACTAAAGCAAAGCCGGATCCCTATTGTCAAGGTCCGATGGAACTCAAGGTGTGGACCAGAGGCTACTTGGGAAAAGGGAAGATAAAATGTGGAAGAACTATCCGCACTTTTTCAATTTCAATAAGAAACCGGACCATAACGCGAATTGATCTTCGGGACGAAGATCCCTGTTAGATGGAGATGCTGTGACAATCTGGAAATTTCAGGTCATTGCTTAATCTTATTTTACGATTATTTTTGGAAATTTTGGATGAGTTTGAACGATATTTATTTTTGGATGTTTAAGTTTAAACCGATGTTGGAAGGTTTATATTTAATATTTAATAAGTGTAAGGAGTATTAGCAAGCGTGATGTCAATGGATGCCAAATATTTTACGTTTCATTGTCGGTTGTTCGCTTTTTGTCATTTTTGCTGTTTTATTTTAAATGACGTGTTAAGTCAAGTCGGGAGTCGATGTTATTATATTTGAGGTATGTTTTAATTTTTTTAAAGTATCTTTATGAAACCCGAGCCCCGTAAATATTTTCAAAATTTACTAATAGTTATTTCCCGCTTTTTAGCTAACTATTTTCATTTTTAGCCACAACTATTACAAAATTACAACATTGGTCCCTCAACCACTATATATAAACTTAAAAATCACACACACCACTCATAATTTCACACACAAAATTTTGTTTTTCTCTCTCTCCCTCTTTTCTTTTTAGCCGTGACATCCACCCACCCCAAAACCACCCTTCAGTCAATTTTAACTCCAAAATTATGATGATCTAAGCAAAATTAAAACAAGACCCATTATTAGAATTGCAATAGGAACATTTTGGTGTAAGAATTTCATACATGCAAGACTTTTTATTTTTTTTCAAGTTGGTAGGTGAGAGCTATGATCATGCATGGCATTTTTATGATGATCCATGGTGTTCTTGCTAAAAGTTTTGTTAAAAACTTGATTTTGATTTAAAGATTTTGATTTTTATGATGATTCTAGTGTTATGATTGATTTATGTTAATGTTAGAGTATTGGGATGATCATATCTATGGTTGGTTTTGGTCAAAAATGTGATTTTGTACAAGATTTTGATAGGCATTTTATAACAGAAAGTAAACTGTAATTTCGGGATTTTTATGTTTTGATAATGGCTTAACTTATAGCCTAGGGTTGTAGATAATTTGATTAGCTTCGATTTGATATAAAGTAGAGCTTCTAGCTCCCAACGAGCGCGAAGTTATGATGTTTTGATTATTCGTGTACCGGGAGACGGGTATCGGCACTACATATAGTTGTTGTCGATATTTAGATCGAATCTCGGGGACTATAAATTGAAGTTTTGAAATGTGTAACCTACTGATAATGAAGTGTAAACCTTAGAGTGTGAGTTTATTTTAAAACTCGAGTGTCGGTTTTGTAAACGGAGTCGTTTAAAGAAGTTAAAACGGTTGAATAAAATATTAACGTAAATCTGTCCGGATTTTGTAGATTGAAAATGAGTAGGGTAAATGACTTTAAAAGTAATTTCATTTGATAAACTTGTAGAAGGAATTTCTATATATAGTAAGTTAGTTTATCGAGTCGTTTCATAAACGTTTGACAAATCTAAAAGGTGTAAATAAGCTAGTACATGTAGTATGTACCGGCGGACTTTGTTGAAAGTGTAAAATGATAAAATAAATATATAGAAGAGTGTAATAGAGTTATTTGTATTGTTTTCTATCGAGTTTATCGTGATTTTATGAGTTGAGTTTAATGTTGTTATGTATGATTTATTTCTCGAGTCAGTATTAATGAACGCGCCTTATTTGATAGGTAGCGGTTCTCGTGTTTGAAAGGCATCCATTACCATCGACGATCATCTCGCTAGATCTCTTATACTAAGGTGAGTCTATAGCCTCACTTTTATACTATCTTGTAAAGGATTTTAAAACCCGCGAGGGGGATAACATGCTTATTTTAAAAATAGAACACAAGGGACCCGATGTATGCTAGTTGCCTTGATTATTATAGGTTTGTTATTTCGCTAAATGAAAGTCCCAATTATATCATGAATTGTTAGCTACCGAGTTTTGGTAGGCGCTTATACATGGAATAGTACTATTCGGGAGGACCGACCTCCTCCTGTCCTATAACGACTAGCTATCGTTAGGGAACACTTGAGGCCCAAGGGGGATACATGCGTGAGAGTTTGATATACACTTAGCGAGGTGTATGGTGGGCAAATATTATGGAAACGTTTCAAGGTCATGAGGCCTATAATAATCCATATAACGTTGTTTGATCCACATCGTTATTTCCTGATGGTTTTAAAATATACTTGTGTTCGGTAATGTTTATTTATAAACTCTATAGATTCACACAACTGTTGTTGACAAGTTTAGCATGTTTTATCTCAGGTCATTGAAGGTAATGGCAGGAGGAATTTCGATGCCTGCGGAATTATAATAAATGGGTTAAAAGCTCGCCATTTTGCAAAAATCGTTCAATGACTTTTAATATAAAAAGATGTTCTGTACTTGTTTAATACATGTTTGGGGACCATGTTATGAACGATTGTAAACTTTTATTTCAATCCAATGTTTACTTTTAAAAACGATTCTTTTCGAGTCGTTTTCTATTACTTGAGCTGTTATATTATGATGTAGCACCTCATATGAGCTTCCGCATATGACCCGAAATTGGGGGTGTTACATATTGGTATTAGAGCTTAAGTTATAGAGAACAAAAAGATTTTTCAAAATAAAAGTTTTGAAATCTTTTAACTATAACTATCGCAAGCGAAATCTCCGAATTACCAATGGGACCGGAAAGAGAGTATTTATGTATATATGGGATATATATATGTTATGACTTGAATCATTGGTACTTGTAAGTTACAAGTCATGTTTTCATTTATTTAATTATAAATATTAATTTTATAATAATACGAGTTATTATTATGACGTAGATTGTCACGAAGTCATTTCCAACTAAATTCCATTATTCTTGAGTTTAGCAGAGTTGTGGATATCCATGATCCCAACATTCTAGTTACCATTCCCGATGATTATCTTTTGGTTTCAAAGATTTTTGATTCCTTAACTCTTATTTTTGAATTATCGATCTATTCTTATTGTTTAGTAGATTCGCTCTCCGTTCTCATTGATCTTCGACTTCCTATTGTTTTAGAAACATGCTTTCTGAATATCAATTATTGTTCGCAAGGAATTTGTATTGATTGGCATGGTATTTACATGCCTACTAAAATTCCATACCATATCACCAGAAGTTCATCATATCAATCTTTGTTGTATTCGATCTTGATCTTTTGTGTTAAACGAACGATGCTCAAATAAAGTAATTTATCATTGTCTTGTTAAAATAAATTGACCGTTTACTTGAACAAGGAAATTAGAAATTGTTGAACTATTTGTTTATAAGAACTTATTCACATAGGTTTAGTCGACCCATGGAAATAAGAGATTATAAATGTGTAGGTTTAAGCATGAGGAGTTTGCATGAATCAATCCGATTTCTTAGTTTAGGGTTTTATCCCTTCCTGATTAGTTAAACTTTTACTAATTAGATCCTTCTTGATACTCATTCGTTCTTTCTTAGTTCCTCATTTCTATCATCTATTCCTTTTGTTATCTAAATACAATCATTGAATGAATACTCATTATAATTTGAATTGTGTTGTAACAGAATCATGCCACCCAAGACTATGAATGAGACGCAAATGCGTGCACTTATCAGTGAGCAAGTTGCTACGGCTATGGCAGAATTTATGGCTAACTACACTACTGGTACTAGAGATTCTAGTGGGGCTGGTGGTTCCGGTAATGGAGCTGGCGGTTCTGGTGGAGCTGGCGGTTCTGGTGGGGCTGGTGGTTCCGGTAATGGAGCTGGTGATTCTCGTGGAGCTGGCGGTTCAGGTGGAGGAACTGATGGTACTGGAACTAATGGTGCTGGAACTGGTGGAGCTGGTGCAAATACGGGCGGTGCAAACTTACCTAATGCACCTGCATTAAGGGGCTGTGATTACACTACATTTATGAAGTGCAAACCACAAACCTTTAAGGTAACTGAGGGTGCCGTGGGTTTGTGTCAATGGTTTGAAAAGCTGGAGTCTGTCTTCCAGATCAGTAACTGTGATTCAGAGGTTGGAACAAGAACTGTATAACCTAAGACTAAAGGGAACTGACATCGATGGGTATACTAATCGTTTTCATGAGTTAGCGCTTCTATGCCCAAGAATGGTGGAACCTGAACAAGTTAAGGTGGAACAGTACATCCGTGGACTAACCAAGAATATCCGTGGTGATGTGACTTCATCTGAACCGACTGACATTGATAAGGCTGTCCGTATGGCTTACCAGCTTATGGGACAAATTATTCAAGATAAGGCAGATGAGGCCACTTCTGGTGAGAAAAGGAAGGGTGAAGCTGATCGCGAGGCTCGTGGTGATGAAAAACGTGACCACAACCGTCATTAAAACCAAAGGAGAGCTAATGCAACGGCTATGGTTGATGCTACAACAAGCAACAAGGATGCTTGTCCGGTTTGCAAGAATAGGAAGCATGCTGGTGATTGTTGGAGATGTAACAAATACGGTAAGCTTGGACACAAGTCTAACAAGTGTCGAGCCCCTGTCAAGGATGTGACCTGCTTCAACTCTAGCGAAAGGGGGCATATGAAAAGGGAGTGTCCAAAGCTGAACAAGGGTGGACAAAGTGGAAACAATCGTGGTGCTACACTTCAGTTAGGAGCTGCTGAGGCCCAGCATGATCTGAAAGTCGTTACTGGTACGTTCTTACTCAACAATCGTTATGCCACTACTCTATTTGATTCGGGTGCCGATAAGAGTTTCATATCTACAACTTTTAGTACCCTTATTGATATTGATCCCGTTGAGTTAGATGTTAAATATGAAATCGAATTGGCCGATGGAAAATTAATAAGCACCAATAGCAATTTAAAGGGGTGTACCCTTAATCTCTTGAATCGTTCCTTCTCAATCGACCTAATGATCATAGAACTAGGAAGTTTCGATGTCATAATTGGGATGGACTGGTTGTCTCGGTATAATGCATCTATCCTATGTGGTGAGAAAAAGGTTAAGATTCCCTTGACTGGTAAAACTTTGGTTATCGAAGGCGACAATAATAATTCTAGATTAAAGATCGTTTCGTGTATTAAGGCTCGAAAATACATAGAAAGAGGTTGTGAATTATTCCTGGCTCAAGTGACCGAAGTTGAAACTGAAGAGAAGCAAATTGATAACGTTCCTGTCGTGCGTGATTTTCCTGATGTGTTTCCTGATGAATTGCCCGGACTTCCGCCACCAAGGCAAGTTGATTTTCGTATTGATCTTATTCCTAGTGCTGCACCTGTGGCGCGTGCGCCATATCGTTTAGCACCATCTTTAATGAAAGAATTATCGGAGCAATTGCAAGAATTATCCGAGAAAGGCTTTATTCGACCGAGCTCGTCACCATGGGGAGCTCCGGTATAATTTGTGAAAAAGAAAATGGTTCGTTTCACATGTGCATCGACTATCGGGAGCTGAATAAATTAACTATCAAGAACCGATACCCTTTACCTAGGATCGGTGACTTATTTGAGCAGTTGCAAGGTTCTAGTCTTTATTCAAAAATTGATCTGTGGTCTGGTTATCATCAACTTCGCGTTCGCGAGGAAGATATTCCAATTACAGCTTTTAGAACTCGATATGGACATTATGAGTTTCAAGTAATGCCGTTTGGATTGACCAATGCACCGACTGTGTTCATGGATTTAATGAACCGCGTGTGCAAGCCGTATCTTGACAAATTTGTGATCGTATTCATCGACGATATTCTGATTTATTCCAAGAATAAAGAAGAACATGGCGAACACCTGAAGACTATCTTGGAGTTGCTAAGGAACGAAAAATTGTACGCAAAGTTTTCAAAATGTGATATTTGGCTTGATTCCGCACGATTCCTTGGTCACGTGATTGATAGCAATGGAGTTCATGTCGATCCCGCAAAAATCAAAGCAATTAAGAATTGGGCTGCACCTACTACTCCTACCGAGGTGCGACAATTTTTGGGTTTGGCCGGCTATTACAGAAGGTTAATTGAAGGATTTTCGTTAATATCCAAACCATTAACAAAGCTTACCCAGAAAAATAAACCATATGTATGGGGTGACGACAAAGAGGAGGCATTTCAAACGTTGAAACTTAAATTGTGTAGTGCGCCAATCTTGTCATTACCCGAGGGCAGCGAGGATTTCATTGTCTACTGTGATGCATCTCTAAAAGGATTTGGGGCTGTTTTGATGCAGCGAGAAAAAGTCATTGCGTATGCCTCTAGGCAACTTAGGAAGAACGAGGAAAACTACACCACTCATGACTTGGAATTGGGCGCGGTGGTTTTTGCTCTTCGCCTTTGGAGACATTATCTGTACGGCACTAAGTGTACGGTATTCACCGATCATAAGAGTCTACAGTATATTATGGATCAAAAAGAGCCGAATATGAGGCAATGTAGATGGATCGAGCTTTTGAGTGATTACGATTGTACAATTCGTTATCACACGGGAAAAGAAAACGTGGTAGCGGATGCGTTAAGCAGGAAGGAAAGGGACAAACCTCTCCGAGTGCGTGCTTTGGTAGTAACGGTACATAGCAATCTACCAGAACAGATTCAAAAAGCACAAACTGAAGCTATGAAATCCGAGAATATTAAATCTGAAAACTTTCGCGGTGAAGGTGAACCTTTTGAAACTAGATTCGATGGTATAAAATGTCTAAAGGGACGAGTATGGTTACCATTATATGGAGGATTGAGAAATCTAATTATGTTAGAATCTCACAAGTCCAAGTATTCCATTCATCCCGGGTCGAATAAAATGTATCATGATTTGAAGAAGTTGTACTAGTGGCCAAACATGAAGGCGGATATTGCAACATATGTTAGCAAGTGTTTGACATGTGCTAAGGTCAAGGCTGAATACCAAAAGCCTTCCGGACTGCTTCAACAACCTGAAGTTCCTATTTGGAAATGGGAACGTATTACCATGGACTTCATTTCTAAGCTTCCAAGAACTCCATCTGGCTTTGATTCTATTTGGGTGATTGTAGATCGCTTGACCAAATCAGCCCACTTTATCCCGATAAATGGAAAGTTCAAGTTGGAAAAACTTACTCTTATCTATTTGAAGGAAATTGTTTGTAAACACGGTGTTCCTATATCCATCATCTCGGACCGTGATAGTCGTTTCTCATCAAAATTTCCGGAATCACTTCAAAAATCATTGGGGACTAATTTGGATATGAGCTCTGCTTATCATCCTCAAACCGATGGGCAAACTGAAAGAACAATACAAACATTGGAAGACATGTTGCTGGCTTACGTGATTGACTTTGGTAGTAGTTGGGATAAGCACTTACCATTGGCAGAATTCTCCTACAATAATAGTTATCATGCTAGCATTAAAGCCGCACCTTTCGAGGCTCTCTACGGAAGGAAATGTCGATCGCCTGTATGTTGGAGTGAAGGTGGGGATGCTCAACTCACCGGACCAGAATTGATTCGCGAGACTACTGAAATGATTGTGCAAATCAAGAATCGTTTGTTAGCTGCTCGTAGTAGACAGAAAAGTTATGCTGATGTGAGGCGGAAACCTTTAGAGTTCGAGGTGGGTGACGGAGTTATGCTAAAGGTATCACCGTGGAAAGGTGTTATACGTTTTGGGAAGCATGGGAAGTTAAGTCCCCGCTATATAGGACCATTCAAGATCACATCAAGAGTGGGTCCGGTAGCATATAAACTTGAATTACCTCGGGAACTACAAGGAATCCACAATACTTTTCACGTGTCGAACCTAAAGAAGTGTTTGTCCGATGAAGACCTTATTATCCCAATGGATGAAGTCAAGATCGATGAAAAGTTGCACTTTATTGAGGAACCCGTCGAGATCATGGATAGGGAAGTGAAGCAACTAAAGCAAAGCCGGATCCCTATTGTCAAGGTCCGATGGAACTCAAGGCGTGGACCAGAGGCTACTTGGGAAAAGGGAAGATCAAATGTGGAAGAACTATCCGCACTTGTTCAATTTCAATAAGAAACCAGACCATAAGGCGAATTGATCTTCGGGACGAAGATCCCTGTTAGATGGAGATGCTGTGACAATCTAGAAATTTCAGGTCGTTGCTTAATCTTATTTTACGATTATTTTTAGAAATTTTGGATGAGTTTGAACGATATTTATTTTTGGATGTTTAAGTTTAAACCGATGTTGGAAGGTTTATATGTAATATTTAATAAGTGTAAGGAGTATTAGCAAGCATGATGTCGATGGATGCCCAATATTTTATGTTTCATTGTCGGTTGTTTGCTTTTTGTGATTACGATTGAACAATTCGTTATCACACGGGAAAAGAAAACGTGGTAGCGGATGCGTTAAGCAGGAAGGAAAGGGACAAACCTCTCCGAGTGCGTGCTTTGGTAGTAATGGTACATAGCAATCTACCAGAATAGATTCGAAAAGCACAAGCTGAAGCTATGAAATTCGAGAATATTAAATCTGAAAACTTTCGCGGTGAAGGTGAACCTTTTGAAACTAGATTCAATGGTACAAAATGTCTAAAGGGACGATTATGGTTACCATTATATGGAGGATTGAGAAATCTAATTATGTTGGAATCTCACAAGTCCAAGTATTCCATTCATCCCAGGTCGGATAAAATGTATCATGATTTGAAGAAGTTGTACTGGTGGCCAAACATGAAGGCGGATATTGCAACATATGTTAGCAAGTGTTTGACATGTGCTAAGGTCAAGGCTGAATACCAAAAGCCTTCCGGACTGCTTCAACAACCTGAAGTTCCTATTTGGAAATGGGAACGTATTACCATGGACTTCATTTCTAAGCTTCCAAGAACTCCATCTGGCTTTGATTCTATTTGGGTGATTGTGGATCGCTTGACCAAATCAGCCCACTTTATCCCGATAAATGGAAAGTTCAAGTTGAAAAACTTACTCTTATCTATTTGGAGGAAATTGTTTGTAAACACAGTGTTCCTATATCCATCATCTCGGACCGTGATAGTCGTTTCTCATCAAAATTTCGGGAATCACTTCAAAAATCATTGGGGACTAATTTGGATATGAGCACTGCTTATCATCCTCAAACCGATGGGCAAAGTGAAAGAACAATACAAACATTGGAAGACATGTTGCGGGCTTGCGTGATTGACTTTGGTAGTAGTTGGGATAAGCACTTACCATTGGCAGAATTCTCCTACAATAATAGTTATCATGCTAGCATTAAAGCCACACCTTTCGAGGCTCTCTACGGAAGGAAATGTCGATCGCCTGTATGTTGGAGTGAAGTTGGGGATGCTCAACTCACCGGACCAGAATTGATTCGCGAGACTACTGAAATGATTGTGCAAATCAAGAATCGTTTGTTAGCTGCTCGTAGTAGACAGAAAAGTTATGTTGATGTGAGGCGGAAACCTTTAGAGTTCGAGGTAGGTGACAGAGTTATGCTAAAGGTATCACCATGGAAAGGTGTTATACGTTTTGGGAAGCGTGGGAAGTTAAGTCCCCGCTATATAGGACCATTTAAGATCACATCAAGAGTGGGTCCGGTAGCATATAAACTTGAATTACCTCGGGAACTACAAGGAATCCACAATACTTTTCACGTGTCGAACCTAAAGAAGTGTTTGTCCGATGAAGACCTTATTATCCCAATGGATGAAGTCAAGATCGATGACAAGTTGCACTTTATTGAGGAACCCGTCGAGATCATGGATAGGGAGGTGAAGCAACTAAAGCAAAGTCGGATCCCTATTGTCAAGGTCCGATGGAACTCAAGGCGTGGACCAGAGGCTACTTGAGAAAGGGAAGATCAAATGTGGAAGAACTATCCGCACTTGTTCAATTTCAATAAGAAACCAGACCATAAGGCGAATTAATCTTAGGGACGAAGATCCCTGTTAGATGGAGATGCTGTGACAATCTGGAAATTCAGGTCATTACTTAATCTTATTTTACGATTATTTTTGGAAATTTTGGATGAGTTTGAACGATATTTATTTTTGGATGTTTAAAGTTTAAACCGATGTTGTAAGGTTTATATTTAATATTTAATTAGTGTAAGGAGTATTAGCAAGCGTGATGTTGGTGGATGCCAAATATTTTACGTTTCATTGTTGGTTGTTTGCTTTTTGTCATTTTTGCTGTTTTATTTTAAATGACGTGTTAAGTCGAGTCGGGAGTCAATGTTATTATATTTGTGGTACGTTTTAAAATTTTAAAAGTATCTTTATGAAACCCGAGCCCCTAAATATTTTCAAAATTTACTAATAGTTATTTCCCGCTTTTTAGGTAACTATTTTCTTTTTTAGCCACAACTATTACAAAATTACAACATTGGTCCCTCAACCACTATATATAAACTTAAAAATCACACACACCGCTCATAATTTCACACACAAAATTTGTTTTTCTCTCTCTCCCTCTTTTCAAGTTGGTTGGTGAGAGCTATGATCATGCATGGTATTTTTATGATGATCCATGGTGTTCTTGCTAAAAGTTTTATTAAAAACTTGATTTTAATTTAAATATTTTGATTTTTATGATGATTCTAGTGTTATGATTGATTTATGTTAATGCTATAGTATTGGGATGATCATATCTATGGTTGGTTTTGGTCAAAAATGTGATTTTGTACAAGATTTTGATAGGCATTTTATAACAGAAAGTAAACTGTAATTTCGGGATTTTTATCTTTTGATAATGTCTTAACTTATAGCCTAAGGTTGTAGATAATTTGATTAGCTTCGATTTGATATAAAGTAGAGCTTCTAGCTCCCAACGAGCGCGAAGTTATGATGTTTTGATTATTCGTGTACCGGGAGACGGGTATCGGCACTACATATAGTTGTTGTTGATATTTAGATCGAATCTCGGGGACTATAAATTGAAGTTTTGAAAGGTGTAACCTACTGATAATGAAGTGTAAACCTTAGAGGGTGAGTTTATTTTAAAACTCGAGTGTCGGTTTTGTAAACGGAATCGTTTAAAGAAGTTAAAACGGTTGAATAAAATATTAACGTAAATCTGTCCGGATTTTGTAGATTGAAAATGAGTCGGATAAAGGACTTTAAAAGTAATTTCATTTGATAAACTTGTAGAAGGACTTTATATATATAGTAAGTTAGTTTATCGAGTCGTTTCATAAACGTTTGACAAATCTAAAAGGGGTAAATAAGCTAGTACATGTAGTATGTACCGGCGGACTTTGTTGAAAGTGTAAAATGATAAAATAAATATATAGAAGAGTGTAATAGAGTTGTTTGTATTGTTTTCTCTCGAGTTTATCGTGATTTTATGAGTTTGAGTTTAATGTTGTTATGTATGATTTATTTCTCGAGTCATTATTAATGAACGCGCCTTATTTGATAGGTAGCGGTTCTCGTGTTTGAAAGGCATCCATTACCATCGACGATCATCTCGCTAGATCTCTTATACTAAGGTGAGTCTATAGCCTCACTTTTATACTATCTTGTAAAGGATTTTAAAACCCGCGAGGGGGATAACATGCTTGTTTTAAAAATAGAACACAAGGGATCCGATGTATGCTAGTTGCCTTGATTATTATAGGTTTGGAATTTCGGTAAATGAAAGTCCCAATTATATCATGAATTGTTAGCTACCGAGTTTTGGTAGGCGCTTATACATGGAATAGTACTATTCGGGAGGACCGACCTCCTCCCGTCCTATAACGACTAGCTATCGTTAGGGCACACTTGAGGCCCAAGGGGGATACATGCGTGAGAGTTTGATATACACTTAGCGAGGTGTATGGTTTGCAAATATTATGGAAACGTTTCAAGGTCACGAGGCCTCTAATAATCCATATAACGTTGTCTGATCCACATCGTTATTTCTTGATGGTTTTAAAATATACTTGTGTTCGGTAATGTTTATTTATAAACTCTATAGCTTCACTCAACTGTTGTTGACAAGTTTAGCATGTTTTATCTCAGGTCTTTGAAGGTAATGGTAGGAGGGATTTTGATGCCTGCGGAATTATAATAAATGGGTTAAAAGCTCGCCATTTTGTAAAAATCGTTCAATGACTTTTAATATGAAAAGATGTTGTGTACTTGTTTAATAAATGTTTGGGGACCATGTTATGAACGATTGTAAACTTTTATTTCAATCCAATGTTTACTTTTAAAAACGATTCTTTTCGAGTCGTTTTCTATTACTTGAGCTGTTATATTATGAAGTAGCACCTCATATGAGCTTCCGCATATGACCCGAAATTGGGGGTGTTACAAAAAACAAGAAAATACTTGAATTCGGGATGATGTTAGGTGTAAATCACACGAACCCAATATAATAGCAACAACGAATCACAAAACTACCCCATGGCAATTGATACCAATTGTTGTCCCATAGATTACGTGATGATTAAATAAGAAAGAAAGGTAGAAAATAGATGAATTCTAGAGAGAGAAACTAGAGAGAGAAGTGTGTGAAAACTTGGTGAATATTATATTAGGAGAATAGAAAAATGAGACAACCAACCTCTCCTTACATGCAAGGAGAGGTTTATATAGCCTTTCCTACATGTGGTATAATGGGCTATATGATAATGGGCCGGGCTTTCCTTTTGAGCTTTGGTTACTTATGAATGAACCTTAGCTTAAAGTTAACCCCGTAATACACGACTAACCTACTACCTATTACAATGTTCTAATATACGATACATAATAAACATATGACCGAGCATTCTTGTTTGACTCAATATTTTGAGGCTAATAGAAGTATTGAAATATTGGACTTTTTTTATTCGTAGTTTTAAAATATGCTCAGTGGTATATTCCACTACCAGTGGATTGATACATATACGTTTCAATTTGATAAATAAAATCCGTTATATAAAAAGTCGTAAATAATTAAAAGTTGGAAGTTGTTTTAGTATTTTTTTTTCATAGTTTGAGGATACATTTTGTAACTTTTGTAATTATTTTTTAAATACTAACTAACGTGGGGATTGGTGATATATTTTTGAATATAATTATAATATTATATGAACGTTTTTTTTTGAACTAGATTGTATGAATGTCTACTAATGCATATGACATTAGGCTGCTTATAACATATTTCAACCCTCGATTTTTACGTTATTTCAGTTTTCTTTATTCGACGATTTACATGCGATTTATTATCACATCACAGTTTTCAAGTCCTTTTTAAACTAAAACTAATTAAGAAAACATTAAATAATACAAAACTATAATATAAGAATTTAAATACATTTTTATAAATAAAATTTCAAATATAAAACCATTTTACTTACAATTTCTTACTTTTTAGTTGTATATAAATATAAACAACAATAAAAATATAATAAAGAAGCGTAACGTATAAATTCTTATTTATAAAATATTTTTCTAAAAACGTAAATCATCTTGTTCTTCACACAAGATCGGTAATCATCTTATACCCAAATTATTTACACAAGATCTGTCAGCATTTTATACCCAAAATAAGGGTTAATATACAAAGATGTTACTAAACTTTACAAAAAATTTGTCCAAAGTTACTAAACTTTCATTTTGTGATTTTAGGTTACTCATGTTTACGTGACGCCGTGACCGATTATTTACTTTACTATGTATATTACAACCTAATATAACAGGTTAAAATCCTACGTGACAATGTTAAATAACAAAAATGTCCTCATCAACATCATTCATCTTCAATCTCAACATCATTCATCTTCAATCTCAACATCATTCATCTTGAATAAATTGTTTTCCAGCAGCCTCTCAATAATTCATCATCTATCAAATTGAACACCAAAAAAGTACATTCATTCGCAATTCAGACTCACTAGCATTGGTCACGATAGAGTAGATTTACAATTGTTTTCTATTAAAAGTTTCAAACAGGATGATATGAACCGAATCGATTAAAGAGATGAAAGGATAGATAGGCTATAATAATGGGATAACCCGACCCCCCGATGGCTTATATTAATCAACTCTCCAACTAAGAAAACAATAAACCAAAATAAACCATAATCATATTTCTCTGCATAATTCATATTACAGATCTAATCTCTATTTATAATATAGGATAAACTTATTCATTAAGAAATAATAAAAGGAAAGTAAATAAGCTAATAAAATAAATAATAATAGTTGTCTTTTTCTTGTCTCTGCCAGAATCGTATCATTACTCCGCCGCGCAAAAAAACCTTCCTCAAGGTGTTGTTATCTTGCCTGATGTGATTCTGGGATCCCAAGTTCTTCGTTTTATCCCCTTTGTGCGCTTCAAGAGCAATCAGCAGGCTTGGTATATGTATTTGAGCTTTGTGCAGACTCCTAATTCTTCACGTGAATCTGATCTTTCAAATCCAGTGCCAAGGGAGGAACCTAGCTTTGTAGGTTTTCTGGTTCGGACACGTACCACAACAAACTTATTCCAAAACAGCCTTGCCTTGATCTTCTTGTTAGGAATCCGTTGATTTAGCTGGACCCCTAAAGAATTTGTTCCATCTTTTTCCAGCTTCTTTCCCACGGCTTCTGAATCTGACCCGAGACGAACAGCTTCACCATACTTTTCTGTGGTGGCAGGTTGTGTTGGAGGCTTTTGAACAGGCGAGATGAAAGACTGAATTAGATTTATCATCTCTTCAATCTTTTGATTCCATGCTTCACGCCACTTATCCTCTTCAATCTTTTGATTCAATTCTGCACGCCTCTTCTCCTCTTCATAAGCTCTAATAGCCATTTGTTCCCGTCTTTGATTCCGTTCATGCCATTCTTGACACCTCCGATTCCATTGATGCCATTCTTGACAACTTTGATTCCATTGATGCCACTCTTGCCACCTCTATGCTTCTGCTTCCATTCTAGTAACTTACTTTTTTCTGATGAACAGTAACCGACGATGAACAGTAACCGATGAACAGTTTTTTTTGAAACCCTAGAATTGAAACAGCTCTGATACCAATTGATATGAATCGAATCGATTAAAGAGATGAAATGATAGATAGGCTATAATAATGGGATAACCCGACCCCTTGATGACTTATATTAATGAGATAAACCAACTCCCCAACTAAGAAACAATAAAACAAAATAAAACATAATCATATTTCTCTGCATAATTCATATTATAGACCTAATCTCTATTTATAATAGAGGATAAACTTATTCATTAAAAAATAATAAAAGGAAAGTAAATAAGCTAATAAAATAAATAATACTACTTGTCTTTGTATTGTCTTTGCCAGAATCGTATCACAGGACCAAACAATTGTTTGCTATTAAATGTTTTGTAAATGTTATTAGTAAGACTCTTTGTCAGAATCAAATTTTGGTGAACTATAAGTAATTTCAATACAAGTTCAGCCGCACATGAAATGTGATAGATATCAAAAGTTTGCTTTGAATGTTTAACTAATGCTTTTGAGCATTTCAAAGGGTAATTCCAAACCGAACACCTGCCCAGCTACTGAAAACCATGATATTAAGTACTGTTTCATTCCTCCTTTAGTCGTTGAATTATCGCCTTCAAGAAGTTGCTTCATCCGTTCACTTGTTCTACATAGATGTAGCGTGTACCATGGTCTATTCAGATACGGATGCTCCTACAGTCAACAAAATGAATCATATATGAGATTAGTTTGTTCTTTTACATTCAGAAGAGTCAATGAATTTAATGAAATAAGAACGAACTGTTGAGTTATGAAGGTCCATTGGCATTCGATTAGTGCATTGGCAGACATAGTAGGTACACCTTTTTCAATTTCATCCAAGCTCAATGGTTGTCCATCTACACATTTAACAATTTTGAATAACGTATATCAAATAGGTAAGTTACAGTTACAAGAATACAAGTAATTAACAAAAAGAAAAAATGAAGATCCTGCAATCGAGTTACTATTTGAAGATCAGCTTACCACTACTGTATGCACGAAAGTAGAGTACTGGAACCCTGTAAGAAGATCTATATACCACATGAAAATCATATCGATGTCCATCATCATCATCATTTCCGTGTACCAAAGTGACGTTATGATTATCAAGAGGTTCTTCATGATTATTAGAACTGCCTTCATCATCAAGCTTTTCCTGCATAAAAAAACAAAAATCATTAGATAACATTATTCAAGTACTTGTCTCTTTCCACGATATACTAATAAAGTCAAACCTCAAGATGTCTTTGTAAGATTACATCTTGTAGTGACAAATATCCATCGTTAACTTTACGAGCTGCAAATCCTAATTTGTTGAACAATCAATCCACAACCACTCGGTGGAAGAGGATAAGATAGATATGGTGGAAGAGGATAAGATAGAGATGGTGAAAAAACACATATCTGAAGGGAGCCATTGACGGTGAAGACTCACAACAGCCAAAGAGACAAAGTGAGGAGATGAAGTTGTGTTTGAAGATGAAATGAATAAAAGAGATAAGGTGACGTTTCATAGATAAATGTTGTGGATTATTTGTGGGTGAGGTGGAGAAACTGTCCGCCCATGTGGCATGATATATTGATTCATAATCGGTTACCCATCTACTTAGTAACTTTAGTGTAGGAAAAACATCCATATACACCCTTAGTTTAGCATACACTCAATCAACCAATCACAATCAACCAATCACAATCAACTATTTTTATCATGTAAAAAAACATTCATTTTTTAAAAATTAAATATCTCACAAATCGTTCATCGTTACGTAAAACAAAACATATCATCGCGACGAGAATTAAATCATCTATCTATCGAGAGGCACATGTATATACTTTCGAGGAACTTTTTTTCGACTTTTTTTCTTAAACCACGTCTGAGAGAAATCATGTATGATTCGTCACGAAACATATATGATTTTCAGAAAATCATATATGATTCATATCACGAATCATATATGATTTTCTGAAAATCATATATGAGTCATGACGAATCATACATGATTCCTCTCAGACGTGGTTTAAGAAAAAAAATCGAAAAAAAGTTCGTCGAAAGTATATACATGTGCCCCTCGATATATAGATGATTTAATTCTCGTTGCAATGGTGTATTTTTTTTCGTTTGATGATTTACCGTTTGTGAGATATTTAATTTTTAAAAAAGTGGTGGGAAGTGGGTTTTTAAAAAAATAGGTGATTATAATTGGTTAAATAGGTATATGCTAATTTAAGAGTTTACATATATCTTAACTCATTTAGTGTAATGTATATAAATGCTAAATAACTTAATTAGCCAATCCCTATATATGAGTAACCTCGAATCACAAGGAAAGTTTAGTAACTTAGAACATATTTTTGTAAAATTTAGTAACATATTTGTATATTAAACCCTTAAATAATCTCAAACTATTAAAAAAGACAAAAGAAATAAAAAGAGAAAGGCTTGTGGCTTTACACAAGTCGATCATGGTGTGATGAGTTTTGACTCGACGAATGATTTTACTCGATCTCCACATTAAGCCGATCGAGTTCGAATGCTCACCGATGCAACCAGCCTAATATTATATTGTGATGACTCAGTTCGATATACATCATCATATTAAATTGTTTTTAGTTCTGATGAGGGATAAAAATATTTGAATTTAAATTTATATAGCTCAATAATCTTAAAGTAATTCAATGTTTATTACAAGATTATTGTGAAGTAATTTAACCGATGTTTTTAAAAGGGTAATGCGTTTACATAACAATCAATCACTCACTATATGAGTAAGTCAAGAAGTCATTCTTAGATTACATAACAATCACTACTACGACCAGCTACATTAAACTCAAAGAGTATATGCGTTTACATAGATACCGAGCGATCTTTGACGCGTAGTAACACTACAAGAAAACTGGGAACAGGTGACCGGGGTTTCCCCGGCGACATAAAGTCGCCAGGGATAACCCATTTTTCTTGGCGACATGGCTGATGTGGCAAAAAAGAAGATATACTTTTTGGTCAAGTTTGACTAGGGTATCCCTGGCGACATGTCGCCGTGGATTCACCGTCCAAAATCAGATGTCAAAAGAAAAAGCGCGAAATTTTCCCTCCAACGTATCCCTGGCGACATGTCGCCAGGGAAACTTCGTCCGACGTAATTAACATTAGTTTTTTTATGATAATAACCTGCCAAAATTATCCCTGGCGACATGTCGCCAGGGATACTTCGTCCAGCGTAATTAGCTTCAAACTTAAGCAGAAAATCTGTGGCGGGCTTTTTCCCGCCAAATCCCAAAAGTTTCCCCGGCGACATGTCGCCGGGGAAACTCCATGTCATATATTATTAGTTTTTGCTTATTATGAGAAATTATTATTTATTTCATATAATTATTATTTTAACTATCGATCTGATGTTATTTTAATTTCGCGATGTTATATTATTAGCGTTTGCTTATTATGAGAAATTATTATTTATTCCATATAATTATTATATTAACTATCGATCCGATGTTATTTTAATTTCGCGACGTTTATATAATAAAAAATGAGACATCTATAAAACAAATATTTATTTATTCCAAATATTACATAAAACCTTTTGTAATATCACATAAGAGACTTACAGACAGACACTCCTAAACATAATTTTATTCGTCACGGACACTTAAACACGCGCTTAATTAAACATGGATATTACAACGATATTAGACTTGTAAACACGGAAAAAAACACATCACAAACTAGTTCAAACTAAGGTTCCCCATGTCATCGTAAAGGTCGTGAAGTAGTGCAGCTGAATCCACTGTGTGCCTGTCGGCATGACGGTACAATCTACTGTACTCTCAAGTACCTTTATTTTTCCATTCAAGTGCACACAGTTTGCACACGTTGTAGAGCTTGGAGAAGAAATTGGAGTCCTTGAAGATCTCGAAGAAGAGCTTGGAGGAGAAAAGCTCGTTGAAGGTCTTGAAGAAGAGCTTGGAGGAGAAAAGCTCATTGAACCTCCAAGAGAATTGACAAGTAATCTGACTCGTTCGTCTTTCCATAAAAAAAATCTGCATCCATATGAAACTGGAGGTTCCACCATTAAACGTGGACAAGCATAATACTGTCTACCAAAGGTATCATCTTGCCACGATTGTCGAAGAACTACATCTCCACGTCCACACGTACACGGAAAAGCTTCATGCTTCAACATCTTCATAATAACAATGTGTTTGTGATGATAAGTGTGTGTGATCTGCTGGTGGTTGTGATGATAAGGAGTATATGTGGTTATCTTTTTATGCTAAAAAAGTGAGGAAAATTGTTAACATTTTCCCGCTAATGTTTTCCCTCCAATATTTTCTCGCCAATGTTTTCCCTCCAATATTTAGCAACTCAATTGACCACCTATCCATCAAATCCATCAGCTTGACAAGTGTTGCATACTGAAACCTCATGCATGATGACTCGACATGTGTTGGTTACACGTTAGATGTTCAATGGATGACTCGACATGTCTTGGTTACACGTTAGATGTTCAATGGATGAGTCGGTATGCATTTTGTTAAACATTAGATGTTCAATGGATGAGTCGGTATGTGTTGGTTACACGTTAGATGTTCAATGGATGAGTCGGCATGTCTTGGTTACACGTTAGATGTTCAATGGATGACTCGACATGTCTTGGTTACACGTTAGATGTTCATAGGATGAGTCGGTATGCATTTGTTAAACGTTAGATGTTCAATGGATGAGTCGGTATGTGTTGGTTACACGTTAGATGTTGAATGGATGAGTCGGTATGTGTTGGTTACACGTTAGATGTTCAATGGATGAGTCGGTATGCATTTGTTAAACGTTAGATGTTCAATAGATGAGTCGGTATGTGTTGGTTACACGTTAGATGTTCAATGTATGAGTCGGTATGTGTTGGTTACACGTTAGATGTCCAATGGATGAGTCGGTATGCATTTTTTAAACATTAAATGTTCAATGGATGAGTCGGTATGTCTTGGTTACACGGCAGATGTTCAATGGATGAGTCGGTATGCATTTGTTAAACGTTAGATGTTCAATAGATGAGTCGGTATGTGTTGGTTACACGTTATATGTTCAATGGATGAGTCGACATGTCTTGGTTACACGTTAGATGTTCAATGGATGAGTCGGTATGCATTTGTTAAACGTTAGATGTTCAATGGATGAGTTGGTATGTCTTGGTTACACGTTAGATGTTCAATGGATGAGTCGGTATGCATTTGTTAAACGTTAGATGTTCAATGGATGAGTCGGTATGTGTTGGTTACACGTTAGATGTTCAATGGATGAGTCGACATGTCTTGGTTACACATTAGATGTTCAATGGATGAGTCGGTATGCATTTGTTAAACGTTAAATGTTCAATGGATGACTCAACATGTGTTGGTTACATGTTAGATGTTCAATGGATGACTCGACATGTCTTGGTTACACGTTAGATGTTCAATGGATGAGTCGGTATGCATTTGTTAAACGTTAGATGTTCAATGGATGAGTCGGAATGTCTTGGTTACACGTTAGATGTTTAATGGATGAGTCGGTATGCCTTGGTTACACGTTAGATGTTCAATGGATGAGTCGGCATGTCTTGGTTACACGTTAGATGTTGAGTCGGTATGCATTTGTTAAACGTTTGATGTTCAATGGATGAGTCGGTATGTGTTGGTTACACTTTAGATGTTCAATGGATGAGTCGGCATGTCTTGGTTACACGTTAGATGTTCAATAGATGAGTCGGTATGCAATTGTTAAACGTTAGATGTTCAATGGATGAGTCGGTATGTGCTGGTTACACGTTAGATGTTCAATGGATGAGTCGGTATGTGTTGGCTACACGTTAGATGTTCAATGGATGAGTCGGTATGCATTTGTTAAACGTTAGATGTTCAATGGATGAGTCAGTATGTGTTGGTTACACGTTAGATGTTCAATGGATGAGTCGGTTTGTGTTAGTTACACGTTAGATGTTCAATGGATGAGTCGGTATGCATTTGTTAAACGTTAGTTGTTCAATGGATGAGTCGATATGTGTTAGTTACACATTAGATGTTCAATGGATGAGTCGGTATGAATTTGTTAAACGTTAGATGTTCAATGGATGAGTCGGTATGTGTTGGTTACACGTTAGATGTTCAATGGATGAGTCAGTATGTGTTGGTTACACGTTAGATGTTCAATGGATGAGTCGGTATGCATTTGTTAAACGTTAGTTGTTCAATGGATGAGTCGGTATGTCTTGGTTACACGTTAGATGTTCAATGGATGAGTCGGTATGCATTTGTTAAACGTTAGATGTTCAACGGATGAGTCGGTATGTGTTGGTTACACGTTAGATGTTCAATGGATGACTCGACATGTCTTGGTTACACGTTAGATGTTCAATGGATGAGTCGGTATGCATTTGTTAAACGTTAGATGTTCAATGGTTACCAAATTAGAATAAATCGAGAAACTAAACGGACTAAATCGGAATGAATTTAGAAATTAAACTGACCGGGATGATATTATTATTTTATAAATAATAATAATTATTTTATAAATAATAATAATAATTATTATTATTTTATAACAAATTATAATAATATATAAGTAATAATAAATTTTATTTTGACAAAAATTATCCCCTGCGACATTTGCAACTATCCCTGGCGACTTGTCGCCAGGGATAGTTTCCCTGACGACACGTCGCCAGGGAAGGTTTGAGAAAAACGACAAAAAAGGTTAGGTACGTGAATATGCGTTGGAAAGTCAAACGTATCCCTGGCGACATGTCGCCAGGGAAACTTGGTCACCTCCCTCCAAAATTTTTCAATCACGCGCGCTTTTGGCTAGACGACAAAAGTAGAAAGTATTCCCGACGACATGTCGTCAGGGATTGTCGCCGGGAAAAAAATGGACCTTTTTTGACCAGATCTTTACTTTTCTCATAACACTTTTTCTTATCCTAAAAATAAAACCACACAGCAGCCCCTTGTATCACCACCATCACCACCTGCTGTCACCACCTTGTATCACCACCATCTTTATCATCACCACCATCATTATCATCACCACCACCACTCACCACCACTCTCCTCCACACCTGCACACGTGCACTACCCCGCCATCTCCATTCGCCACCACCACCACTACCGCCATCTACGTTCACCGACACCACCACCACTCCATCTCCGTCCTCTATTAAGGTTTTTTTATATAATTTATATTGTAATTGATAGTTTAAGGTTTTTTTATATATTTTTTTTTAATTTATATTGTAATTGATTTTTTTTATATAACTTATTTTATAATTGATAGTATATTTGGTTTTTGTTTTTACATATCCGGTCACCGCAGCCGAGTCTCGACCGTAGCCGAGCCCGACCACAGCCGAGACCCGACCGCAGCCGGGCCCCGACCACAGCCGCGCCCCGACCACAACCGAGACCCGACGACTCTTTAACGATATGTTTTTTTAATTTTTAATTGTAATTGATAATACATATTGTTTTTTTTTAGTTTTTTAGATTCCCCGACGACATGTCGTCCGGGATGTCTAAACTTGTTAATTGTTAAACGTAAATCCAAACACTCCTTATGTTACCTATTTGATGAGAATAAATTATAATAAGCGTTTTTGGATAAGCTGATTTCAAACAGGTTATCCTGATAAGCTGATCAGAATAAGCTGTTTGATAACAGCTTATCCTAATAAGCTGTTTGAAAACAGCTTATCCTGATAAGCTTATCAGGATAAGCTGTTTGATAACAGCTTATCCTAACAAGCTTATCAGAATAAGCTATTTGATAACAGCTTATCCTGATAAGCTTATCAGAATAAGCTGTTTGAAAACAGCTTATTCTGATAAGATTATTGAGATAAGCTGTTTTCAAACAGCTTATTCTGATAAGCGTATCAAGATAAGCTGTTTGAAAACAACTTATTCTGATAAGCTTATCGGGATAAGTTGTTTTCAGACAGTTTATTCTGATAAGCTTATCAGAATAAGCTGTTTTTATTATATGATATAAATGTTTTATTGGACTAAACCTTAGGAATGTTTTAGGATTTTAGCGATTAATTTCGGAAAATTCCCGTCTGAAATTGATCAACCTATAGAAAACCCGTCCAAAGTTAATTTATTAGGAATTAACTTCGGAAAGTCCCTTGTTTGGGACTGCTTTTTGAATGTTTTGTCTCATTTAGGATATGAATGCGTATAACCGATTTACTATTTGAGATGATTTCGACAGTGTTTCTCCTTTACTCCTACGAATATGTCTTTAAACACATATTTGGGGAGTTGAGGGGAAATGCTGCCGAAATTTTCTCAAATAGTAAATTGGTTATACGCATTCATATATGAGACGAAACATTCAAAGGGTGGGTTATGATTGCCTTCCATAGTTGTGAACATACTATTTTCTATACTTGATAATTATATCTTTTATAAACATTATTATATAATAATAATTATATATTTTATAATTGTTTTTTATAATTTGATATAATACATATTATTATTTATGAAATATATAAAAATTATTTTTTTAAATTCCTTGTTTTAATTAAGTTGCATATAATAACTAAATGTATCGTTAAAACACAGTTATGGTACTCATTGATAAGAGTTGTACACGGTTAGAGCGTCATGAGACAGAATTTATATTGGGTCTTACCAATTTTGTCAAGCATTCCAGGAAGTTTGTGAATAGTTTGAATCAGATAACATGTCCATGCAAGTCTTGTCGAACAAGACTCCCGGTACATATCGACCTTCTTTCGAACCATGTTATCAAATCCGGGTTTGACAACAGTTATACAACATGGGTACACCATGGTGAACCGGCTCCTCCTACACCTACACCTCCTCCACCATCACTGCCACCACTACCAATAATAGATAACATAAGACAACCTTTGATTAGTGACATGACATCGTTACTTGATGATCTTACCTATATTCCTCCAGACTATATTCCTTCTCCACCTCCTCCCAACTCAAGTAACAGACCGACTCAAGCTAACGAGTTTGAAGAGTTATATCGCAGTGCCAATGAGCAGCTGTACCCTTGTTGTGTAGAAGCGACTCGATTAGACTTTATGGCAAAGTTTACACATTATAAGGACAAAGGTAAAATCACCGATACCATATTCAATGATATTCTAGAGTTTTTGCAAATTATCTTTCCCCCAAGCAGAGGATTCAAACTCCCACCGTCATACTATGCAATAAAGAAGACATTTAAAATGATCGGGTTAGGGTACGATTCGATACATACTTGTGAACACGATTGTTGCTTATTTCAGGAAGGATACGCTGGTTTGGATTTCTGTCCGGTGTGTAATACAAGTAGATGGAAAGACACTAACACGCCGGGGAAGAAAGTTCCTAAGAAGGTGTTGCGTTACTTTGCGATCATTCCTAGACTAAAACGTTTGTACAAGTATAGTAAAAGTGCAAAGGATATGATTTGGCATGCTACTGGAAAGTGTACGGATCCCGGTAAGATGCAACACCCGTGTGATGGTGCGGCTTGGAAGAAATTTGATGCCAAGTATGCTGATTTTGCAGCAGAACCAAGAAATGTTCGATTAGGGTTGGCTGCTGATGGTTTCAATCCATTCGGCAACCTTAGTCAGACTTACAACATGTGGTCGGTGATATTGACAACATACAACCTGCCTCCGTGGTTGTGTATGATAGAGAGTTCTTTAATGCCGACACTGTTAATTCCTGGCCCTAAATCCCCGGGCAAGGACATTGATGTTTACTTGAGACCTTTAATTGATGATCAAAAAATTTTATGGGATGGTGTCAGTACTATAGACCAAGCTAAAGGCGAGGAATTCACCATGAGAGCGATGCTTTTATGGACCATCAATGATTTTCCAGCTCGAAGTAGTTTGTCTGGGTATTGTGGGCAAGGTTACAAGGCTTGCCCTACATGTAATGACGACACTCCATCTCTTCATGTGGCAAGCAAAATAGTTTATGTTGGCCACAAAAGATTCTTACCACCCCGCCATAAATCCAGGTCTTCACGTGAATTCAATGGTAAACCCGAACACAAGCCCCGTCCTATAACATTTACCATGGACCATATTAACGATCAACATGCTTTACTGCCAAATCGACTGCCAGGTAAACATAAGAATTATAGGGGTGTGAAGATAACACACAATTTCCGTCTTGAGCCTAACTGGTCTAAACGGTCTATTTTTTACGAGCTTGTGTATTGGCCTTTTCTTTCACTAAGACACAATTTAGACATCATGCATATCGAAAAAAATGTGTTGGAGGCCATCCTGAACACTTTGTTGATGAATGACAAATCTAAAGACACTGTCAAGGCAAGATAATACTTGGAAAAGTTGGACATTCGAAAAAGCTTGTGGCTCACCCAAAATAAAAATAGGAAGTGCAAGAAGCCTCAAGCTTTGTATTCCTTCACACCAGAGAACAGGATAAAGTTTTGTCAGTACATCAAAAGTGTTAAACTACCAGATGGGTTCGGATCCAACTTCAAGCACAAAGTGACCGATAACGATACCAATATAACGGGCATGAAGTCTCATGACTGTCATATAATGATGCAACGTTTACTTCCTTTCGCACGTCAGGAATACTTGCCTGATAAGATTGCAAGACCACTGATCGACCTATGTAACTTGTTTAAGTAACTCTGCTCTGCAACTTTAATGGTGGATGACATGTTGACTACTGTAAATAAGGTGGTTGACATTTTGTGCGATCTTGAGCTCATATATCCTCCTGATTTGTTTGACATTATGGTTCACTTGGTTATCCATTTACCAGATGAGGCCATTGAAGGCGGGCCTATCCGCCCCCGGTGGATGTATCCATTTGAAAGATTCATGAAAGAGCTAAAAGGTTATGTACGAAATAAAGCTAAGCCAGAAGGTTTGATTGCGGAGGGTTATGTTGCACAAGAAGCATTTACTTTCTGTTATAAGTATTTTCGGGATGATGTTACCACTAAATTTAATCGTCTCGATCGTAATATGGACCCCCCTCCCCCAACGTGTCAGTTTCAGGTGTTCCGATCGGTATGTAACCCGCTTTGGAAAAAGGTTTATTCTGTTCCCTTATCAAGAGTTTAAGAAAGTGGAATGGTATCTACTAAACAACAGTCTTGAAATCGACAAGTATATTTCCGAGTTCAAGAGGTACGCGTTTTTTATTTTATTTTGAAACTTCTTTTTCTTAACAATAACGACTTATTCTAATACCATGAACGTTTTTCAGATTATATCCTGACAAAGACACGGAAAAAGAATTCCCCGCCTGGTTTGGGAATAAGGTAAACTTAGAATTATCTTGTGTACTTACCTGTAAAAAATAATATTATTATAAATAGTTTTCTGTACCTAATCCTTTATTCCTCATAGATCCGTCAACGTCACGTAGACAATGACAAAGACCCAGAGGTTATCAGAACCAGCGAGTTATTTGCTTTGGCTTGTGGACCATCACCGAATCCAATCTCACTAAACTTTTGCATAGTCGACGGTGTGAGGTATGTCATGCACAGTCGCGATGAACGTCGTATACCTCAAAACAACGGCATTTGTGCGCCTGGCCCTGACAAAACAATGGCTTATGGTCAGATTCAACAGATCCTCGTGTTTCATTATTTGTCGTTCATTGTTGTGTTGTTCCGAGTTAAGTGGTTCGACACTCGCCCCACATTACGTAAACAACATCTTATCTATAGAAACAACATGACACAACTCACCGACACAAGAGCTGAGTGGTGGAAAGATGATCAATACATTCTCGCAACACAAGTCAAACAAGTCTTCTACATTGAAGATAAGAACAAACCCAACTGGAAGGTCATTGAACATGTTAATCATAAAAAGTTTTCCAACGGGGGTGTCATAGCGTCAGATGCCGTTCCTGATATTATACATTTTGACAACTCATCTGATCTACCACTTTCCACTGATTTGAATGACTTGGGTGATGTGACCTTGCATATAGATGGCCAAGAAACGGAGGTTGATGCACCGCCAAATATCATTGATGTTGATGACGAAGACGATGGTACTACTGATGATGAAGACGTCCCTCATGATTTAAGTGATGAAGAACGTGGGAATGATGATGATGGTGAAGACAAAGTTTATTCTAGTGAAGAAGAAGATTGACCTTTAGTTGTAACTTGCAAAAGACACTTATTTGTTTGAATGAATGAATCTAATAGTTGCAGATTGTTTAAATGTGTATATTTAGTTGGATGTGTTGTATTTGGATTTGTGCATGCTTATATTATTTTGTTCATGAATTTGTCTATGTTATGATAACTGTACTTGTACAGATGTCAGCAGATGTTGCACGATCACACGATGGTGACGGTGGTGGTGAGGATGAACCTCCTACGTGAAACATCGCAGCGGTTGTCTCGCCTTATTTAGAAATAAAGGTAAGAATATTTGGATTATTGTAACACAATCATAAATTTGGTGCATATATATATGTTGCTTGCCTTGAATTTTTATGACTTTGTCACTCACTTGATTTTTGCAGGCAAAGGCAAAAGAAAAGAAAATTTGGGCGGCAGAGAGGCCAGTAGAAAGACTCGGGGCATTACCCAATGTCACGATTTGTTGAGCGAAGTTGACGCGCATGGCCCTGTCCCGATAGATTTTGAACAAGAACCCTCTTTCCGGCCTCTCGGTGCGCATGCTCAGCATTTTGCTAATTACGTCGGGGATTGTATCAGGAGGCTCGTGTCAATGTACTACCCAAGTTGGAATGGTGTCCCTGAAGAGATCAGGGCGAGGGTTTGGGCGAACATAGAGGTCAGTTATCATTTTTATGTTTATACATTATTGTGTTTATTTATTTAATGGTGTATATATTTAAATAAATTTGTTTATTTATTTATATCATATAAATAAATAACAAATTTAAATAAATATACAAATTGTATCTTATTTATTTATATCATATAAATTTTTTAAATAAATATAAAAATTTAAATAAATATAATTTTATTTAAATAAATATATATTTGATGAGAATAAGGTAATAAGCTTTTTCGGATAAGCTGTATTCAAACAGCTTATCCTGATAAGCTTATCAGAACAAGCTGTTTGAATACAACTTATCTTAATAAGCTTATCAGAACAAGCTGTGTGAAAACAGCTTGTTCTGATATGCTTATCAGGATAAGCTATTTTCAAACAGCTTGTTCTGATAAGCTTATCAAGATAAGCTGTTTTCAAACAGCTTGTCCTGATAAGCTTATCAAAACAAGCTGTTTTCAAAAATCTTATGCTTATCAGGATAAGTTGTTTTTATTATAAAAAATTAAATAAATATATAAGCCATTAAATAAATAAACAAAATAATGTATAAATTATATCTCTAACTCTAACTCTGTGTTTGTTTTATTTGTTGTATATGAATGCAGTCTAAGTTTAATCTGACACCCCACAAGACTCCTACGACTTGGAAGGGTGTAAGTGGCGGCATAAATCAAATGCTTCAAAAGAATTACAATTCTCGAAAAAATGCGTTCAAGACAAAGCATTGGCGCCGAGACATCGATACCGGTACGGTAGACATAGGCAGAGTCCGCAGCCAGCGTCCTGAGGAAATTACTTCCGAGGACTGGGAAAAATATATCGCCCTTTGGAGTGTTCCGGATTACGAGAAAAGATGCCTGACAAACTCCCAAAATCGGTCTAAGTAGAAGACACTGAGTCGGCAGGGATCTCGATCGTTAGCACTCTAATACAAGGTTTTTACCAAGTATATAAAAAGTTATCTTCCGGTCTTTTCGAATTGATTACTAGTAGAAAGTGAGACTCAGTCGTTCTTGGTGGAAAATATAATGGTTTGATTGTCTATTTTAAACTAAAAGAAAATATGAAAATGTCGTTGAGTAAAAATAAAAGCTTTGAAAATTAAACTAAAAATTACGAGTTAAAAATAAATGATTAAAAACTTTAAAACTTAAAAGGTGAATTTAAAACTTGAAAACTTTGAAAAAAAAACAAAAACTTAAAACCGTCGGAATGATCTTGATCGGAATCCCATCGGAATGTACCCGTCGGAATAATCCGTCGAAAAGTAACAAAATGAATGTTGTCGGAATAATGATTAGTAAAGCTATCGGAATCAACCCTGTCGGAATATCAAAGTATCGGAATACTTCTATCGGAATACAAGAAATTCTGTCGGAACATGGCTGATGAAATTTTGGCAGCGTTTCGTCGCAATAAGCCTTATACCCGATCACAAAGTACGATGCCAGGAGCAATCGCAACCCACGATCGGAATAAGTGATCGGAATACACTATCTGAATAATCGATCGCAAAGTAAAACCCTAAGGGTTATTGCTATCGCAATGAAACCGTCGGAATGTACCGTCGCAATATAGAAACCCTATTGTGATGGAAATGACACAATATTCGGATGGATGAGCATAAACTAATAAACCAATAAGCACTTCCAAAAAAAAAACTTAACAAAAACTTAACCAACTCAATAAGAACAAATTTGAAAACTTTTAAGACACGAAATGAGTAAACTTTATGAATCAAACTTTAAAAAGACTAAACTTTTAAGAAAACTTAAAAGTAAATAAGCTAAACGCAAAATAAGCCAATAAGCATGATAAGCTCAAAGCTTAATCCGTATAAAACTTAGATAGAAACCAAAAGATAAACTTTTTGATCTCATAAACATCAAGATTAAACAAAATCAAAGATGATTTCGGATCAAATATAAGTAAAAATCAAGAAAGGTAGAAAGAGATTGAAGATGAAAAACTTAAACTTGAACTTATAGATTAATGATTCCAAAATACAAGATCAAATCAAAGCTTAAACATGAAAGGAAGGAAAAGATGAAGTTCTAGTGAGAGAAAGTTAAAACTTTCTCTCTCTAAAAATAAAACTAAAGAAATAAAAATAAACTAGCTAACAATTAACTAACTAACACCCTCCTAATGTGTCATTAGGAGGGTATATATAGGAGGTGGGGAGTGCATGTGTTGCTTCCTTCTTTCTTTTCGTCTCGACTTGATTTAAATTCTTTGTCTTTCTCGACATTGTCTCGGGATAAATTGAACTTGTCTTATAATTTTCTTCTTCTATTAGACTTGAGTTCTTCGACCTTATTAAACTTCCGTCTTTAGACTTTTTCTTCGATAAATCATCAGAATAGGCCTTGGACTTCCGTTCTTTTTACACTCTTGATCTTTTGACTTCGTCTTTTCTCGTTTTCTTCGATAAATGCCCGCGATAGCATGTGTTTTCTTCCTTTTTCATATTTTTATCCTGAAACACAATAAAAACACAAATCACGCATAATTTCGACTTTTATGACATAAAATACACGTTTTGGTCTTGTTATTATTGAAAATAAGTGGTAAAAGGATAAGTGTTTTCACACTTATTAAATTCCCTACACTTGACCATTGCAATGCCCTCATGTAATACATTAATTTCAAAGCACAGATTATATTTCTCATCATAAATAACCTACCTTGGCCTTTATTAAATACTAAACTTTAAGGAAAGTAAGAAGATAGAAATCAAAGACTTACATTGGGGTTTTGGCTGTCATGAATGTTTATCATCCTCAAGTTTCACGTTCCCCATACCAAGCTTAAAAACGAGATCATTGTTATTATAAGTCAGCAAACTAACACGAACTCAAGTGGCCCAATTATTCACTTAGACTTCCTTATTCCTAGGTGTATCTCTTATATTTTATAATTGTCTTGAATGATCACTAGGATGCATTGTTTGACTTATTTCGATAGTTTATTTAGGCCGAAAATAAAGTGGGACGATTTAATCAATAGTTAGCTAAAGGACAAAATCTTTTAAAAATGCTTCTCGGGACCTCTTAAAGTTCATATCTTGGCATAACTCGCTTCACGATTTCAGACCTTCCTCGGACCGATATTTGGCAGCGACTTCATACTTCGAATCTTGAGAGACGCTCTTGAAATTATGGTCTTCTCTTCATAATAGGAATTTCTTCACTTGAAGTTTTTGAGAGATTATTCATATTTGGACCACGACTTCTTCAATTTTCTCCAATCTTTATTTTGGACTTTGATATACAACGATCCGCCTCCTTTTAGGACTTGGATCTATTTATCCTCATACCTTGTTAGGGCCTTTTTTGGATAGAATTCTCCATGATCTTTAGGGGAGTATTTGCTTTTTGTCGGGTGTCTCGATCCTTCATATTGATTTTTGATAAATGATTCTTCACATCACTTTGGATCTTTAGCAACAAAATGTAGCCCTCATGCCTTGTTAGGGCCTTTTTGGACTCGCAAATCTTTGCATCCCGCTTCAATAAGTTATGCCTTGGCTATGAACTCTAATTAATACCGAGCAACTTTTAAACGATCTTGTGCTAGAAGCTAAGTAACTTTTCAAATCGTACAACCTTATTTATTGCAATTAAATTTATTAGCAAGCGATGGGAGAAAAAGCTTATGATCAACTCACATAAATTCATGAAAGAATACCAAACTTATAATTGACTCTATCATCTCTCGTTCTCCACAATTTAAAATCTCAAGGAATGAGACTCGTGGATGCTTAGCCAATTAAACCAAAGTTTTGGGTTTTCAAGTCATCTATAGGATCTTGCAAATTCTTAGACTCTTTCAAGTTTAGAATTCGCATTTTAAAGTTCCCTTTATAAACGACTTTCTAGGATCAATTATAGGAACTTGCGAAAAGTTCTTATTCTTAACCCGTAAGAGTTAAGACTTTCGCATTTAAAAGTTCCCTATATAAAAGCCTAGCAAAACTTGACTTAAACACGTTAAGGATACTAGCTAGAGTAAACATAGATAAGTAAACTCGGGCTGAGTCAAAAGATTCATGACGTTGAAAAATTAAAACCACTTTAATAAAAATTTATTCTAACACAGAAAGTAAATAACGATAACAAAGGAAAAACTATTAGGCCAAAATAGATTAAAAATTTTGAAAAAAGTCGAAAAATCAAATTTTCCGGTTAAAATGAGGACAAATTCATAGAAAAGCCCACTTAATTCGATAAAAGTCCCCCCATACACTTGATATAAACATTGTCCTCAATGTTTAAGCATGTGGGAGTAAACTCCCCTCCACTTAGGACATTGTGCACGTTGTTTAAATCTTGCTAAGGAAAGGACAAATATAGTGATTTCAATGTGAACATATGAGATATGAAATATTGAATCACGATAGTTTAGGATAGAACCGGGAAGACGGGTACATGGGATCATGGTTCGTCAAATGTCATCAAAAGTGCTCTTTGAAGCTTTAATCCCTACACATTATAAGAAACAAGACAACAAACACATACGGGGCTCCCCCTACACTTATTATGAAAACGGTAAAGGATAGATCAACGGGTTGCCTCCTGAGAAGCGCTTGTTTTTGTTAGCCGAGTCACGAGCCTGACTCGACCCAGAACTAATTCAAGGGAAACGTGGTGAGGGATTGAATCATCTCATGAGAGATGTTCCCACCAAAGTACAGCTTCAAACGCTGTCCATTCACTTTAAAATTAGGCCCATTTGGTTGACAAAGCTCAATGGTGCCATAGGGGAAGACTTTGGCGACGATGAATTGACCAGACCAACGGCTCTTCAGCTTGCCCGAGAAAATCTTTAACCGAGAGTTAAAGAGTAAAACTTGATCACCAACGTGAAACTCTCGGTTCTTAATCCTAGCATCATGGATGATCTTGGTTTTCTCCTTGTAGATCAATGAGTTCTCATAAGCTTCATTCCCCGGTTCATTTAGCTCGTTGAGTTGAATCTTCCGAAGATCACCGGCTTTGTTGATGTCAAAATTGGCCCACTTCAAGGCCCAGTATGCCTTATGTTCCAGCTCAATAGGGAGGTGGCATGCCTTCCCGTACACAAGACGATATGGAGTGCAACCAATCAGCGTCTTATATGCGGTACGGAAAGCCCACAAAGCATCGTCTAACTTATCGGCCCACGAGGCACGATGCTCTCCCACAGTACGCTCAAGAATTCGCTTCAATCCACGGTTAGATATCTCGGCTTGACCATTTTTTTGGGGATGATAAGCGATGGAAATACGGTGATTGACACCATACTTAGCCATGACTCGAGCAAATTGATCATTGCAAAAATGAGTCCCGCGGTCACTGATGATAGCACAAGGAACACCGAATCGAGCAAAAAGTTGCTTCAGAAAGTTCATAACCACCCTCGCATTTTTCGTAGGGAGAGCTTTTGCTTCAACCGATTTAGATACATAGTCAACGGCTACGAGGATGTACTTGTTCCCTTTAGATGATGGAAATGGCCCCATAAAGTCGATGCCCCATACATCAAAGATTTAACATTCTTGTATGAAATTTTGAGGCATCTCATCTTTATGTGTGATCTTGCCTTGTCTTTGGCAAGCATCACAATCTTTAATCATTTCATGAGCGTCATGATAAATGGTGGGCCAATAAAATACAGAGTCGAAAACTTTCGTCGCGTTGTAATTAGGACCAAAGTGACCACCGGTGGGTCCTTTATGGCAAGCTTCGAGAATGTATAAAGCTGCGGGTCCATCAACACACCGACAAATAATCAGATAAGCGCATTTTTTGAAGAGATAAGGGTCATCCCAAAAGTATGTCTTAACATCTTTAAAGAACTTCTTCTTTTGTTGGGATGTTAACCCTTCGATGAGAATACCACCCGCTAAGTACTTTGCAATGTCCGCAAACCACGGGGTGTCATCAAGATTGGAATTGATAGACAGTAAGGCCTCAAGGGGAAAAGAGTCATTGATCTCTTGATTCGGATGATCCCCTTGATAAGGATCCTCAAGTCTACTTAGATGATCCGTGGATAGGTTTTCCGCTCCCTTCTTGTCACGAATTTCGATTTTGAATTCTTGAAGGAGCAAAACCCAACGAAGAAGTCTTGGCTTAGAATCTGGCTTAGTTAACAAGTACTTCAACGCGGAATGGTCGGTATAGACAATGGTGGTGGAAAGAACAAGATAGGGGCGGAACTTCTCAAAAGCATACACTGCAGCTAAAAGCTCTTTTTCGGTAGTGGTATAATGCAATTGAGCCCCCGTCATAGTCTTGCTAGCATAATGGATTGATTGGAAGTGTTTGTTCACTTTTTGGCCCAAAACCGCTCTAATGGCGAAGTCGCTAGCATCATACATTAATTCAAAAGGTATCTCCCAATTAGGGGCAACCAAGACCGGTGCCTTAGTTAGCTTGTCCTTAAGAAGATTGAAGGAGTCAATACACTCTTTAGAAAAGATAAAAGGTGTATATTTTTCCAAGAGGTGGGTCATCGGGCGAGCGATTTTAAAAAAATATTGAATGAATCGACGATAGAAGCCCGCATGTGACAATCCGTCAATTTATGGTTGATATTTTATTCTCGAATATTATTTAAAAACATTATTTTAATGTTACAATATGAACTCACTTATTTTTGGGAAGAAATTTGAATTTACGTCTTGAAGTAGCGTCGACTACGTCTAAACCGGAGGATTCAACGTTACGTGCTTACGTTTACATACACCGTCTTTGGTGACAGTCCAACATTTTAGAAAATAAATTTATCTGTGAAAATTATTTTGGAGTTTTAAATTTGTGTTAGTTCATAAACTCACAAATTTACGAGAAGAAATTAGGACTTACAATTTTATTTTAACGTCCTTTACAACTAAACCGGAAACCTTAGGATTACGTATTTACGTTTTCGAACTCCGTTTTTGATGAGACAATTTTTATTAGATTCGTTTTGTGCCATTGATTCATAATTTATAAAAACGTTTTTCATAAAACGACCCGAGGGCACGCAAATCGAGGAAACTAGAATCAAGGAGTACCCGTAAATTAGTGGGATGGGACAAGTTTTACACTAGCCCACCCCACTATGTGTGTGGCGTCCAACTATTGCCTTAACACCCTTAGGTGTCAAGCCTTAAAAAAGTTACAACACTTGTCCATTAGCTTCATTTTGAAGCCACCAACACATCAAGCTTACACCAAAAACTAGCACCTCAAACCATCCATTCATTTCTTACATGCAAACCACACAACTCTCCTCCCTCTCTCTCTCTAGAAATTCGTCCATATCTCACCCAAAAACACCCAACTTGATCTTGATTCTACCATAAAATCTCATGTTATTTACACACATGTTGAAGCCCTTTTGAAACCCTATTGATTGGTGCAAGTTATAACATCCAAGGAGGAGTTTTCATGGTGTCTTAGGGCTGATTTTCCACAAGGAGTTCATGAAGCATGGTGGTCTTGAAGATGGTCTTGGCTATGCACAAGTTTCTCCATCAAAATCAATGCCCAAATCACAACCTACATCAACTTGGTGGTATAAAGATTGTCCTCCTCATCTTCTTGTTATTTTGATTATGTAAACATGTATTTTATTTCCTATTGTATATGTATATGATGATTATATGATGATAAAAGTGTTGTGTGGGGATTTGGTGTTGATAAATATGATTAAAAAGGTGAAAAACTATAAAGAACAAGGCTAAAATCTTGCTTAATTTACATGGCTGTATAAAACAGTAAAGAAACATGTTATGAACTGATAAAGTGATGAAATAGAATCCATTTACAGTAAGTTATATGTCTTGTACACATGTGAGAGTTAGCCATGCAATGGAATCATTGTAATGAGTGAGATATGATCAAAACAAGTTTAAGATACAAATCTGAGTTCACTGTTTTGGACGATTTTTAGAAAATACTTAGAAGATGATTCAACAGTAGCTATAGTAGAGGTAAATGTAGCACATATCATGTAGTTTATGTGATAAAAATTTGAGCTTCTATCTCCATATAGAACTCAAGATATGGCAGTTTTGGTGAAAGTGAAGATAAAAATCAGATTTTGGAAATTAAAGTATAATACTATTATATAAGCACTCAAAATTATATTGTATAAAATGTAAAGTTAAAACCCACTAACTCATGAATTTTATTTATATAAATATGTACAATGGTAAATAAGTGGACATTTTATAAAAATGGTAATTTGTTAAGTTTTATAAGTTATAAAACTATAAACATGATTTTTACGACTTTTTCGGCTAATACCGTAAAATTAACGTTTTTGTTAAATAAAACTTAGACGGTTGGACCCGTCTAATGTAAACTTTTATGAAACTTATATACTGATATATAGACATGCATAACAAGTAAAAACCGATAAAAACCCGAACTATTGGACGAACGGACATTAACGAGCTAAGTAAACATATTGGACTAATAATTGGACTAAATAAGTTAAACTCTTATAAAAAGAAGTTATTGGGCTTAACCCATTTGGGCCCAACTTGAAAGTTTAAATACTGATAATATAAGTATGGGATGGATTAATACAAGTTAATAAACTTATAATAGGCTTATTGGACCTAAAACACGTAAATAGGTGAAACTAGTAAACTAGTATAAACGTTACCGACACATAACACTAAAATGAGTAAACGAGAATATATAAACCCACTTGATCATCATATATAAATAATCATCATATGTATACATAATTGTTATTTTTATAAAGTCATTGGACATGAGTCTAAGACGAATATTATTTGTCTAGGTTTCCGTGATTGAAGCACGTACCGTACCTCCGAATTGCCGATAACCCGCCTTCCCACATCAATGTGAGTTCATATCCTCGCACTCTTTTAAATGTTTTTATGAAATGTTTTATAAACCCGCGAGGGAGATAACATGTTAGTTTTTATAAAATAGGACACCATTTGTCCCGATTGTTTGTTTATTGATTTTGGACCCGAATGATTGAATGACCCGATTGTATGACCCGATAAATGATTAAAGGACCCGATAGATGAAATCAAATGGATTATTAAAGTTAGGTTATGTCACTAAAAATCCCATTAGCATGAATTGTGAACTACCGGGATTTCGTAGACGCTTATGCATTTAATAGTACTATTTGGGGACGATCACCCCAGTTCGCGCCTTGACGGTTGTTCCCCGTCGTGCCACATTGATTGGTAAGCGAGTTTATGTATGTGAAGATTTCCATAGCGTGACCTTTGTGACGACACGCTACTTTCGATGGGCAAATTGAGTATCGGGTTAGCTACTCGTTGTTTGGTTTAGTAAGGTAACAATGTCATGCGGCTTATAATAATCCAAAACTAACGAAATACTATTAGACGCTTCGAATTACGATGTATTGCCTGACTAACAATACAGGGTCATACTACTGATATTATGTTCGTGTTTTGGTGTTCATAACCATATTCATATAACGGTTTTTATTTGACTTTATACAACGTCATAAGACGTATTGTATGATATTTTTACGACATTGGCTCATATAATGATTTTTAAGGCAAATGCCTATATTATGATTTTGGATAAGGATTTGTATAAAATGATTTTGGCTATTTTATGGCCTATCAAAACGATTTGTACAAAATGATTTTCGGTAATACTTTTATACTGATATTATATTGATGGAATTTATTAAACTCTATGAATTCACTCGGCGTTATCGCTGACCTTTTCTTTTAACATGTTTTATCTCAGGTACTTGAAGGTAATTCTCGGGAAGACGACAATAATTCATGGCCCGCACTTAAACAATATTTTCCATTCAAATATTTTGTAAAACTTTGTATGAAATAATATGACTTGGGACCGATGTAACTTTGATGTTTATGAATGGAAATGCTTTATTAATAAACGACGCGATTTTTATGCGTTGTCTATGATGTGAGTAATGTGCTATCCCGTAACACCAACTAGTCTTCCGCTGTATTGAGTTGTATAAATTTGGGGGTGTTACAGTTTGGTACCAGAGCTCTCGTTATAGAGAACGAAAGATTTTAAAAAAACCAAGGTTTTGAATAAAACATTTCAAAATCTTTTTACTATAAACATTTTTCACAAAATGTCTAAAAATCTTTTGACTATAACGGTGCCGAAGAGTTCCCGAGTTACCGACAAGGCCAGACTGAGAAGTGTTATTTTAATATATATATATATATATAACTTGGATTATATATATATCATGTAATTTGATTACATGATTGTTTGATGATTA